>PVKZ01001028.1:0-510100 GCA_004027375.1 Macroglossus sobrinus | reverse complement strand
CGAGTGGGTGTCGCTCAGATGAACAGTTTGGTTCCTTGAAAAAGAAAGAAAAAGAAAGCTCTGCTCAGATGGTGATTTTCTTCAAGGCTAACCATTGCTCAGAATACCAGACCTGGTGTCTCCAGTAAACTAACAAGTGTCACCGGTGTCACTAACAAGTATAACAATTTTCACTTTCGATTTTTAAAACGTGGCGGTTTTAGTTTTGTTTTGAGGGAATCTATCCCAAAAGTGTTCCCGAAGTTTTCAGTAACACTAATTTAAGACATGTTTTAAAACCCACCCTTTTGTGTATATATGTTAGTGGACATGCAGTTGGAAACGTGGATTGACACCAAGTAAAGTCAAAGCAGGAATATCTTTAGGTTGTAACTCTCGTTGTAGTTTATTGGTCATTATGACCTGAACTTTCAGATTTTTACAGCCAGCACAAGGTCAGTTTTTCTGTGTCTTTGCAACGTCTTCTGGGCCCTGAAGATGAGAAAGCTGTGGTGTTCGGTTGGTTTCTATGATCTACGTCTCTTGAAGCTTTCTGTTAATCTTTTGTTTTGTTGCGAAGCTTGTAAATAAATACTTCACTAGGTGTGATCTTTTCCTTTGAACATAAAAACATCTGGCTTATTTCAAGAACTTCTGTTTCTTCATTGTACACAAAGAACCACCCCACAGCTGCAGTTGTTCATAAATAGAGGACAGCCAGGAAATGCATCAAAATAATTTCCAGGCATAAATTCTAGTTTATAGTGCTATATAATCATATATAATAATGGATATAATGGTCTAAAATAATAGATTAACAAAAGTCGAATTTTTTTATATCAAGAATATTGATGGAAATCAATTTAAAGTGGTTTTTCTAAGTGAAAAAAAGTGGTGTGTGATAAGGACTTTTGTGCTTGTTAGCTCAGTTAGGAAGTATAAAAACTCCATCTGTTGCAACTCTACCTTAGAATTTTAAAGAGCATGAACTCCAGAGGTCTGGTTCAGCCTCATTTCTTCTTTTGTCTTATTTTTGTTTTGTTTTTTTACTAAAAGACTATAAGGAGCAGGACCAAGACCAGAACAGGACTTATCTAATGTTGTCTCAGATCCTATAAAAGGACAAAGAATGCAGGTAGTCAAGAAAGAAGCCCTTTTGGCCAAATACATCCTAAGGCTGAGTCATGTGTAACTGCCTGAGTTCAACTCAGCTTCAGATCTCTTACTCTACAAAGTGCTGGGATTCTAAAGTTGAATAGTCAGCTCCTGGACTTATTATCATTAACAATCACAATTGCTAACATCTACTGAGAACTCCTGAGCATTTTATAAACCTCTCTATGTTGCCAACAATAGAATAAAATATAGGTGTCGCCCACATTTGCAGATGACGACACTAAGACTTAAAGAGATGACCCCAAAGCAAGCAATTAACATGTGATGACATTGATATCATACTTTACTCTTAACCATGAAATCAGTGTCTGCACAGTGTGTTCTGTTGTACATAGAGAAGAAGGAATTCTATGGGCAAATATGATTAGGAAATGCTGCAAACTGGATTCACTTTTGGAGATTCACAAATGCACATCAGCACATTAGGAGTTTTGAGTAGTATTGCAAGAAAAATTAAAACACAGATTAAGAAGTTTAACTTTAGTCAAACTAATTTGACTATCAAGTGCTTTTTTTCATGGAGCAGCTACTAAAATCTTGAAGAATTTCTAATAGGGCAATTCGAGTAATGCTTTACTAATGAAGGAGTTCAGGACATGCTACCCCAGCTTGTGGCACCTTAGCGTATTGAGTATTTTAAGCTGAAAGAGTCTGGGAGAACAGTAGGTCATTCTGACCTTTCCCCCTACCATAACCCTTGTCTGCAACAAGTCATAGAACCCTCCTGTGAGAGATGCCCTACCTCTACCCAGAGGAAAGGTGCAATCTTGCCTCCAAAGACAAATAGATGCCGAAAATTTTAAAAAGCCTTGCAAAATTTCTCCAGTTTACTACACTCACCTCACACTCTTTAACATCACATTTCTCCACAATTGTCCACTCTTCATCAAACCTAGCATAAAATACTCAGGACTAACTGTTTTTTGGGGTCTTCATTTCCTTATGAAGGTTCCTGAATTACATAAAACATATTAAATAAATTTGTATGCTTTTCTCCTGTTAATCTTGTCTTTGTCAATTAAATTTTCAGACCCCATTAGGACCCTAAGAAGATAAAGGAAAACTTTTTCCTACCCTACACTATATTATAATATTTTCTATCACACACTCAATAAATATGTTGCACATGAGATGCCTTGGACATCTCATGCAAATCTACACTGCCATGATATGAGATGTATATATACTACACATTTATCTCCTCTACCACATAGCAACGAACTCCTGCCAGACTTCTCTGTAAATACACACACACACATGCACACAAGCGCGTTCACACACACACATGCACACAAGCGCGTTCACACACACACATCAGTGTTACATACAGTACAATATATTCTATAAAGAAGTAGGATATAAGTAGTAGCAAAACTACAAAGGAGAGAGTAATTTCCTCTCCCCAAGAGGTCAGGGAAAGGTTCCTCCACAGAAGAGGTGAAGATTGAGTTGACTCTTAAAGTTAGAGGAGATGGACTGATACAAAATTTTTCACGTGAAAAATCCCAAAGGCATGAAACAACTTGGGAGGAATTAAGAGTTTAGTGGGTGTGCAAACCATGAAAAAATGACCTGAAACCCATTATATTATTGCTCTTCCTTTTAGAAAAGGTCTTGGACACCAAGCTTATACTGCTGTTGATGAGATTTGGGTGATCTGGTTTGCAGTTCCTCCTTGGAGAAATCAGAATACTTCGTGCCCAGCACTATAACATTATTCTTGTTTTCAAGAGGTTTGCAATTGGTATATACAAAAGTAAAGGGATGTTGCTAATGTTGTAGGTCTTAAATATTCTTACCACCAAAAAGACAATGGTAAGTATGTGATATGATAGAGATGTTAGCTAACACTATAATAGTAATCATTTTGCAATATATAAGTGTATCAAATCAACAAGTTGTACATCTTAAACTTACCTGATGTTATATGTCAATTATATCTCAATAAATCTGGAAAAATAAATAAAATAGTAGACAAAAGATTTTTTTTTTTAAGTAAAAGAAATAAGTACCACATCCCTCACTTTCTATCAGGCAATCAATACTACGTAGTTCAGAGCATGGTTTTGATGCCATATGTTGGTTCAAGTTACCGAAGTTTCCCAGCTTCGTTTTTTCTCATCTGTAAAATGGAGTTGTTGTGAATGAAATACTGCTATATGTCAAGGGCTGAGTACAGTGTCGTACTCATGGTAAGAATTCAGTAAATGATAGTTGTTACCATCATACATTAACGATACTTTTTATCCCATTTTTTTGCACACATTTCTTCTGCTTTGTCTTCCTACCTAGAAATTACTTTTTGAAAACAAAAAGTAATTTTAAAATTTATTTTGTGTCACTTATAGTTACAAGTACAGTGACTACACCTATAAATAAACACGTATTCTAACTAGTGGTTAGATAGAAGAGTAAGAATCAAATACTCTGTGCCCAATGTATAAGCTTTCACTTTAGCATAGATGAACAACTTCGCATAAGTGAACAAAATATTATGAAATAGATCAAACAGTTAGAAATAGTTTATTCAAGTACTTCTTGAATCATGCCTGAGCCACTGATTTCTCATGTAAACAATTGATCTGTCAGAAAATCCTGTTTTGTTAAATGCTACTGTCTTTGAAAGTGCTGGAATAGGGACAATAAAGTGTTTTGTTCATGGGGGGCTCAAAAATTAACATTGATCCTTAATATTTAAGCCTGTAAGATATAACCTTGATATTATATTAAAGAAAACATTTTAAAGAAATCTGAGAGTACTACTGATGTTTTCTGCTTGGCTTGTCTAATTGCAAACTGAATATTGCTTCTGACAGAGCACTCTTGGGATAAAGTGATGATGAGAGAATAAACCCATTTGTTTGGTGGCTTAAACTTAAAATCAAAGGAGAGAAAAAGTTCAAAAAAACTTGAGATTCTCAGAATGCTTAAAGAGAATGTAGCCTTGTAATGTTAGAAAATCAAAATATTAAATTCTGATTGTGTTATTGCCCAAAATCCCAAATGAGAAAGAATAGGGCAAATCATCCAAATAAACCAATGTAACTTCTAGGGAGTTCAGCTGTTAAAAGAACATGCATAAACATACTGAAAACTGCTAAAGAAAATATTAGAAGAAATTTATTTTGCTTGAGTATGTTAGTTTTATTATTATTATTATTATTTGGAAATCTGTAGTTTGTTTTTACCTGAGAGGCTGTGTGAAGAATTCTAGAAATTGTCAAAAAGCAAGATTTGGGTTGGTGCTTGAATAAGTTGTTTCTGATTATTTTTCTGATTTGAATAGTACTCTGTAAGAGGTATTAAATCATTGCAACAAGAAAGTTCACTGATCTATTGAAAGTATTAAAAACATATCAGGCTAATAGCTCAATTTTTGTTCTAAGTTGTTTGTTTTCTAGTTGGTTTTAGTGAACCTAGTTATATGCAGTAACATAATTTCTACTAAGATATATCTCAGTACAGTATGTGATTTCTGTTGATTTCCTTTGCAGTGTGTGCCACAGTTACAAAAAAAAAGGAAATGTGTTCACATACGGAAAAGATGTCCTATAGATCAATGCTTCTCAAATTTTAATGTCCATACGAATCAGCTGGGGATCTCGTCGACATGCAGATCTTGATTCCATAGGTTTAGAGTGGAGATTTTGCATCTCAAACGTTGCTAGGTGATTCTGACTGATGCTGGTCCTTGGACTATACTTTGAGTAGCAAGGCTGTAGAATAACCAGTTCACTAAAAGAGCAAAGAGTGACCATAAATGGTTATTCCAGCGGAAGGTACTGTATACTCTGGCTCTCCCTGACCTGGCTCAGTCTGGGAGCACAGGACCCTCTACTTGTTTGCCAGCCTGGTGCATGGGTCCATGGATGGAAAGCAAGGCATTTCTAGGTGTCCATGGTAGAAAGAGCACCAGCTGTTCTGTTTTTCATTCCAGGAGAGAACAATGGCTCTTTGTCTGCAGCTAAGCTGCCATTATAGTAATTCTGGAATAGAAAGGAAGGAATAAATCATTAATGTGAATGGGTCACGATGATGCAAAAAAAAAAAAAAAAAAGACAAAGCAAAGAGAAGACAGAAAAAAAGAACAGAAAAAGTGTATTTGGGATTTGGGATTATTAATTATTCATTTCAATTTATTTTAAATAGCTTGCAATGTAACAAGACAGAATGATCTCACATACTGCACTCATTTTAATAACATAATATCTGCCTGGGGCAGTTTGGTGATATCGGATACATAAAGCCAAAGGTAACTTATCCCTCAGTGTGTTTAAACGCAAGAGGAATTATGAATAAAAACAGTCTTCATTCCCAATAAAAATAAAACAAAAAAGTGTCCTTCAGATCTTATTACTTGGTGACTTTATGAATTGAACTGAAAACATTATTGCCTTTTGGGAGGATGACCTCAGTTGTTTTTCAACCATCTCAAGAATAAAAACTCTAATTTTGGTGCCAGTAGTCAGAGCAAAGTTTTCTCAGGTGGATGAACAACGGCTTGTAGGTTGACTTGTCTTAGAAACTGCAGCATCTTAAAATCGCCAGGACAGCCGAGCTGAGTCTGCTCTGACCCTTACTAGTTCTCTGAACTTAGGCGTATATAAAGGGTCTGGCACATAATAGGTGCTCAAAAAATGTGAGTTCTGATCATATTTCCCTTTAACTTTATGAAGCTCCATTCTTCAGTTTCCTCAAATGTAAAATAAAGATAATATTTACTTAACAATTTTTAGATGTTTTATGAGGATTAAATGAGCTAATGTACAGAAAATGCTTTTGAACAGTAAATGCAAAGTAAAATGATACTACTAATATCAATATTATCTTCTGATTTAAGTTCCAAGTAGAAGGATTAATTTTCAGGGGTGATTTGAGATAAGAAAAAATAATTCGATAATTTAAATAAATAATTAGATAATTTAAATAATTTAAATAAGTCACCAAGGCAACTTTATATAACCACATTGGATATACACCGTACAATGCTTTCTGGTGTTCCCTGGAACTGCACAATATGTGCTACAGAGGAATTCTGGGCTGCCAAGACGTGTTTGGTTGCTGGTCTAGAATTAAATAGAACATGTAAAAACAAGTCAGTCAAATAATAACTTCAAGTTTTGTTTATATTCTCTTTCTCTCTTTCTCTTTTCTCTCAACTATTTTTATAGTATTATTTTATAAACTTTACATAAAAGAGACAGGTAATTATTCAGTGTCATTTTCATGATCTAGTTAGTCTCTAGCCTACTTCCCTGAAGTTGTCCTGAGCAGCAATGCAATTTTCCGTGCTTTTTGTAGAACTCACTTTTCTGGCCACTAACCTGATGCACTCTCCTCGTAGTGACAATATGACCAGATAGCCCAGGTTTTTTAAAACTCTGTTTCAAATATTCTACACAGTTTTATTCATGTACCATAGTCTCTTTTCCTCCACAACCTCTTGCATTAAAATTCATAGTTGATTGACTTTTCCTTATGGCCAATTTATATATGGAATTTACCCTGGTAATGTGTCTCTCTATCCATTCATTCTTCACATTTCTGTCAGTTTATTCTCATAAAAGAGCTATTTTCATTAAGCCATTTCACATCTTGCAAATGACCTCTAATATCTATAGCCTAAACTCCAGAGTACAAGACCTACTCTCCTTCCCATGCTCCCAATCTCAGACTTTTTCCACAACAAGCTGGCTATAGCTTGTCTTTTGAACTTTATGATTGATTATGCCCCTTCTTTATATCCAGCTAAATTAGTCAGCTACCCCACTGCAGAATAGTCTTATTAACAAACCAGATTCCTTCTCATTCTCACCATTCCCTTTCCTGAGACATTTTCCTTCTCCTTTCTATTATTTCAGTCATATAATTATACAGGTGAACTCCCAACAAACGCATATCACACTTTAAATTCAGCGGTGATATGCAAAATGTGAATTGATCAGTGTGAACATAGAACTATCAGAAAGGTTCTAGCCACAGTGTTAGAGTGGTAACCTAGAGAATCCTTCTTCAGCCAGACATTAACCCTAGGCTCCTACGAAGGTGGTGGTGTTGGTAGAGGGTAGTGTTGAGAATTCCTGGTGAAAGGACAGGTATGGCCAGGACAGTGGAGGCGCTAGAGTGGGTGTGGGGGAAGACTACAATATTTGATATGCACAACCTCTTTAAATTATTTAAGCAAGTTTTCCAAAATAGGCACATTTATAGCCTTGCATTCTCAATTGTCTTTTTGGAGGACTGTTTGTGTAATTCATCCCAAGAAGATAGTAATTTTTCCAAGATAGTAATTTTTGTTTCTCTCTAAATATAGTGCCTTTCATAGGCAGTCACTTATTCTACATTTATTAATGAAAATTGATTGATTGAATAATTGAGAACTATATACATCATAATGTAGTCCTTTCAAATCACTTAGAGAGTGAAGGAGTGATGCATATCTTTGAGACCCTGATAAGAGCCAGGGGTTCTCTTCCCAGAAATATTCATAGCTACACAGAATTGTGCATACAATTTTAGGTGTCTTACTTATTCTCGAAGCCATTCATAGATTTCTGGGAGTCCATAGAACCTAGGTTAACCAAATTCCATGGTTTAAATGGAATTTTATAGAACTAGAACACTAACTAAAGAATTAACTTTATAATTTTTACGTCTTACAGGTACATTTATTCATGCAATGAAGCAAACAGCACTTACACGTGTACACAATGAGAGTCCATGTTCCCATTTCACAGAGCCTGCTTAAATTTCCAGCCATCTGATATGTACATCAAGTCCAGTTGGTTAGTGGTGACCATGAGGAGGCCTAGGACTCGAAGCTTTCAAAACTTTCCTTCTTTTATCAGCATTCTTGGTTTTATAAACAGTGAAGCCCATCAATCCCATTCTTACCAAAAATCTCCTGGTAAACTTGAGTGTAGTAGGACTTCACAGGTGAGCCAAACATTTTTGATAAGGTTTTGTGGCATCTTGGTTTAGGATGCACCAAAGCCCCATACCAAACTATTAAAGATTAACTTTGATGTTACCTAGATATTCCAGTGAGGGAGCTACTTTGGAAAAGCTTATCGTTTTTCACCCCTTGGGTCATAGTATCTAAGTGCTTATTTCCTTGCCTCTGCCTGGAAGGTAGAAGAGCAGTAGGACGCACACGCTTGAGGTAGTGGTCCAATCCCCTCCAGGAATGTTGTACTGCTGGCTGAGGGTTTCATCTAAAGCACTCTCTTTTCTAGTTATACTCATAGGTATCTAATAACAAATGCCAGTAACAATCTGGAATGGAACCATCTTTAACTGGTTGAACTATTTAACAAGTACCACTCGCCTAAGTGTGAAGAGTCTGATTCGTGTCTAACTGGGAGGGAAAAGGGAGATTTGAAAATGCAAAATCAACTTTGTCTTACACAAGACTTTGTTCATCAGGGTAAGCAAACTTCGTATGTAATGAAAGATCAACTTTGTCTTACACAAGACTTTGTTCATCAGGGTAAGCAACCTTCATACGTAATCAAAAGTGTAGACATGAGGTATAAAATAGTGAGATCATCGTCACTAAAACTCTGTGCAATCGACTCCCACTGAGTTACGCGCCATGACTCAAAGGGATGGGACTTCCATCAACTCCCCGAGGTAGTTAAGTAGGCTCCTTGTAATAAACTTCTTTCTGGAACAAAGAAGAAAACTTAATTACAAGGGAAGCTCCCTGCTGTTGTAGAGACATAAAAGTTGAGAAAAATTACACTTTATCATATTTCATACTAGTTTGCTTCACTTCTTGGAAAAAAGTTAAAATTTTTTTTAATATACTATTAATTTTCAGATTTGTTTCTATTGTCTGAAACCTCTTGGAGCACACTACTATGACAAAGACACTAAAAATGGATATGAAGAAAACCTTGAAAAAAATAATAAGGAAAAATATTTCAATAAATGTTAATTAAAATTAGAGCCAACCTAAGCTTTTCTGGCCATAAACTAAAGTAATTTTACTGGGAGACACCAAAAAGTCTGTTTGGGAAAATCTTTGGGAAAATTACATCACTTTTCTGGCACATGTAGAAGAGAGGATGTGCAATTAAGGAGGCTGTGACTCAGTAGCCACCTTGTTTTTCATGTGTTTTGACAACTGTGATAACGAATAAAAGTGTCTGAAAGTGGAATATTAGTTCTCCTTATATCAATCTGCATAGTGTGGTGCCCTGCAGCCCATGTGGATAGATCCTTACCAAAAATACCATGATGGTAATGTGAAGTTCGGGGTGCTCACACGGTGCAGGGGAAGAGCATTAGGAGAAGCCATTTCTCTGGTCCTCTTTTGCAGATAATTTACAAGATGGCCTTAAAATCAAGCTACCAGAAGCAAGAAGTTGAGATGAAGAGGGTGGGATGGTGAGGAGGCAAGGAAAGCAAAGAGTTACTTGGCCATCTTCTGCTGTTTCTTCATTTGTAGCAACCCCTGTGTATGAGTGAAAAGCACAACTTCCTTCCAACAATGTATCTTGGGTATTGGGCACAGAGACTAAGTAGTATCAAGACCATTGTTTCAGGACTTATGTTCACTCTCCACCAAATGGGCATCTGGCCATTGTAGGAAGAGTGGCGACCATAGCAACAAAGGTGGTGTATTCTACACAGGAGTTGTCTGTGAATATTTGAACAATGTAATATGAACCAACTGATGGCCTTGACTTCAATCCTTTTCTATTTATACCAAAGCACTGGCCCTAAGATGCCTTACTGGCCCTAAGATGCCTTATTCCCTGGAGAACAATAGCTATATTTGAGAATAAACACACACACAGACAGACACACACACACACACACACACACACACACACACACACACACACACCTCAGAGAATTTATTTCCAAATAAAATCTGGAAATGTTGGTAAACTTTCAAGTAGAACATCAGTAATTTTTCCAGGCCCCAAAAGCAGGATGAGGCCTTAACAGAACTATGAGTTACAAGATTATCATTCAAAAATTTTCATTGAGATGAAAAGATAAATACAATGCAGTACATAAATGCAATGGAATATTATTTAACTTTAAAAAGGAAGTAAATTCTGACATAGGCAACAACATGGATAAACCTTGAGAACATTATATTAATGAAATAAGCCAGTCAAAAATAGACAAGTATTGTATGATTCCACTTATATGAGCACCCTAGAGTAGTCAAGTTCATAGAGACAGAAAGTAGAATTGTGGTCAGGGACTGGTGGCTGGGGGAACACAGGAAGTGGTGATGGTTGCACAATAATGTAAATGTTCTTAATGTCACTAGATTGTAAACTGAAAAATGGTTAATGATGAATCCTACATTATGTGTATTTTACTACAATTAAAAATAAAAATAAAAATTTTGGCAAGTTCTATTTGCATGTGAATTTTTGTATAACATTGTAAAATGATGTACATAAAATTAGTCCCGATTTCTACAAAAATTTGTTATGTTCAAATTGACAGGAAAAAAGAAGACAGATTTGTGGGCTGGCATTGAACTTCCCCTTATTATTTGAGAAATGAACCCAAGTTATTTCGTGTGGGAATTCAAGAAAGAAGAGGCTCAAAAAGTTGAGAGAATGCAATCATTCCATGTAAAAGTAATAAAAAGAGGAAGAGGAAAAGAGAAGAGGAAGGAAGAACAGTGAATAAAAGATTCCTGACCTCTACACTCTTCTTTTATGCAAACCGGCTCGCAAAATTTTCCCCTTCCATACTTACATACCCACAGCTTTGGATCCAAGATGTAAATGCAACCAGGTTGAAATCTGACTTTCTGATCTAATTTCCCAAAACTCCCTTACATTACTCACTTCGGTGTTGGAAAATTCAGAAGTCATCTAGCCAACTGTCAGCCAATGCTTGAATCCTCTCTATACAGTTGTTCCTCAACTTGGGTTGACATCTTACTTAGCTGACTTTCACTCATTTTTTCCAGTTGGGCCCATAGAATAATTTTGCAAAAAAACTACTTTTAGGGAAAAGAGAAAATAGAAAGAAAGAAAGAAACATTCTAATTTAAAAGTTAAATTCTTCTCACTTATTAATTATATTTTTTAAAAAATACGTTAAGTCTAGAGTGATCCCATTTTTGTCACTTCCCAAGTATAAACGTGTGTATGTGTATGTACGGGAAAGTCCCTTCACAAAGATATAAAGTTTCTTTGAAAGTAAAGTCATGGATGTTGTTTATTTTCTACCTTTGTTTATTTGTATTTTCTAATTTTTATTCAGTTAAAATTTACTCTTTCTTGAATAAATTAATTAGTTAAATAATATCTTTGATATGTGCTCATTTTATATTTATTTGAGAGTGATGATTATATTATTTATAAAAATTATTTTTTGACATAAGTCACCTTTCTCTAGTATAATGTTAGTCTGGAATTTTGTTAGTCTGGAATTTTGTACTGCTCCGAGTTGTGCATAAAACACCACTCACTCTGCTGCTGTTTTCCAGGGCTCTTGAGCACAAATTTGCAATAGCATGTTATTTCTTCTACTTGAGCATCAAGTAAATGTGTGATGAGCCTCACTTCCACTTACTGCTCTTTTCCTTTATTCTCCACACCACCACCACTAACCATTATAAAAGGTTTTTAGACTTTACTGAAGTATTTGGTAGGTAGAGATATCTGTCATTTGTGACTAATTGGAATCTTTTGAATATATTCTTCATATTTTAATTGTTACCCATGGTAGAAATATTTTCATCTTAATGAAGACTCCAAACATATAACTTCTAGTTTTCTTGCTGCTGGGCGCAGATATGTGAAACAAATTATGTGGGTCAGATGCATCACATGAAACTGGCATAGAAATGAGTTACTTGGTAAAAGAGGCCAAACACAGAGCATCCATTTTACTGCACAAAATTAAGCAGAGGCAGGGGTATTGTTTGAGAGCTGGCTGCGGTGACAAACTTTTTAATCATGACAGATGTAGCAATGGCCTATTTTACTCAATTATATTGAACAAAAGAAAGAGGCTGCAAAAGAAAACACACTATATGACTCCATTTGTATGAAGTCCAAAACAGGCAAAACACATCTGTGGTGACAGAAATCAGAATAAAGCTTAACTCTGGATGTTTGAACAGTGTTGCCTGGAAAGGAGTATGAGGGAAAGTTCTCAAGTACTGGAAGTATTCTGTGCTTTGTTTTGTCAAAACTCTTTAAATGAAACATGTAAAGTCTGTGCATTTTATTATAAATTATACCTCCATAAAAAAGTAGAGAAAAAACTAAAGGTAAATCTTTAATGAATAACTCAGTCTTATTTCTTAAAAACAGAAGTTTTATATTAACATTCTGAACTGTTTTAGTCAATCTTAAATAAAACATTAGTCTAACATCATCTTCTTCCAACCCAAGAACCTAGACATGGAGCAATAAATGAGAAGGATACTGAATCAACAGAGAAAAGCTATTTTTTAATAAAATCAGTTTGCATGATATCATGTCTGAATAAAATGTAGGAATGGAAGAAAGAGTTCCATTTTTCACTAATAATAAAAATAAACCTAAGATTAGTCAACTATAAAATTGAACATAACACTATTTTTTGCAATGTTTTCATACTTTTTTTTAAAATCAAAGTTACATGGTACACAGAAGATCCTTTTAGAAAGGGTTCCAAGACAATGAGAATTTTTGTACTCTAAGTCTTGAAGAAATGATGTTTGGTTTTAATGAACTATATAATCACTTGTAGGAGAAAGTTATTCTCTTTCTTATTTCTGTTTTTCATCCTTTATGTTTATGACTGTTCTCACTTCCTTGATTTTCTTAACAAAAAATAGTGTTGTTTTTATGTAAGGTACTAGTTTGATGGTAGTAAACCAACCAATCAAATAAATAAAAAGCAGTAAGAGAATTTGGGACAAAACAGAAGTTAAAGTTAATTTCTCTTCCACGTAACTTTCCAAGCACAAGGGTGTGACAGCTCCAGTGTTCAAGAATCCAGATTTTCAATCTTGTTGCTCTACTATCTCTAGGGTGCCACCCTTATCCATGTGGTCCATGTTTATGTTCCAAGTAACAGAATTAGTATTCACCAATTCTTTATATTCCATTGGCCAGAAATTAGTGGAGAATAATTAGCAGACCGTACTACAGTTGTCTTCTGATGCCCTAAGAATATAGGTGCTCCATAAGCTTAACTGTGTGAAAGCAATTGCCATTTATATTTCTACTAGAATGCACAAAGTTCAGATTGTCACTTAAACTGGGCAAAGTAAAATATCTGTTTATCCTCATTGTCATTACCCCAAATCTCACTGAAATGGTAGTAAAGATCTTTTTAAGAGAACCTCTCAAAAATTCACAAGCACAGAGAGAATGGGAGAGGGGGTAATAGCAACCAAAAGATGTCAACGAAACAGACTCATAATAACTGACTTAGCAGACTAGAAGAGGTTGAAATAAAATGTCTGCAGTAGGGGAGAGGGTGGCGGATGCCAAGAAGCATGCTGATGTGGCTGCCAAACCTCTGAAAGCCCAGAAATTAGAGCCAGAAGCTGTCTCTGAATGTGAGAAGCAGATGAAGCTGAAAACAACAGGACTGGTTGATGGCTTACATAAAAGTAGTCTGACCATACCTAGTATCCTACCTGGCCTCAGCTAAGAAAATATTTACATAGTCATAATTGTGTAAGCACTTAAATATTTTTTTTATATTTCTGGTATAACTGTATGGGGGAAATGTGGAGATAATAGAAAATATAAGAGAGCTGAATCCTTAATATGCAGAGTAGAAAAGCAATGGATAACAACTAAAAGTAAAAACTTAAATAGCAATATAAGCATATTATAATAAAAATACAGAGGAAATACCTGAAGAAACTACTGAACAAAGCGAAAATAATTGACATTGGAAGTAGGAATGAGAGTGGGGGGAATTAGATTAAATCAGATATGAAGTTGCTGTATTTTGTCTTATAGAATGATCTCACTTTTTAAACTCTGATAAAAATGAAAAATCATATTTTTAAAAAAGGGTATTGAAATGAATGTTTCCTTTCCTAGAAGGAACTTATCCAAATATAAAGTTTACTTGAAGAGATTTTTTCTGTTAAATATTAAACAAAACTTCTGTCCTTATGCCTAGTTGTTTTGTCTTTAATTAAACTTTAATTTTGAGAAAATGATAAATTCACATGCAGTTGTAAGAAGTCGTACAGAAAAATCCCATGTGGCCTTTACCCAGTTTCCCTCAATGGTAACATCTTGCAAAACTGTAATTTAATATCACAGCCAGGATACTGACAGTGATATAGTTCCTTCACTGCAAAGATCCCTCATGTGCCCTATTATAGTCATACTCACTCCCCTCCACCTTCCCCAAATCCATCCCTGACCCTTGGCAACCACTAGTCTGTTCTCCATTTTTATTTTGTATTCTAGAGTATTTTAAAAAGGAAATTGTACAGTATGTAAACTTTGGATATTAGCTTAATTCACTCAACATAATTCTCTGGCGATTCCTCCAAGTTATGTGTGTATCAATAATTTATTTATTCAAATATTTAATTCTAATATTCCAATGTATGGATGTACCATTGTTTATTTAACCATTCACACGTTGAAGAACATCAGGGTTGTTTCAAGTTTGGGGCTATTACAAATAAAACTGCTATGAACATTTATATACAGGTTTTTAAGTGACATATGTTTATCATTTTTCTAAGATAAATGCCTAAGAGTACAATTTTTGGGTCATATAGTAGTTGCTGGTTTAGGTATCTTTTGTGACAGTTTTATTCAATTATAATTTACTCATTTAAAATATACATGTCAATGGTTTTTAGTATAGTCACAGAATTGTGCAACCATCACTACAAATAATTTTAAAGCATTTTCATCACCTCAAAATGATATCCCTGAACCCTGAGCTATCACTCTCCAATCCCCCCAACCCTCTAATTATAAACAACCACCAATCTAATTCTTGTCTTTACATATTTGCCCATTCTAGAAATTTCCTATAAATGTAATAATATGTGGGAGTTTTATGTGACTAGCTTCTTTCACTGAGCATAACGTTTCAAAGTTCATTCATGTTTCAAGATATATCAGTAGTCTGTTCCTTTTCATGGCTGAATAAATTTCATTATATATATATATATACCACTTTTTGTTGATCCTTTCATCAGTAGATAGTCATTTGGTTGTTTATATCATTTGCAATTATGAATAATACTGCTATGGCTATTCATGTACAAGTTTTTGCATAGGCATATGTATTTGTTTCTTTGGGGCATATACCTAGGAGTGGAATTGCTGTGTCATATAGTAACTCCATATTTAGCTTTTTGAGGAGCTTCCAGACTGTTTTTCAAAGTGGTAGTACCATTTGACATTTCCACTACATCCTCATTAACACTTGTTATTATTTAACTTTTGGATTTAACCATCCAAGTGAGTATGAAGAGGTAACTCACTGTGCTTTTGATTTGCATTTCTTTTATTACTAATGATAATGAGCATCTTTTCATGTGCTTATTGGCCCTTTGTATATCTTTGGAGAAATGTCTGTTCAGATCCTCTTCTCATTTTTTAAATCGAGTTTTCTTTTTTATTGATGAGTTGTAAGACTTCTTTATGTATTTTGGATGTTAGACTCTTAACAGATATATGATTTGCAAAATGTTTTCTCCCATTTTGAGGGCTGTCTTTTGCATATTTTATTTTATAACAAACTACCAATCAGTTTTTCAGAATAGTCTTACCATTTTTTATCCCTACCAGAAACATGTTAGTATTCCAAGTTTATTTGCCTTCTCATCAGCATTTGGTTTTGTCATTATTTTTAATTTAGGCATTTTGACAATTACATAATGATATCTCATTGTGGTTTTATTTTGCATTAATTTGTCACAGAGCAACATTTGCATCATTAATGGCTAATGATGTTGAACATCTTTTCATGTGCCTATTTGCTAACTGTATACTCTCTTCAGTGGGTTACACATTCTGTTTATGTGTTTTGCCCATTTTCTAATTGAATTATTTGGTTTACTATTGAGTTTTGAGAGCTCTTTATGTATTCTAGATACTAGCCATTTGTCAGATTTATGGATTTTAAAATGTTCTCCTCGTTTGTAGCTTGTCTTTTCATCTTGTTAACAGAATCTTTCACAGAGCAAATATTTTTTTTGTTTGTTTGTTTTTCATTTTGGTGAAGTCCAATTTATTAATTTTTTCTTTTATAAATACTGTTTTGTGGTTCAAATCTAAGCCCTACTCCTCTGATTCTGAAATCTTTGCCTAGTCTGAGAGCCTGAAGATTTTCCCTTTTTTTCCTTAAAAGTTTTAGTTTTACATTTTACCTTTGAGTACATGATCCATTTTGAGTTATTTTTAAATAAGATGTGAAGTTTACTTCTTAGTTTATATTTTGGCCTACCAATGTCCAATTGCTCTAGTACTACTTGTTGAAAGTCTATTTCTATTTTTCCTCAATTGAATTACTGTTTCATGTTTGTCAATAATTAGTTGAACATATTTGTATGAATCTGTTTCTAGTTTTTTTATCTTTTCTATTGATCTATGTGTCTATCATTCTGCCAGTACTAAATTGATTTGATCACTGTAGCTATATCATAGGCCTTCATATGAGGTGAAGTGATTCCTCCCACTTTATTTGTCCTTTACAAGATGTTTTAGCTATTCTAGGACCTGTGCTTTTCCATATAAATGTTAGAATAAATTTTTCTAGGTATGAAAACACTCTAATTTTTAAATTAATTAAATGTAAATGATTTAAAGGAGCTATCTAGGAAATGTTATTGTCATAATTTATTTTTTAAATTATTTTGAGATACCTAGTACAAGTTAGAGTAATAAATATGTCTGGCACCGATTGGCACCTTTCACTGCAATTTAAAAAGTTGAGTAAGCCATTAGGCTTTTATATTGCTTCAATTAAAGCAGAAAGGAGTAAGGAGATGAAATTGCCATTTGTTTATAGACTTCTACTGCATAGCATTAAAGTGATTTACTATGAAGATATTATTCAACCAAATCCATAAGAAAGAGATAACCATCCCAACAGAAGAACGGACAGATAGTATAAATAGGCAATTGCAAGATGAAGACGTGAAGAAAGACGCTCAAACTCTCTGATAAGTAAAGAAATATAAATTAAAGTCATTAGAGACTCTGGGGATGGGGTGGAGATCTTTCAAAATATTAAATGTGCACAGCCTTTAACCAACAATTCTACCTCTGGGAATTATTTATTATACAGAATACTTAAATGCAGATAGAAATATATAACATAGGATATTGCGTTAGCATTGTTTATAATAGAGGTCAATCCAAATAGCCTAAGGTAATATGGGACTCATAAAGTCAATTGTGTTTAACTATATTATATAATACAATGTAATGTTTTAAAAATAGATATCTACATGTATTGACATAAAAAATCTCTAAGATATATTGGGTAAATGAAAAATACATGTCATGGAGTAACATGTAAAATAAGGCTACAAGTATGTAAAAATATAGATCTCTAAATGTATGTAGAGATATATAAAAATAAAAAGTGACTGCCAGGTCTGAAAGAACACATACATCTGTTAATAGAGATTATGTATGGGGAGGGAATGGGATTGGGGATAGATTGGGGAACAGTGATGATTACAGAATAGGCCTGTCAGGTGTCACTTTATATATTTCTGTATTGTTTAGAATTATTTCTACAGTAACCTTATTTCATTCATTTCTTTAGTATTATAATATTTTTTAATTGTGTGTATGTGTGTGGGTTTTAGATTAGATTGAACCAATATCCACTAACTCTTACCATAAGTCAAACCTAGCCTACTTGATTTAACTGAGTATATAAGAGTGATATAATACTGGCAGCTCCAAAAACCAATTTAATTTCCTACCTAATTTATCAGAGTCTTTTAGATTTGTGCTGTTTTTCAAAGATTGCTCCCAAGTATCACTAAACAACTCCCTTGACATTTTAGACAAAGGCAAATCTGATGTTTATTAGTGAGTCATTCCCTTTGGCTCTAATAAAACAAATGTGGGATTTCAGAGGCATTGAAGTAAATGCTGACCAGTAACAGAAGAACAGAGATTTTAGAAGTCCACCATTGTTTTCATAGGCAGCGAATACAGGTAGTTCATTCCTATTGAGGCAAGCATTTTAAATTTATTTTCTGAAGACTTGTTGAATTCAGATCTGTCCATCCCAGCCTCCTAACCTCCTGTGGCATTTGCAATTGGCTTCCTATGGTTGCTATGTTTATCAGTCAGAGCTTCTGTTTGCAAGCAACTGAAGCATTGCTGGCTATCTCAGGCAGAAAAGAAATATGTTAGGTCATCAAGACTGACTGAATCAATGAGAAGCCAGACAGCCAGGCTTAGGAAGTGGGAATAATCTCAGGGGAGACTGTATGATCATGTTGAGCAATAGAAACCCCGGCAACAATCAACCAACAGGACAACAAGGCCTCTGCCTCAGTGATAAATCTGGCCTCCATCTGTTCCCACAACCTTGCATGACAAAGTGCGTAACAGAGTGTCCAATAGGAGGATCCAAAGTCATATGTTCTCTGAATCTGTCAAGGTCAAGCTGGCTACTATTTTCCACTGAAAATACATGTATTTGAAGCTTTCTCAAAAGGGATATGAGAGTGCTAAAACAAAATGGCACAATTTGCACTGTGGCCATGGCCTAGGGCAAAATTTTCTGGCTTAATTATAGACTTACTATTAACTTGTTAATATGGTACTCGAACAGTGATATCAGAGCACAGTTCTTGAGTCACCGTTGCTTTTTCACAAGATTACTCATTTCCATGTAAGAATAATATATCTTACCAGTCTCAACAGTGCTCTTGTTTCATTAATGATAAATGAACAGCTAAAGATTGGAGAAGGAGTGCTTTAAAATATATAGAATGCAAATAACAGGCTATTGTGGATCTCTCTCTCTCTTTTTTTTTTAGCCATAGGAAGTTATAATCAGCTTTAAATAAGTACAGATGATGGATTTAACAAATGCAATTATCTTCTTTCCCTCCTGAAATCCCTCTAAAGTGACACTAAAGGAATATATAGTACTTCCCCCTTAATCACGGTTTTCTTTCTGTACTTTTGGTTACCCACAGTCAACAGTGGTCTGAAAATAGTAAATGAAAAATTCCAGAAATGAATAATCCATAAGTTTTAAATCGGGTGCCGTTCTGAGTAGCAGGATGAAATTTCACACTGTCCTACTCAGTCCCTCCTGAGACATAAATTATCCTTTTGTCCAACATATCTATGCTGTATACACTACCCATCCATTAGTCACTTGATTATCAGATTGACTGTAGCAGTGTTTGTGTTCAAAAAACCCTTATTTTACTTAATAATTGCCCCAAAACCATTCATATATCTTCTATTATATTATTATAATTATTCTATTTTATTATTAGTTATTGTTATTAATCTCTTACTCTGTCTAATTTATAAGTTAAACTTTGTCATAGGTATGTATATATAGGAAAAAAACAGTGCATGTGTGTGTATGTGTATATACATATATATACATACATATGTATATATGTATGTATGTGGGCTTGTTTTTTCTATAGTACATTCCCATGTGTTAAGATATTCACTCACCTCTGGGTGTGCGCACACTTTTTCCTTTAAAAGGGTCAATAATGCTCCAAACTTTTTGTCTCCTTTGGAGAGACATGAGACATGAAATGATATAGGTGCTAGACAATAAAAAGGTTATGTTCCTTAAAAAAAAAAAAAAAAAGGATCAGTGAGAAGAAACTGCTCAAATTTTTCTCCAAGGGCAGGCACCGCTCAGTGTGGGGTGCGGAGTCTGGGATGGCGGTGAGCAGGAGAATAAATAGCTGAGCTGCTTGGAACCACAAGCTCAGGAAGGATGCCAGGGAGCAGGACTGCTAGCTCTTAAGGGGAACAGTGATGAGATATATATATATGTATATATGTATATGTGTGTGTGTGTGTGTGTGTATATGTATGTGTGTATATGTATGTGTGTATATGTATGTGTGTGTGTGTGTGTGTGTGTGTGTGTGTGTGTAGTTCTCTACTATCCACAGTTTCAGGCATCCACTTGGGCATCTTGGAATGTGTCCCCCACAGGATTATTTTATTTTAAGAGACTTTTATCTATATGAAAATTCTGGAAGCTGGAAAGCAGATGTGAGTGGCAACTACCTTCGCAGAACAAGAAAGATAAATCCTGTTCTACTCATGAGGGAATCTGAGAAGTAACCATTACACTGTAGAGAAAAAGGTGGGGAAAACTCAGAAATCAATAGTGCCATACTAGTAGAAGTGGTAAAAATATGAAGACTAGTTGAAAATGTTTGAGGAATCATCATAACTCCCAGATCCATGCCGCAACTCTGATCAGCTTGGCTAGTACTCTTCCCCTCACTCTGTAGAGGACTAGAGGGCTTTTCCCTTTAAAGGAGGAAAAATGAGGTCTCTGGAGGACAAAATCAGTTACAGTAGAGAGTGAAGGTGATGTACTGAAAACAAAGGAATTAAGTGGATATTCGAATAACTAATGATAAAGCCCTGCCCTCCTTCCCCGCCATGGCTCCCAGGTATGATAGCCAAGCTATACCTTCCAAGCAAGTCTCATCTGGGGA
Organism: Macroglossus sobrinus; assembly: GCA_004027375.1. NCBI lineage: Eukaryota > Metazoa > Chordata > Mammalia > Chiroptera > Pteropodidae > Macroglossus > Macroglossus sobrinus. The sequence goes on along the minus strand of PVKZ01001028.1, from coordinate 489,291 downwards.
ATAGGACCAGTTCTAAGAGCTCAGATCTTAAGACACTGACGTTGGGGGTTTTCCAACAATATAGCCCAGCCAGATCACCCTAGAATGAAGATCACGGCCAGCAAGACTCACCTGTGCACTCAAGACTTCCATTTACATTTTGCTTCCAATTATTAAATATCACCAAACACTCAAGGTTTACCAGAAATTGAGATAGTACCTAATACAAAAATAAATAAATAAATAATAAATAAATAAATAACAGTGATGAAAATAAATGACCAAAGGGAATTTGGTGGAAACAGACTAAGCAGGGAGAAGAAAACCAAAATCTAACAAAACCAGTGTCCTCATACAGTCAAAAGAAAATATCAGATCCATGAAATATAAATATCTACTTTTAAAATGATTTATTCTAAGAGAAGAAAAGCCATCTTGTAAATTTTTTAAAAAGTGATGGTAAAGATGAAAATCTCAGTAGCAGTGTTGGAAGATAAAGTTAGAAAAATATCTAGGAAAGTAAACAAAAAAGAAAAAGAAGTGTAAAAGATAGGAGATAAGATCAAGAAAACTAGAGAGTCAGACAATAAGTTCCAATATCTAACATACAGTAATATGAATGCTAGAAAAAGAAAACTTGGGACACAGAGAGGAAGAAATCAGCAGCAAAATAATCAAGAAAAATTTCTTATTTTTAATGACATAAACTTCCAGATTCTAAGAACTTATTGTCCATCACAATGTGGGAAAAGTTTCTCAAAAAGACACAACTCTGTGAAATTTTACAACACCCAGGACAAAGAGAAGATTTAACTAATCATGAACAGAATTCCAAGAATCAAAATATTATCAGATTTCTCAACAGCAACACTGGAAGCTTGAAGCTATGAAGCAATGTCATTAAAATTCTGAGGAGGATTATTTCTAACTGACAAGTTTATAAATTATCGATCAAGCACATAGGCAGAATCCTGACAGGACAGAGATGGTGCACTCTGGGAAGATAATGGGGGAGGTTTAATAAAGGGTCTGGCTGGAAAGGTTTGGCAGAGTATTACTACCACTGAGGCACAAAGGGAGAAATGAGTAAGCAGCACCCAGAGTGGGTAGCTGCATGCTGAGGACCTCAAGACAAGGGCCGCATCCTTTAGTACAGTTGGCAGGAAGGAAGCTTGAAAACCTCATTCCTCCTTCTTCCCTCCAATCTCCTGTCCATGTTTTCCATTGACCAGACACCCCAAAGGCCAGATGGCAAGTGACTCTAACAATGTTGTCTATAAACCTCTGCCTCCCAGGAAATTGAGTATAGTGGAGACTGGCAGAGTGAGTTACAAAGACTAAATTTGTTAAAATGTATAAAGCCTTTAGAAAAGTGCCCATCATCACTTTTTAAACATTCAATATACCTTACCTATTATTGTTGTTGCAACATTATTATCATCATTAAGAGGGAACTTTAAAAATTCACATTAAATCAAACATTGACAAACTTTCTAACCATTTTGTAATTCCTCTTTCCTCAGTAAGATTCAACAGAAACACATAAAATGTATTGTTAAATTTTATTAGTGTAAAAAAATAATTTTCCACTGACTCCCAAGGACTTTTCAAATTTTCTCCAGATTTATTAATGACATCTGTTGGAATAACTTTTTATTGGACTTACTGGTGGGGATGTGTAATTTAGAAGAAGTGTGACTGAGCAGAGTTAACTGTGAAGAACAGATTCAGCAATACCATTTTCCAGGAAAATGTTATGGCTTTAACAGTATCTTCCCAAGAAGTAACTTAATCATATCACCACAGGGCAATGTTTTGCAAAATAAGCACCATTGTCCCCAAGAGTGATGAATAGGATGGAGTAAGAGACTGAGGTGGGTGGAGCACATAAAATAAGATAATAGAATTGGATCAATTGCAAAACATGATTAGTTCAAAACATAAAAAGCCATTACTATACAAAACATGAGGTTCGATGTTTCATCTCAAAAGTAATCAATATGATGTAAACTTAAATGATAATAAAATACTAATTTTGGCCTATCAAATTAGCAAAGATTTTATGTTATCAAGTGTTTGTTGGAGTGGAGGAAAGTGGTACTCATGCTGAAGGTGGTGTGTACATTAGTGCAAACCATTCTAGAGGGCAAGCTGGTATTAAAAATTAAAAGTCCTTAAAACATTCATAACTATACAGTCTACATATACGAGACAGATATATAAAAAGATATTATGCAATGCATAGTAAAGATGTTTCATGTATTATGAGAATACAGAGACAGAAATAATTCAAGCGATTAAGTGCTCAAGGAACCAAAGATCATTTCACAACAGAGATGGCATTTGAATAGATTTTGGAGAAGGAATAACTCTTGGCAATGAAAAAAATTTTGGAGTAGTACACACCTGAATTATACATCACTATGCAAAAACATGGGGGCATGGAAAGAGAAGGCATTTTCAATAGTGAGATTTTTGATGTGGCTGGAGAGGTAAAGTAAAAGATATTTTCTGAAGACAAAGCATCATCATTTGAAAACCAATAAACAATGAAATTAAAAAGCATCTGCTTTTAAGTTAGATAAACATTCTTTTAAAGTCACAATGTAGAGAAAAGTTAAGCGATTGTCTATCTGCAACACTCCCCCAGCCCGCCCCCCACACACACACACACACATTAAAAAAAACTCCAATTTGACTGACATAGAAACAAATATTTAGGAAGCTAAAGTGGAATTTGTTCCATGTGAAGGGGCAGCCAGGTTAGCAAGGAGTGAAAGAATGGGCATGACATGGTCAGTGGCAAGTAGCCCGAGATGCCACTCCTTCATTTCCTCTTCCCAATGCCAAAAAGAGATAAAAAGCCCGCAGTTCTGGGATCTCCTGATCTGAAGGATTCCACAATCTTAAAGGTAGCAGGGATTACCAAACCTTAGACATGCTTCTACAATAAATATGAGGTTCCCTGGAAAGTAGTTTGCCACTTCATGTCCTTGACCTTGTGCAAATGTAACCTGAGCTAATAATTCTGAGTCATCATTCTTGCACTCCTTAAAACTTGATCAGCTCTAATGGTTCATCCTACCATAAAAAAAAAAGTTCTAGAGATATAAATACAAATGATCAATACATATATGAGAATATATTCAACTTCATTGTTTTAGGATCTACCTAAATAAATGCAAAAATTCTGGGGCTCTAAGTCATGTTTTAATGTTTCTCATACTTTTCATATTTCTGTCCTATTGTATTAGGTCTTGAGATAAATTCTTTTCAGTTTTCCATCTCTTATTCAGTCTTCAGATGCATCCATTCTACTTTTCAGCTCATCTACTGAGTTTTTGTTTCAAAAAATTATATTTTTTTGTTGCTATCATTGTTCATTGTGCTCCCTCATAATATTCTGTTTTTGTTTTATGGTTACAACCCACACTTACCTCTTGCCCTATAAATTCAGATTCCTCAGAGGTTAGTTGTCAGTTGAGTTTGATACTTCCCTTTCACGATTGTGATTTTTCCTTTAGTGGTTAGTGACATTTGGTTTTCACTTCATCTGTGCCTTTGAGATCCTATATTTTTCTGTCTGGGAACTTTATGTCTGTTTGACAGAGTCTACCCCAGTATTGTGGGAGAGAATAAAATCTGATGCCTGTTGGGATGTTACGGAAGCAAATCTTCTGGAAATAGCAGGTCCCCTTCCCTTCTGAAAGTAAAAAGTCACCCACGGTATTGCTCTGCTTCTGGCCCAACTGCTCACCATTGCTTCTCCATCTAGGAGAGCAAAGTCCTGCTGTCTTCCTCTTGCCAGGACAGGGCTAATGTGGTTGACCATTCTGGATGCTTCTCCATTCACATTAATGATTGCTGGAGACATCCTTTCTATTCCTAACAGCCATTGCCATGTGTTCAGGGAAATCCTGGAACCAATCTCGCCCTCGCCTTCAGTAGAAGTATTTTCCTGCTTGTGCATTTTCTCCACTTGGCTAACCACATCTGTTTCTCTTTGGAATTTTTCAGAATTTTTGTTTGATGATGGCATTTCTCCTGGTTCTCCATCTTTTTATGAATGCATACTTTTTGGAAGCTGTGGAATTTCTAAACAGGAGAGAGTTAAGGGCTACAATCTGCTTCTGAGGAGGAGACTTTTAAATCTAATGGTATGCATTGGGTGCTATTGAAGCATGGATAAATAAATACTTTAAAATATGTATATATGTATATGTGCCTGCAAATATTCATTTTTATTTATTTATTCTCCTAATAGCACCTGATGGCAAGGTATACCAAACATGGGTAACACACAAAAACATACACACACTTTGCCATTAGATTAAAAAGTCTCTTCCTTTAAAACAGATTACAGCCCTTAAAACTCCCAAATAAATACATTTAACTGGTCCAAAAAAATCACAGAATTTTATGAACAAGAGAACTCTTGAAAAAGAGTCATGAAGGTTGAATTAAAGGATAGGCAGTGTTTTGGCCCCAAAGAAGTATCCTCCAACTTCTAGGATAAAATTTAGACTCCTTAAATTTGCAAAGACTAGCTTCTACTTCCCTCTGGCCTCATTCCTACTACTTCCCCTTTCCTGTACTCCATTCCCCAGCTCTACTGAAGAACCTGCTACTCTCCAAAGGAGTCAGCTGCTTCCGTTTCTGAACATCCGTTTGTGTGTTTCCCTTGGCTTGAAACTTTTTGGCCCTGGCAAGTTTATCTTATCCACATATTCACACTGTTTAAAGATCATTCTTTGTTGAAAGAATCCAACTGGTAATGTATTTATTGAGATTAGCTACCACGTTTTATGCAATTATATGCAACATTATCTACCTTTTCAAGGATGCCACAGTATGATTTATGTGGCAGCCTTCCCTCGATCCCAAGGTCATCAATATCTTGGAGCCTTGGCTCTGAAGTGACAGGCTTTCAGAAAACACCCCTTCTCCCCTCTCCAGGAGATAACATATTGAATTTATTAATGGTGTATGAACAGGATTCAACAGACTTGGGCTTTAGTCCAGATTCTGATAAATTCGATCTTGATAAACTAAGTTAGTTTAATTTTGCTGGGCCTTGGTTTCTACACACAGGGTGTGCCCTCTACATAAGAGTGTTAGAAAGAGTCTTCCTGAGCTCCCCTTCCAGGTTTCAAAATTAGAAAACATCAAATAAATTGTGATTTTAAAAAATTTTTTCTAGATTAATTTAATTACTCAGTAATTACATTGTCATTTAAATACTTGAATAATACTGATATAAAAATATTCCCTGTGAATCTTGGAACTCTTCTCATTTTTTACTTGACATGCCCAAGCCATCATTTAGTTAATTATTCCTTTGTTGATTGACATTATAGTTACTTCTAATTTGTCTTATTATACACAATGTTAGAGTGAACATTCTGGTAAGAAGTTACATATTTTCTAATGCACCTCTTCTTATAGCAAAAAGTCTGTGCTCTAGGCTTTGCCGCCAACACAAATTGGCGAAGAAGAACTAAAACAAAGACCTCCAGTGTATAAAGATAAAGTCCCTTGAGACAGGAGCTAGAGAATAGTGACAAATCATTTTCATTTGAATGTCATAAGAAATCTGACAACTGCAACCTGGAGCTAAGTGAACACTAGCTGTGGTCAATGTCCCTCTGTAAAGGATGTCAGGGTTGACATATAGGGTACTGACCTCCTTGAGGTTTGGGTCAAGGTTAAGCACTAAAAAGAGATTAGAGAGGAGAGTAAATTCTTAAGCAAACCCTAGAACCACTCAGCAAGGTGAGCCACTTGGTTTGCTGAGTCACAAGAGCCATAAAGACAGGACACAACAGAGAATCTCTTATCTCACTCCTTATATAGCTAGCACTGTGGATCTTAAAAAAAGAAACACGTGTACTCACTGGCCAGAGCAGGAAGGAAACTGAAAGCTTCTCTCTTCTGCTAGTAGAGAGGTTGCTGAGAAAGGTCAGTGATCACCCTGACCTGAGGAACAAACACTAGAGAGAAAGAAGCCCTCGACCAGTGGAGGGAGACACTGCAGACTAAAATAGCAAAAAAGAAAAATAAGAAGATGAGTCTTCTTGAAAGTGTCAAACAAGCCAAAGAAGACTGGTAAACTGATCTCAAATGCATCTTGAACTCCATATACTGAACACCACCAGATGCCAGAACGATGCTAAGAGCTTTCATAGTCAACATCTCTGCTGGTCCTCAAAAGTACTCTAAAAGGGATGTTATTACATATCTTCTTTGGAAATATGAAAACATAAAGATTCTGAGAGGTCTATTTTACCTCCCTCCCTCCTTCCTTTCCACAAATATTTTTTCAGAGTCTATGATGTACCAGGTATTATTTTTGGCATCGTCAGTACAGAGGTAAACCAGGAGATAAGGTCCCTGCTTTCACGGTTCTATACTCTATAGAAAGTGATAAATAATAAAACAAACCAATGAGTGAAAATATAAATGAGTACATAACAAAGAAAGAATATTAGAGTGCAACACATTTAATGCAGAGATTTAAAATAAGGTGATATCGGAGGAACTATGATGGGGTGATGGAAATGCTCTACATCTTGATCGCAGTGGTTCCACAACTCTACGCAGTTGTCAGAATTTATAGAACAGTACACCTTGTAAAAGGCGACTTATCATATGTGAATTACATCTCAAAAAAACTTGACCTTTAAAAAATAGAGTCCTACAATAAAAAGTGACAGGAGGCTACTTTAAATTGGGAAACATAAATCCTACTGAGAAGATAGTAATTAAGTAAAGATATGAACACAGAAAGAAGATGAAGGGACAAGTCATTCCAGAGAAAAGAAACAGTAACTGCAAAATCCCTACTGTGGGAATGAGCTGTCACCTTCAAGTTAGAGCAGGGCAGGTAAGGTTGGAGATATGGACAAGAACCAGAGAACAGGGGATTTTAGAAACCAAGATCAGAAGACTTATGTTATTTTTAGTGCCACAGGAAATTTGTATTTTTAGCAGGGGAGTTTCAGTTCTGATTTACCTTTCAAACAAAACAAAATGATGCTTTGCAGAGAATGACTTATAGGAAGCAAAGATAGAAAGAGGAAACCAGGAGGATATTTTAATAGTTTGAGCAAGAGATTATGGTGTCATGAACTAGGGTGGAAACATAAAGATAGAAAGAGGCAGATAATTTGTAATCCCCCCTTATCTACAGGGGATGCATTCCAAGACCCCCAGTGGATGCCTAAAACCACAAATAGTACCAAACCCTATATATACTATGTTCTCCTCTATATAGATACCTATAATTGTTTAATTTATAAATTAGATACAGAAAGAAATTAACAACAATAACTAATAATAAATAGAACAATTATAACAATATATTGTAATAAAAGTTATGTGAATGTGGTATCTCTCTCTGATAACTTGTCTGATAACTAAGACGGTTACTAAGTGACTAAGGGAAGAGAAGCATACTCAGCATGCATGTGCGAGACAAAGAGATGATTCATATCCCAGGTAGGATGAAGAGAAACAGCTCAAAATTTCATCACACTACCCAGAATGGTGAACAATCTAAAACATTAATTATTTATTTCTAAAATTTCCCATTTAATATTTTTGGACCAACGTTAACTGCAGGTAACTGGAACTTTAGAAAGACTCCTTCTACCTTTAGACTGTCCTCTCCTATAGGGCCACAAAAGCTTTCCTCATTCAGTCATCAGATGGCAAATAAGTGACCACACATGAGAGATTTCTATGGGCCTGGTCCAAAACTGTTATATATTAAATTAACCCACACTCCATTAACTAGTCTCATACTTCATGCACCTAAGTGCAAAGGAGGCAGAGAAATGTAGTCCATGACTGTGCCCAGGTAGAATGGGAATCTGATTTGGTAATTATCCAACAATCTCTTCCATCATTTTGTTTTGGAGGTAAGAGACCACAGCACATGGAAATGGATTGGATGAAATCGGTGAGAGTAAGAGAAGAATTAGGAATGAAACCTCAGACTTTTCTCACTAGCGAAACTTGGTAATGGTGGTAAAAGAAGATCTAGGAGATATGCCTGATTTCTCTTCTTCCCTTAGCCCCATCTATTATACTGAAAGAAGGCATGATGAGGAGAAGGAAACACAAAGCAATTTGAAGACTTAATCGGAGTTATAGAAAATAGTTCGATTGGAACAAATGTATCTAGGGGAGTACTAGTAAACAAATTTAGAAGGCAGGTCATAGACCTATTGGGGAGCTGACTATTGTAAGGAGGTCAGTTGGGGAGAGAGAGGGTATTAAGGACATTAATCATTGTCTCCTCCTTATTCTCTTCTCCTTCCCTTCCTCTTTCACCTCCTTGTTGTAATTTTCACATCTGAATTTCCCTAGATCCCCAACCTTCTAAATCCATCCTTTAACATCCATGTAAACTCACTTCTTCCTATAAATCAAGACAGATTAAGTTATCCTAACAGTAATGAACTATCCCAAAATATCAGTGTCTTAAAACAATAAAGGTTTATATTTCATTTGTGCTACATATCATCAGGGATCAGCCAGAGATCCAGGTGACGGAACAGCCACCATTTCAAATGTTTTCCTCCATGCTAGGGGGAAGAAAGTTTTGGAGCATCAGCAATCAAATGCTCATCTCTGAAATAATATGTATAATTTCTGCTCACATCTCACTGGACAGAAATAATCACCTGCTCCCAACAAACCACAGAGGGCCACGAAGTACAATGCTGCTGTACTGCCAGAAGGTAGAGAACCAGGAAAACCTGATGACTATTATTTCATATACCTATGGGGTGTCAATGTCAGTGTCAGGTCTCTTTTTCACATGTTTTCCTATAAACTTGAAAGCACTTTATTCTATTCAGTGTCATATTTCCCATCTAAAAGCTTTTTGATATAAATAACTAAATACTTCATTTTTCCATATATTTTCCAATGTTCTACACAAATTCCATCCTACTCACTGGCCCTGTCAAAGTTTGCAGCATTCTACTCCAATATTCTTAATTATTTATTGAATGAATGAGTGAAATGACACATTTTATTTCTTTAAACTTATTCTATGCCATGCATTAGGATTTTTCTCCAATTGTATTAAATCATGCTTTAGGAGAATAGGCTTTATTTTTTATTTTGCCTTTATTCCCATCCTAGTTCCTGTGGAGATTTTAGGGTGTGTGGGACATTCATGTATTGGAATTTCATGGTTTTACTGGCAGCATTCTTGAAGATGTCCTCTACTGACATATTTTGTAATTCACTGAACTCCACCCTTTTCTTCCCTTCTCTTCTTGTGTTTTCTTTTTCTTTCCAAGATTACAAAATATAATTAATAAATGATATAATTTATGTTTTCATTTTCATACTGTGCCAAAGAACTGCTTTTTCCCACAATGTCTTGCTATTCAAATCTAATCCTTAAGTATAATCAGATATATGACCTCTTAGCAGTTGTTTCTCTTCCCTCTTCCTCTTTCTCCATCTGTCCATATCCACCTGACATTTCTCCATACATTTTCCTTGTCAGCTAGGACTGAGGATGTGAGTCAGATAGAAAAAGACAAAACTCACATGAACTCTCTCGTCTGTGGAATATAAAACAAAAAATGACAAAAGAATTAACAAAGCAAAACAAATACAAACTCATAGATACAGACAACAGAATAATGTTTACCAGAGGGGGTGGAGGGCATTAAATAAAAGGGGTCAAATATATGATAATGGATGGGAGCTAGACTTTGGGTGGTGAGTATGCAATAGAGTATACAGATATCATACCACAATAGTGTGTATCTGAAATTTATGTTACTAACCAATGTTATGTCAATAAAAAACTAATGAAATTTTTATAAAAGAATTTAAAATGTTTCCTCCTCTTGTCCTCTGACAGGTGTTTGAGATTCTCTTTTAGAGTCTCATTTTTTAGAGCATTTGTATAACAGTAGCATCACAAGACTACAGTGTCAGCTTAGAAACTCTTCAGCTTATTCAGTGCAGTCTTAGCCCAAACCAGATGTGGAATTCTCCCCACCATGTCTTTAGATATCTAGTCAACACTTAGGCTAACAGGCATTAGAACATTGTGGAAAAGCAACCAAAACGGGAGCTCCCTCTGCAATAAGCAGTCTTACTGGGTTTTCAGCCAGTGACTGGCATGTGCAAAAGGACTCACCACACTCCCTGGGACAGGGTGTTTAGGAGGTGGTGGGTGCTCATCCATGAAGGCAGAGCTTTTAACTGGTAGAGTCTACTAAGCTCTTGAAAGGAAGTTTTATCAGTATATCTTCTCTCTGCTTCTCAGACACATTCTGGGTAGTGTGTACTGGGGGCTGGACAGAGGGGCTACTTACCTTAGGCAACTTCCAAGGTAAATTCAGAGGCAACACTCCCTCTGCTACTCTTCTCTCCTCCTCCCTCTTGTTCTTCCCTGAATTCTCACCCACACCTACTGCATCTTTTCCACGTAAAAATCTCATTCTCTTTTCTTCCACAGTAGAATTGAACACCCCTTCAAATGCAGAGAGTATATCGTTAGGTACCATTTTTTATTTGCTGGATGGTAGAAAGGACAGGGTTTCCAAACATTGTACAGAGATGAGGGGAAGCATTTGTCCTCTGCATCAGGAGCTGGGAGGGGAAAAAGAAATCCTCCACCCTGGATTGGGTTAATCCATCAAAACAATCATTATATTTCCATGTTAAAACAAGTTGAACATTCACACCCTTCTATAGCTGGAGCTTCGTTACAATACAAATGAACAAAGAAGAGTAACTGTTGTTAGTTATTTGACCTAGGTAGGATTAATTTTCAGTCCTTTCCTGAGAATAATTTTTGATATGTGAAAACTAAGGGAAATTGGGTACTTCATAGAAATGCTAAAAGAGCGTGCCCAGAGATTATGACCAAAGAATGAGGAAGGCTGTGATGGTTTAGCTATAGCCTAGCACAAGTTATATTTACTTCCTAAACCACAAACTTAAAATACTCCTACAGTTCCGCTTTCCAGAGCAACACCATGGTTTGTTCCTTCCAACTATCTATTCATCCTCTTCTCACTGGCCATGCCTGTCTCCTTCATAGTCACGCCAACTTGGTCTACGCTATATCCTCTTTTGCACTAAACTTAAACTCTCTAATCAGTGAACTGAGATACAATTCCTTTATGTCTCATTTGCTGTGGGCCCCAAATAGAGATTTTGAACCCTAATAACGTTATGAACACCTCAGTGAGCATCCAGTAAATTCTGTACCCTCAGTCTATATCCTCACAATTGCTTTTTCAAGGAGAGATAAGATCAGAGCAAGCTTTTGATGTTCGATGCAATGATGCCTAAGAGATTCAAGGCTAACTTCATGCCAGTGTATCTAGAAATTTGGCTTTTTCAGAGGATAATATCACTGGAAGAACTAAGAAAGTATGAGAGAAATGAGGAGAATGGGAGCAAATGGGAAGCAGTTTAGCAGCAAGAATAGAGACACTTGCAAAGTAGCAAAGAATAATTTTTAAGAAAGAAAAGCAAGAGCTGCCCCAAATTAGCTGTCAATCAACAGGCAATTCCACTAGCATCAGAGCAACGGGTATATCACCAGACATTTTACCAAAGGACAAAAGGAGGGGAAAGTTTGGGATACTTTAGGCATGGTGACTACTATGATAATTAGTACCTATTATTTTGATCATCTTCAAAATTAAAGTTGTTTGGGAAAGGTGGGACCATATTTTTATTAACTTTATGACTGTCTAACCAACTATCTTTCTCCCAAAACTTCAAAAATTGGTGGCCTGGGGAAATTTGTGTTTGAGTAGCTGCTAGAATGCCCTAAGGCTCTGAAACTCAGTTACTTTTCTGGAAACTGATATATTTATCTGCTAAAGACAATAAACCAAGAACTGCAACAGAACCCAGGACAAATCCAGGCAGAGGGTAAAGAAATCCTACATCATTGGAGATGGTTTAAGATTTCTTAAAATGTGCACACTTTTTGTTGTAAATTTTCTGTACAAGCCTGGCAATGTTCAGTGAAAACTAAAGTAACATTATCAGGGTCAAGTTCAAGATTGGTGCTTATCCTCAAACCCCATACTCTATAACTGACTCACTGCAAATAAGACATTCAAGGCTTTTCTTAAAATTTCTACTGAAGTGTTTAAAAAAAAAAAAACACTGCTGAATCTGCATCAAGTTACACAAACTTCCTGAGAAAAAATTGTCTGTGACAGACATAATTAATGAACCTTTTCTTGAGTAAATACATTTTAAAATGTGGGTAATCATTGTATATATCCTTAGTTGTGGTTGCCAATGCAAATGAGTCAGAGGATTTGCTTCAGACACTGAGTTAACTGTGTGACTCTACAGCGGGAAATGCCATTGGAGAGAACTTGCTGACCTCACAGTTGAAAAAACCATTTAAAAGATGTGGAAACCAGATGTTTCAGTCACATTTCAGCCTCTGTTCTGAGAATTTATCCTGAGCAGCCCAGAACAGGCTATTACTTCTCTACAACTCAGATATGGTTATCTTAATTTATCTATTTGTCTTGCTGTGGGAAGAGGCTCACGGATGGGGATTCAAGAATGGAATTTTTCATAACTCCATATGGCTCGGTAAGAAACTTCACTTATCGAAATTTTTATTGAGAATGTCACGTCTTTGAAGTTATGGAGCGGTGCATCAAAGCAGTAAAATTTTCTGCTCTGTTGTTTTCAACAAAAATGCTTAAGAAGGATAGCTATTGGAATGCATCTATCATTTTTTAAAAAGTGTTCCTGCCTTCTAAATTTAAAAATATCTTTTTATAAAATAAACTGTTCAGTAGAAAGTAGAGGTTATATTTATATTCCATAATAATATATTAAAAATGTTTAAAGTAGATGTAGTGGTATTCTGGGGAATGTTTCTTTAACAAAAACATCAATATATTATTTTGTTTTTATTTCAATGTATCTGCAGTCAGATTTCATAGCAGGTAATTATAACAGAATCATTAACAGATAAATTGGAATATATAATAATTTTATGATCATTGCTCCATGTACTGTGACCTGTAGTGTATATCTTGCTTTTTCCAAACATCTTTTGACTAGTTTAACAAAGTCAGCTTATAATACAGAAAAAAATATAAAAGGCCTTTATTTCTGAATGCATTCTTAACACGTTAATTCCTTTTGTTCAAGTTATCCATATAATTTTCTACCGTTTTTTCTGGACAAGGAAAGTTTGTAGTTGTTGCTATTTTGTTCTGTTAAATGTAAAGAATGACATGGACCCAACTGTGAATATAAACAAGAGACCAAAAAGGCAAATACTGAAAACTCAAAATACTCTTAATAGCACTCTACACAATGCTTTAATTCTCATAATACAAATTAATATTGCTTTATGTTTGTTCATCACTGTGTTTGATACTGAAAAAAAATTGAATCTCTCAAGCAGAAAATTGAGGGATTCTTATTTAAAGCAAAGAAATAAAAAGAAAGCAAAATTAACCTACATCCTGCTTGCTAAGCAGCACACGGTTGTAGAATATCTTTCTTGCTACATGTTTCTCTCTGGTAATAACTGCAGCCATGCGGATTTCATTAAAAAGCTTGATTTGTAATGCTGCCTCTTTTCAGCTTGAGCCAGTGAATTACTTTTGTGTACAGTGAGGTCCATTTGGCCAAGATGGGGCCTGAGATTTACTAGAAGAATGAACAAGTCTCTGTTTATTTTCACCATACATAATCAAACTTAGGACATATAAATATTTGTCAGAAATGAAAAAGATTGTCATGAAACTAGTAAGAATTAAACCCATATGGATGAACTTCGAAATGTTATAAAACTCTGTAATGATCGAGTAATTTAGAGCTATTGTTTTGTTTAAGTAATGTTGCATATTATATACATATAAGCCTAGATAATAGAAGTTGTCCTAGAGGTAGAGAGGAGCAAAGCCAAGTGTTTGTTCATAGAATGCTGCAAACCTGGGGTTTGGGGTAATTGCATATTGCTTCAATCTGGGACAAATTATTGTCCAGTCAGCCTAGCACAAATTGTTTACAGTTGGTTAGGTCAATGTAGTAATATGAAACAATTTAAGGAGAAAAGAGAATTGGATTCAAATGCAGGAATCTGCTAGCAACTCCCAAGAATGAGGTACCTTAAACTCAGTCTCAGTTCCACATCGATAAAATGAGAATGCTGAAATAGAGAACCTCTAAGGTTTCTTTTTAACTCTGGTATCATAAGTTGAACCATCATAAATCAGGGACCATCTGCACTTGCACTGCACACTAGTGTCAAAGTTGCTTGAGAACAGGACTTGATCCAGAACATCTAATAAAGTACCTCATGGTGTATGCTCAAAACAACCAAATTGAAAACTAGTGAAAGTTTAGTTAATGAGGCTTTACAATACGAAGGACAGTTGGACAATAGGCAACTTTCAAAGGAGAAAATAACTTTAATGTTCCATGTGTTTTCTGACTTATAAGTATCAGATTGAGTAAGGTCCTCAATGATGGGCCTTTATCATATAATGTATAAAAAGAAGATCACTTAGAGTCCAAAAAAACAGGGAGAATGTCAAGCAGCATCTCCTATTGAACTGTGGCAGTGTCAATTTCAGCTTGGGGAGGACAGCAAGGAACGACATTTCCAATATTTCTGGATCCGTGTCACTGCATGCAAAAGAATGTGTGTTCTCATTAGAAATGGTCTTAATGGTGGCTGATTGCACAAGTCAGGGTATAGGATAGAACCATAATCTGACAGTCTACATAGAACAATTAGAGCTGTTATTATTGTCCTGGGAATCCTTTCACATTGTTTCCATGGCAAAATGCACTCCAAAATCAAAACAATCATTTAAACAGTGATCTACTTATGTATGATTTAACACTACCTAAGATATGTTGGAACAAATATAAACTAAAAAAGACAAAATAAAGAACTTAGGAACTGGTAGTTAGGTGTGTCCAGGTTTTTCTCTGCTGTGCTTGAATCTAGTTTTCTTTAATGCAATATTTGTTCGCTTTGTATTTCTTTCAAACTTTTCCTGTTTTTAATCATAACAGCTCTAATAGTTCTATGTAACTTCTCAATTAAATTGCATTAGTAATATTCCTCAACTGGCTATTTTAGCTTATTTTTCTCCATCATTGTGAGTCTACATAATGGATCAATTTTCATTGGTTTCTTTTGACTTTAGCACTTTTTCCCCCCAATAGTTACCTTTCTAAGTTTTATATGACTTAAAGCCAAAAAAAAAAAAAAAAGTCAAAACTGTATCACCTTTGGTAGCATAGGAATACAATGTTCTATGAAAACTTTCAAGCTATCAGTTCAGAAACATAATTTAGATTCAAGTTCCTGTCTATGCCCCCAGATTTCCCTAAAATTCCCCTCATTCAAAGCTTTCGAATAATGAAAATTTGGTTGCTCAAAGTGGCTGACCCAGGGAAACCTTTGGCAGAAACAATAGCTGATGTAATCTTCCAGCTAAGGCCACAAAACTTCCCTTGTTCCACAAGAATAAATAATAATGCACTTAATGACATTTTGTGAATTCACAGAACAAGCAGCAGGTGTATACCACAGAGAAGCACGATCTGGCAAATACAAGCTCACCTATGCAGAAGCAAAGGCAGTGTGTGAATATGAAGGTGGACGTCTGGCCACCTACAAGCAGCTAGAGGCAGCAAGAAAAATCGGTAACAAATTTGACAATGACTTTCCTTCTTTTTCACTGTTGGGTGAAAAAAATGTTCCACCTTTTCTGTAACCCCTTAATGAGACTTCTCTCTCCACCCCCGCTGATAGTTTTCTAAGCCCCCTGGCTTTCTCCATCTTCTCTGCCTAGAGCTAGTGTAAAGTTCCTAGTACTAACAACTTATTTGGGGTCACAGCCCATTGTGAGCTAATAAACAAAGGTTAAAAGAAAATGACGACATTATCTCCATATCATTTAAATTCCTCATTAATTTTAATGCTATTACTATTCATTTTTAATATTATTCTGTCTCTTGACTTCTGATTATGGGCTTCTGCAGCTGTTAGATGATGTTACTACATTGAATCTTACAAAAAAATTTACTTGGTAGAAGAAATACCGAATTTAGTGTTTTTTTCTTTCAAATTTTTTTCCTTTTCTTTTTTTCTTTTTCTTTTTCTTTTCTTCTTTTTTTTCTTTTACATTAAGTGGGAGAATGCATTTGTACTTCAGGATCAAAAGCTATGAGGAAAAAGAATAAACAAGTTATAAAATGTCAGGAAAAAGGAACTAAAAAGATGCTATCAGAAAACCCAGTGAAAAACCCAGTAATTTATTAATGCAATTCGTTTCTTTATTTAAAAAAAAAAAAATTGGCTGCTACCATTTCTTCTGGACTTTCAAGAAAATCTAAAAGGTCACCCTCTTTGGAACTCTTCTCCCGTGAAGGGACCCCTTTGCCGATAGGGAAATACCTGGCAAAGCTTATTCTCTTATCACATAGTACCCAAGATAAAAATGAAGGTGTTTTCTAAAATGCCCCAAAGTCTCCCCAGATAACTACTCAGCCACTGGGCTATGTGTGACAGTAACTAGAATGAAGGGTACAAAGGTCAAAGCCATTACTAGCTGTCCTATACTTCTAGTAAAATTGTTCTTGAATGGTATTGGCAAATATTTAAACAACTTCTGAAGTTGAGCAAGAAAAACAAGGCAAAGGTTTGAAATTTATGAGTGCTTTTATCCCTCTTCAAATTTTTAAAAATATTAGCAATGTCTTAATTGATTCTGAAATAGAATATAATTAAATTATCATTTAAAAAATTTTTTTTCAGGATTGATGGTAAAGTTAGAAATTACTTCATTGCACTAGATAGGTCATTGGTGAAAAGAAACCAGTTCTGAATTTGGATTGTTTTTATACCCCATAGTATTATGATTTCTAGTTCATCCACATCTTTTTTTTTTTCAAGTAAGATGTCACATTCTAGTAAAAGTCAGATATTGTATTTTATATGTTCTAATTCTATTTTATTTTTTTTAAGAAAACAATTTTTCCCCTTTTGCATGAACTGGGTTTGGGCAGCTAAGAAACCGTCACTGTATGAAGGCACCATCTTTGTTAAGATGACCTTCTCTCAGCTGAATGAATTTACTAGTTAAGCCTACAGCCCTTTGATTGTCTTACAGGATTTCATGTCTGCGCTGCTGGGTGGATGGCCAAGGGCAGAGTCGGATACCCCATTGTGAAGCCAGGGCCCAACTGTGGATTTGGAAAAACTGGTGTTATTGATTATGGAGTTCGTCTCAATAAGAGTGAAAGATGGGACGCCTATTGCTACAACCCACATGGTTTGTTAAAAAAAATAATTTTATACTTTGCAAAAACTGTTACATGTTACTATGAGGCTGTTAAAAACAGCTTCTTCCAGAGATAAATTAATTTAGTGATGATAATTACTAATAACTGCCATTCACAGAGTAATTATTGTACCAGACACTGACTTATGTTCCTTCATCTACACTGTCACTCAATGGTAACAACTCTGCAAGAAATTATTCTTATACTCATTTTAGAAATCAAGAAACCAAGAGTTTAAGAACTTAAGTAACTTACCTAAAATTAGACAGACAATACTTAGTAGGCAAGTAGGATAGTGAATTCAGGTCTTCTCTATGACAGAGAACTTCTAGACCACAAAGGAGAAAAAAAGCAGATTATGAATGTGTAACAATTAATTAGCTAAGACAATAAAGTGATGCTACCAAATATTAGCTGTTCAAAATTATCCCTTTGATGGAATGGAGAAAAGGAGACAGAATAAACAAACTCCCTAATTTATTTCTGTGCATAAATTATTTAACTTTCAAACTGAGCAACTCTCACTCTGTGGTTTGTTTTAACAATTATATATTGGATATACTAGTTATTATTATATGTATATTTTTATTTATATTCTTTTTTCATGGTTGATAGTAGCGAGAATAACTTTAAAGGAAAAATTAATTCATTATAATTACTATAAAGAGTTACTCCTTGATCACGTTTGTGAAGAAAAAGATAAACTGTTCTTTTTTTTTGACGTATTTTCTCTAGGATAATGTCACAATGTGTTACTAAGTCTTTCCCCACGTTTATGATCATAAACATCCTCAGATGGGGTGCCATTTGGATTTATTTTGTAAGGAAGTTTATAACACAATAGGAGACATATAGTGAAGTTCTAGCATATTATTATAGAATTTATTTTTTAGTGTTATTAACCACTAGAGAACAGATTCTCATGCTTGTAATTAATCTATATCTCAAAATAATGTGTATTCCAAGTAGAAAAGAATTTTGCCTAGAGCTATTACCTATTTCCACTTAAGACAAAATATGAATAAATACTTACACTACGTCTATATAGGACTATAACTTCCAAATCAATTTGACATACTTTAAGCCTATACAGTCTTGTACTATATCTAGTCCTATATTTAGTCATTGTTAATAATTCATAACCCTTCTTTTCCTCTATGTCTTTTTCTCTTTTTCTTCAATATATTTATATAGGCAACTCTCTTTTAACTCAAGAGTAACATTTATTTCCGAATATATTCTCTGATTCGTCTTTTGCTTGGCAAACTATTAGATTGTTTCCATAAGTCAAAGTCTAGGGGAGATGAAGAGGTGCTGATGGAAAGGTTCTTACTGTATTCCATTGACCTTTTGTAAGAATGCTTCCTAATTTATAAGTTGTTATTAGCTTTTTTTGTTTCTCATAGAAGCTGACTACTTCTGGAGATATGTGTAAAGAATCCTGGAAAACTTGTTCTTACTCAATTCTCAGCTTCTTTTTAAATTTGTTGATATGTTGATGATTTAGGATTTTTTTAACCAGATGGGGACTGAGGACCACCTGAACTAGCTTTGGGAGAAGAACAACTAATTTAAAATAATTGGAATGAAAAAATCATAACAATATCAGAAAAAATAAAGCAATCATTACTAATTACCCAATATTATCAAATTAGAGCTGACTGAAGTAAGAAGAATAAAGTTATTAAGAAGTGTTTAGAAATAAACTTGCTCATTCAAGTTCTGAATGTATGACATGATGTTGACTATCTTTCATATGAATATTTTTTAACCAATTAACATTTCTCAGGGACCCAGTCAACTTTGTGAATCTGTCATTTTTATTTTCTAAATAAACAAGAGATGAGGCAATAACTATATAGAATAAAATATAGAGCTAAATAGATGTAGCTAAATAGACAATCAAAATAGTTCAATATTTGAATTTTTTTCCTAATTTAATGATGATGTGCACAACAAAGGAAGAATGTTATAGGACACAGCAAGTCACTTCAAAAGCGGGCACCATACATACTTATATACACGTTTAAACCATGTATCATATAAATTTTAATAATATAATAAGAAAAGCTTACATTTTATATAATGTCTTTAAGTTATCATCTATATTTTATCCTCAGAATAATCTTATGAGGGAACTAATAAATTATATTTATTTCACCAATGAAGAAACTGGAATATAGAGTCATCACAGACTAGATTCCTGACCTTTTGTCTCTCCCCAGCCTGAGACCTTGTTCTGCCTTGGGGAACTAAGCTTCCTTAATTTCTATGACTTTAAGGATTCAAACAAAAAATTTTTAAATCATTTTTTAAAGGAGAATATTCTTGTAAAAAGCCTCTAATTGATAAAATGAAAAATATCTTTGAATGCTACCCAGAATCTGCACTACCACCACCATGCAGATAAATTTTGAGTTTCCAGGTCTTTTTTTTTTTTTTCAAGACACTAGACACTTACTTGAGATGGATGAAATTAAAATTAACCAGGGCCCTTTTATAGCTTCTCTCTAGGTCATACTGCAAATCACTGGTTCTGGCAGAGGTTATTTGTTCATTCTTATAACAGGCTATATGACACAACATAAATACATAAAATAAAAAATGACATAAAAAAAACATGAATATCTTGACCAGATCCTCAAATATTAGAATTAAGATATTAGTTTAAAACCAATAAAAAGAATACAGAAAAATTATAAATTATTCCCTTTAACTGAATTAGAGTGACTTTCAAGGTCTCTTATAATTCTGAAATTCTATAAAGATTTTCCAAACAGTATTTACTGGACTCATTATTCTAAGTGTTTAAGTCCCTGAAGACAGTGGTGACCCCACAGAACTAAAATCACTGCCAGCTTGACTCTACTGTTAATAACATGGGTATATATTTTTGTCAAAACATATGGAAGTGTACATATAAAACTTGAGCATTCTATGCTTAAAAGACAAAAAGACGCAAACAAACAAATGTACCTAGGAGTACAATCAATTAAATTACTATTTTTTCTTGCTATTTTACTTTTTAAAAATTTTACACATGTCTATATTTAGAGAATTGAGCAGCTATTAATGAAAAAATACATTTATTCTTTAACTGTAAGTATACATTATATGCTATAGATTCTGTATATTAAGCCATTTCTTCACTCTTTTATAAAAAGATGAAACACTAAGAAATGAATATCATTTTAAAGTAGTAATAACATTTTTCCTAATATTTTCTTTTTTTTTTTTTCTATTTTAGCAAAGGAATGTGGTGGTGTCTTTACAGATCCAAAGCGAATTTTTAAATCTCCAGGCTTCCCAAATGAGTATGATGATAACCAAATCTGCTACTGGCACATTAGACTCAAGTATGGTCAACGTATTCACCTGAGTTTTTTGGACTTTGACCTTGAAGATGACCCAGCTTGCTTGGCTGACTATGTCGAAATATATGACAGTTATGATGATATCCATGGCTTTGTGGGAAGGTACGTATTGTTTCCTCATACCAGAGTTAAAGGAACAGTCCATATTTCCCCTAACTGTCCCCCTATAATATTGACTTTCTAGTATTTCTACTCTCCTGCAACACCATATTCTATTATAACTAAGATTTTCCTTAGCATATTAAATCATAAGCAACTACTACTTGTTATTATAACAGTGATGGCTGCCTTTTGATTATTAAGTTGTAACAATTAAATGGTCTATTTATAAAGACTTTAAGATTGATCAATAGCAGGAGGAAGAAAGATGTGTGAAATGGGAAATTTATTAGGGTTTGTAAGTGTTCTAATTTCTGTCAACCTCCTAAAAAGAATTATAAATTCAGTAATTACTGCCCTTCTGTGTACAAAGCATTGTGCTAAACATTATGGACATAAGGTAAATAAGCAAAGTAGAGCCCCTTCTTTCATACAATTTAGCTAAACCTACAATGGATTCTTCTTTAAAAATAGCTTTCTTTACCATAAAAATCAAGTGCTCCTTTTCTCAAAATTTCTCCTTTGTTTTTTTAACATTCTGGGACACAATATTTTACTGTTCCCACCTTAAATCTTTAATGTAGTTTAAATTTTGAGAGTTTTACAAAATATTGCAAATTAAAGAATATGCAATCAGATGTTTTATATATTCAAGTCCCCACTTAATAATGTATCTTCTAGACTATCCATTATCTATAGACTATCAGTTATCATGCTCTATTATCCATGGCAGTAATTTAATGAAAGAAATTTTAGTGTGACCAATTAAAAATGACAGACTCAACAGTTTTTATGTTGATTTTGTAATGTGTAATTAAATACAAAGAAAAACAAAGGCATTTCTTGCAATTAGGTGAGGGAGAGTGTTTCTTGCTTTGTTTTGGTTTGTTCTTTGGCTGAGACTACTGCTATAAAAAAAATTCAAAGAGTTTTAAAAATAGTTTGAAGAACACATGAAGTGGCCTGATAGAATTAAGAATAAAGCAGTTTTTGAAAGAATGGACCTTCTACCTTGGAAATTAAGATGATGTTTTTATTTTACACCTAATTTTAAAAATTCCAGCCCTAGATAAACTCATTAACTAATTGCAAAAGGTTTTTAACAGGTTATTTGCTAATTATTTAATTTATATTTTGTGATTTACCTTTAGAATAGACTTACCCTGTCCCCTACACACACTTTAAGATATGATTCAGATAAAAATTAAAATCCTCTTTTATCTTGTCGACAAAAGAGCATCCAGCCTAAGAAAAAGTCTCATAAGAGTTTATTTGACTCAAACTGACAACAATTTCCAGGAAGCTAAATCTCGACAAATTGAGAAAATGCTCTAAAGAATAGTAGTTTTACAGTTACATGAAATGTACTGGTAGTAGGTTAGGGAGGCAGGAGAAAGCAAAGTGGGGAAAGCTGAGATTGGATAAAAGGTAAAACAGAGACATACATACTTGGTGGGTAAGGATAGTTAATAATTAACAATTATAGCACATGGAGAGGGAACAAGATAACAATGAGGGGCTCTGTGTTCTTGTCCTCTGGTGGGAAGTTGTATCCTGAGAAGTATAGAGAAGATTACTCTGACATTCCAAGGTTTGTTATCTTAGATGCAAAAAGACAATATACAGGCTCACTTAAGGTAAAGATTCCTTTGTCAAGGAAGCTACAGGCCAAGGATGTAGCTACCCTCCATGACCCATGTTTAATTAGGAATTTTTATGTTCATATCATCCTATGTGGTTACTTTTGGTCTCTGAGTTGTGAGGCTCACCATGTAAGCCCTTTCTTCATCCACAATCTATAATGTCCAGCATCATTTTCCACGTTTAAATTAGTCTACTCTAGAGTTCACAATATTAATACCACCGACCATACACCCATTCCTTCAACTGTGAAGAAAACTTTATGAGATTAATCAGGAACAAATTTAAAATTTTTCCAAGTAGATTCAAATTGTCTATTACACAAATAGTTTTGTAGGTACACAGAGTAGAAATGCCACATATTCTTTTTTAAGAATCTCATTAAAATCATGAGATTATCTCAAACAATATTTTAACGTCTTCTTCCTTACTAATTGAAGTTAAAAAATAAACAATAAAACACCATAAAAGAGAAGGAAAAGAGTCCGTTACTTAGGAGAAATAAAGCACTTCGTCAGTAAGAGCTACTTGTAATAGATGTATAATATTCATTGGTGTGACCTCCCTTTTTTAAAATCCCCTTTCAGATACTGCGGAGATGAGTTCCCAGAAGACATCATTAGTACAGGTAATGGCTCTAAATTGAGGAGCAAAATTATGATTTCTTTTCCCAGTGTCAATGAAAGTAAAGAACCCAATAATTTACTTTTTAGAGTTGAGAGAACTGAGGACAGATGTAGCTTCCTAGGTTGAAAAATTCAAAGAAATGTTTATTTATACTTAAATAAAACTTGCAAAAAAATGTATAGACTCTTGTCATTTGCAGGAAATGCATTTTGAGATAGCTTCGAATCTGCTAATCCATGAATACTGCTGTTGCTTATGATTTCCATAGATGTAATAAAAGACCAAAATTTTTCATGGATAAAGAATTGAAGTAATTTTTAAAGTTGTTAAAAATACCCTCTGTCACTGAATAAATTTTTCATTTTATTTGTTTCATTTTTACCTTAGTACAACATTCCCCAGAAAGAGTTGTAAAGAACGCAGTTCTGTGAGATTTTTTTCAACAGGTATTACATGAGAAAAGGGCTCTAAGGTCAAGAAAATTTGGGTAACTTTGGTTTAAATAATGTTAAACAGGTTTCTTTACTAGAAGAGAGCTTTTAATATGTTAATTATTTATAGTAAATCTCAAAAGAGTGCCTATGATAGGCAATGGTCCCCCAATATTTTTCCTTTTGCAAATTATTTTGAGCAACTTTATCCCATGAAATGTGCCTCAAGAAATGCCTTTGTAGTAGCATAAATTTATCTCAATAAGCAATACCACTGTTTTATTTTGAGCAACTTTATCCCATGAAATGTACCTCAAGAAATGCCTTTGTAGTAGCATAAATTTATCTCAATAAGCAATACCACTGTTATTGCCCCAAACTGCTCATTTCTTGCTAAGAACTTTATTTTCTTAGATGTCTTCATTTTTTTTTTTTTTCATCACCGGTACTGGTAGTTGGCATTCTTACTTGCTCTATTTTTCCTCCAAGTCATAAAATTATAACAGTGCTTATGCAACTAAAAACAACAAAGCACCTTGAACTGCAACTTCTAAGCAGTCCTTAAGCTCAGATACTGCCAGCTAAATTACTCCCACACCCTACCCTTGCAGTGCACGCAATTCTCATTTATGCATCATTACAAGAGATGGAACTACTTGTTCAATTCTTAAATAATTAATGCTTAAAACTCATTCATTCATTACCCTGTTAAAATCTCCCTGGGAACCATACGTATTAAACCTTTTGTTTATCTCTTACTTTTTTCTTGAGGACATATTTATGTTAACAGAAAGTTAAAAGATGACATCTTATGAGCTGTAGGAAGTAATTGAGGGATGAGAACACTATAAAAAAAAAAAGAGGGTGAGTCAAAGGAAGGCTAAAACTTGACATTTTTATCAGCTAAATTGAGGGAGAGTAACATCTTTGTTCTTTTGTATCCTCCTCCTCTCCAGGAAATGTCATGACCTTGAAGTTTCTAAGTGATGCTTCAGTGACAGCAGGAGGTTTCCAAATCAAATATGTTGCAGTGGATTCTCTATCGAAATCTAGTCAAGGCAAAAATACGAGTACTACTACTGGAAATAAAAACTTTTTAGCTGGAAGATTTAGCCATTTATAAAACAAAAAAGGACATTTGATATTTATGTTTGTATCTTTTGGAACCCCTTGGATCTCACTTTTATATTATTATTATTTATTTCTTTTAAATGTGAATACCTGATAATTTTGAGAAAAGTGAAAAATACAGAAAACTTTAAATGTAGAATAAAATTTTTAATGATCTCACTGCATAAAAATAACAAGTGTTAACATTTACATATTTTTCTTTTAGTCATTTTTTGACTTATGATATGTATATATGTATCTATAAGTATTTGTATTTGTAATTTTGAAGTTCTGCTCTATGTACAGCTTTGTATCTTGTTTTTTTTTAAAACCTTGAACTATATGGCTTAAGCATTTTTCCCTGTCATTGAGAATTTGTGATTTTCAACAGCTGTAAAATGTTCCATGGTATGAGTGTTCCATGCTTAATTTAATCCTGTCTCTATTGTGGGAATTTTAGGTTGTTTTTATAAATATTACTTCAATAAACATCCTTAAATAAAATGCATTTATATAGCTATTTAATTATTTGGGATAGGATCCTAGAAGTGGAATTACTGGGTCAGAGATTAATTAAAGTATAATTTTATTTTTTGATCATCAAAAGTGACATGACATCGTGGTTTGATTTGACAGTGTGATTAACGGTTGGTTTATATTTTTTGTCCAGTTTTATTTAGTGACTTATTTTTCCATGTCTTTCATACATTTTTTTAAACTTGTATCATTATTTCTTTTATTGATTTATAAGAAAACATTATATATTAGGTATATAATTTCATGTTTGTCATATATTATGTTGCAATTTAATTTTGTTTGAAGTTTAATTTTTTATCATGTTTTTAATTTACTAAAAGTTAAATTTTATTTACTGTCTTACTGATTTTACTGCACTCCCTCATCTTTATATTTAAGATGAATATTCCCATTATAAGTTGTTGAATGAACTCAAAAATAGTCAAGAGGCTTTGCTATAAAGTACATGACAAGGATTTATTAAAGGATCTTAGTGTTTGTAAACTGGAAACACAGTTAATCAAAACCTGGAAGTGCTTCAAAGGAGAAAGAAAAGCTGAGGGTTCTTATAAAAAGAACATTCTTGAGAAGAATAGGTCTTGCATTCTTAGTGTCAGAGTTGGTCCAAGGTGGTAATCTTCAGATGTCCAGTGTTCTAAACAATGAAACAATTTCTTCTTGAGATTAGATAGTTATGAGAGTGTTTGATGTATGTCCAGGCATTAGTGCACAATGTCCTAACATACATCCAGGTACTGGTGCATGACTGGAAAGTTCAGAAGTTTAACTTCCTGGACTAGTTGATGCAAGAATAGAATTGTTTCCTCATGCCTCAGCCTACTTTATTTTAATGGTTTAGCAGCTTGACCATAGTGACTCCATTTTATGTCTTCACTCTACTCCTCAGAGTTGAAGTATTTATTCCTTTATATCTTATTCTTGTTGCTTTGTGAATTTGTTTTTATAGAAGAAAAAAGTTATAGTTGTTACTCCGTATATGAGGGGTAACAGTCAGCATCTAATTAAATTTAACAAAAACATATGTCAAGCACTGTCCTGGACACTTAGGAAACACCTAAGAACCAAAGGAGCAAAAATCCCTAGGCTTGAGGAGTTTATGTTCTGGTGGAGGGAGAGCAATTAATAAGCTTGATACATTAGTAAACTACATGCTAGAAAGAGAGTGTGGCTTATTAAATTACTAATGAAATGAGTTTAGATTTTTTAAAAGGCTAAGAACTGAGCGTTGAAAAGGAAAATCAATAGAGAAGACTGAGAAGAAGTAAAAGATGAATTAGGGGAAAAATTTCTTGGGGTCCTAGAAGCCAAGGAGAAAGCATAACAAGGAGGAGAGAGTAAACAATTGTGTTAAATACTGCCATTAGATCTATAAATGAGTACTGAAAATGACCGTTGACTAGCAATAAGAAGATCAATGGTGGTCTTGAGCAATTTTAGTGGAGAGGAGGCAAAGGCCCAATTGGAGTTTGTTGAAGATTATTCTAGAGGAGAGGTTTGGAGACAGTGAGTCTGGCTGTCAGGGAAATTGATTTTAAAGACTGTTTTCTTTATAAGAATAAATTTAGTGAAGGAGGAGATGCTGGGAGCATTTCTTTGGTTCGAGTAGTAGTCAAGTTCCTGGCAGAAAGTAGATGGCACAGTCAAAAGAGGGAGACTGAAGAGACTATTACAGAGGTATGAGTTGACTTATGGGAAGCTCCCAAGAGATGGTGAATCACTGGGTGTTCATCACAGATGGAGGTCTCCCTGAGTAAGAAAATCAAGAACATTGATCTGAATCCAGACAAGGAGCTTTGGCAATAGAAAAGAATTGTTCAGCCAAAGTTGGAACAGTGCTTCTGCAAACCCAAAGCTGTGGGGAGGGATTGCATTGCGGATGAATAAATATCCTAACTTCTCCCTCACCCCACCCTTCTATGTCTTTCTGGTGCCTTCCCTCATCTGAATCCAAGCAGAAATCAGAATACAAGGAAACCTGGTTGATGCTGTCCACAGAGATCAATCAGCTCCAGGTCCCGGACCAAGGAAGAGAGGATAGATCTGGAGGGGCAAAAGAAGATGTCTTGCATAGTGGGTAAGAGGAGAGAGGATCTAGTGCTGCTTAAGTAGAGGGACCAGCTTTGGACAGGAGCATGGACAGTCCCTTCATAGAAAATTAAGGAGTTCTTAATCCTCTTTTATTTCATGAATCTTTTAATAAGTAAAACCTATGGACACTTCTCAGAATAATGCTTTTCAATGCTAAAAATACATGAGTACAAAGTAAGCTAATTTTATTGAAACACAGTTATTAAATAATTTTAAAAATCAAATCTGTGATACCCTAATGCATGTGCTCCTTTATTAATGTTATAAATTAATGTTATAAATAATAAGATCTAGCAGTGGATCTTAATAACTACCATAATTAAAAGTAGTGATAAATGCATCTACAATATTCTGAGATATCTGCAAAAACTGTTTTGTGGTATAAATATATCTATGATGTTTTCTGGTGCTAAAAGCATAGGTGATTTACTATGCTAGATTTCAGTTAAGAATTCATGGAAATAAAGACGTATTTCTGCATGTAAAGTCACAACTGCCTAGATTAATTCTAAAAATCCATTAGGAAGAAGGCAGAGTGCGAGAACATAAAAGCTAATCTGTGGAGAGATACATGAGATTCTGCAGAGCTCTCTTCTGATTGCTTTGCATTCCTCAGAGAAGAAAGAGTCAAGTCATGAGCCAAGAGTGAGGATAGAGAAGTAGATGTAAAAGGTTTGACAAGACACGAGAAAGCATAAAATAGGCTTCTAAGAAAGTGGAAAAGTGAATAGACTAGGAAAATAGCATGTCATTATCAGGCAGGATTAAAGGCCCTTTTATTTTTATTTTTTAAATAGAAGACTGATCAGCAAGGCTGTTTTCCTCTATCTGTATTTAGCTACATAAGAGCAAAGATGGATTAGGGAGAGAGTTGGAGTCACCAGAGTTGGGTTTTTGCCAAGTGTTACAATAGAGGAGCAAGTGAGTAGAGGATATACATAAGGAGGGATTGTAATGACAACCAATAGAATTTAGTTTAAGGAGGGAAGAGAGTACATCAAAGAAATGAGGCACAGTGAAAACTGGTAGACTTGACTTAGTAAAGGTCCCTCAAGTACTCAAAAGGTATGAGAGATAGAAGATGGCGGTCAGAGGATAGGATTATAAATATAATCCTGTGTGGTAGGCAGAATACTGACCCCCTTCTTAGATGCCCATGTCCTAATACCCAGAACCTATGAATAAGTTACCTTATGTGGTAAAAAGGACTTTGCACATGTGATTAAGTTAGGTACTTTAAAGTAGGCTATTACCTGGATTATCCAGGTGGGCAGAATGTGATCACAAGGGTCCTTAAAAGTAAATAAGGGGGAGGTATAAGAAGAGGAGATAAAAAGATGTGACAAAAAAAGTGGGGTCAGAGAGATGCAATGTCGATGGCTTTGAGTCGGAAGAAAGGGGTCTGAGCCAAGGAATGTGGGTGGCCTCTGGAAGGGAGAAAATATAAGGAAAGAGATTCTGCCCTAGAACCTCCAGAATGGATATCTCCCTGCTGACTCTAGCTCAATGAGACCTGTATTGAACTTCTGAACTACAGAACTATAAGATAATAAATTCATATATCTTTAAGCTACTAAGTGTGTTATAATTTTTTATGGCAGTGATAAAAAGCTAATACACCTCTTAATATCGCGCAGGCTTAGACTCTGAGGAATTAAATTTTAATTCTAGATGACAAAGCATAAACAAGAAGCAGAAAACAAAAGGTAGCTATTTTTCTAAACTCAGAGAAAGTTACTTAGGTGAATATTTGTCTAGCAAGTATAACGTCTCTCTATTTATATGTGTTTTTCTGCCTACATTTAATACTTTTTTTTTTACTTCCTTTCTCCTGAATTTTTTTTTTTCATTTTCTATTTTTTTTAACTCTTTTCCCATCTCCATAGGCTTTTGGTCTTTATCAAAATTCTCGCCCACCTTTTTAGAAATTTTGGTGAATGGCATTTAAATTGGAAATTAAAGAATGCATATAAAGTTGAAAAGAAGAATGCACTCTAGGATATAAGGTATTATTAGTCAGGATAATGATGATAAATATACATCCTCTAAGGTTTTTCTGAAAATATACAGATGCGTGAAATATTTAGAATGATATTAAATGCCATCTATTATCGCTTACCTAGACTTCTGTACATCTCAGTAGTGTAGTGAGAGCACTATACACAAGGTCAGAAATGGATTATAAATACTTCTAGAGAGTTGGCTAAATCATTTACAAACATTCCAACTGAGATTTATGATATATTATGATCATATTCTAAGATCTATAGAAATAGTTGGAAAGGAAGAGTTATATTAAATATAGATGATAGATAGATAGATTTTCTTTAGTAAATTGTTAAGTGGCTTTATACAATATTTTTTATTTTATCTAATTAATTAATTAATTTTTATTTTTAGATGAAGCAACACTTGGTTGACCTCACAGATTGCAAGGACCTTATCAGTTTACAATACTTTATTTTTTAGTTTTTTATTTTTTACACCTACAGCACCTGGTCTTCCTAGGTGGTCTCCCATCCAAGTACTAACTCTGCTTAGCATCCAAGATCAGACAGGATTGGAATTATTCAGGGTGGTATGGCCGTAGACTGTACATTTTTTAGAACTTGATTTTGTATGTCTACTTTAGTATTCTTTATGTTCTAGTAACTCCACTTTATTTTAATGTTTTCAGTTTAATATCTGCTCAGATGTATTTATAGAATTTTTTCTTTTTTTTTGTCATGTTTATGTGTAGGTTTGGAAAGCTCTTTTCTTTTAAGTTTTGCTTACTTTTAATTTAATGTGATCTTTATCTCAATACTATTATCTAAAAATAAATCAAATGTACTGATATTGATATATGTAAATATATATTCAGTATCTTATTTATTTTTTATTTAAATGAATGTTGTCCTTTAATGTAGTAATTTAACGATTTTAGAACTAAACTACTCATTTTAAACTATCTTCCAAAAACAGTTTCCAATAGCATAAGACATTTTAGCAGGTAGGTTCTTTATTGTTTTTCTGTGTTGTCTTCTCTTGTTCTTTAAATTTATCAGGGTGATATTAGTTAATAAAATTATATAGGTTTAAAGTGTAAAATTCAGTAATAAGGCATATGTATATTGCATTGTGTGTTCACCACCCAAAGTCAAGTCTCCTTCCATCATCATATATTTGACCCCCTTTATCCTTATCTACCTCCCCCTCTCCCTTTCCCTCTGGTAACCACCATACTGCTGTCCATGTCTACGAGTTTTTGTTTGTCTTGCTCATTTGTTGCTTTCAGTTTTACATCCAACACATGTGGGAAATCATATGGCTCTCAACTTTTTATGTCTGGCTTATTTAACTTCACATGATAATCTCAAGATCCATCCACATTGTTGCAAATGGCAGTATTTCATCTTTTCTCATGGCCAAGGTATCTCCTTTTTCATTTAAAAATTGATTGCATCTAACTTTATCATGTATTTATTTTATAAACCACATAGGCTTTAGAATGATGATAAAATCCAATCTATCCTCAAAATATGAACATTTGATACCTCTGAGGACATTATAAAAGAAGAAACCACAGTAGTGAAAATGTTCAAAAAAGAAGTACTAAAATGGTTTGAATGGTAACAATATCCTAGAAATAATTCATAGTCTCCTAAGGAGACTATTTAGATTCTAACTGATACATTTAACTTTTCATCAAAAATATCAGTTGCACTACTTTAGCTGTTTATTAAAATATGCATTTATAATTATAATTAATATAAGCGAATATACAGCAGTTAATGCATGCTGGCAAAGTCATCCAAATCAGTCACAAATGCCTCTCATTTAGGCAGTAAATACCTTCCCTCCTTGGCTTCCTAAGGCATTGCTGACATTTTCTGAGTCTCCTCTGTAAACTCCTTTCGTCTATTCTTGAGTGTCAGTGAGGTTTGAGGTTTAGGGGTTTTTTTGTTGTTTTTTTTTTTTTACTTTTTTTTGCACATAGGACCCCCCTCATGTACTTCCAAATTTCAATTATCATTTTGATGCAGACGACACCCTCAAATTTTTATTTCTAGGTAAATATTCCATTCTGACTTTCAGAGCCACAGAGTTAACTGCCCGAGCATATTGCATGAATTTATGCTCCTTTTGGATATCACCCAACCTGTACATATCCTAAATCAGCATTTTCAAAATGTGGTCCCTCATTAGCAACAGCTCCACAGAACTTTTCAGAAATGCATATGTTGTGGTGTAATCAATTCTAAGACCCACGGAGCCAATTAAGATGAATTATGAGCCTTTATTAGCCGGCTGGCACTGACTGACTCTCTACCATGCAGGGTTAGAGGAGATCAGCCCTGGGGTTTTAGAGTGAGGCAGTTATAAAGCCTAGAACAAGTAAGCAGATTACAGAAGCAGAAGTTGGCCATTAGCACAATACATCACCTAGTACCACACCCTGGTAAACAAGTAAATGGATTACAGAAGCAGACACCCTTAACACATATTCTCGTGTCCTCTCCAGACCTCAGTCATCTGCACGTTAACAAGCCTTCCAGGTGACTCCAATGTTGAGAACTACCGTCCTGAATTATGTACAACATCTACCCTGTGTATTAATCATGTTTCTTGAATTTTCAACATTTTATAATGTGGGCCTTGCTGGCCAAGGAGAGACTGCCCCTCCCAGGCCTAGCTAATTTCAAGAGACAGCAAATGACTTTCCTGTGAGTAGGCCTTTCATATGCAACCCAACCTATCTAAAGCCCACATCTCCAACCATCTCTCATCCCCCAGGGCCAGGAACCAGACAACTAGAGACAAGCCTTATAGCCCCAGGCCTACTGAAATTATTCAAACTATCAAAATCTTAACTTGCTTAAATTTGCATACCCTGCCTCATCCATTCCTTCCCAAGGAAACCACATAAAGAAAGAACCATGCTTGCTCCTTTGCCCTTCTGCCTTCAGAATGGCCCCAGTGCTTCATTTTGCAGACCTGCATAGTGTTATGTTGGCCCCTTCTCCTGGGAACTGTAACACCCCTTTCATGGCATTAACCTCTCTATATCATCACTCAGTCACCTCTACAAATTAAATCCTGGGTACAACATACTCTAAACCTTGGGTTCCCTACTTCGGTGAATGTCTCTAGCTGTCCAAACTGGAAATCTTGGCTTTTCTTCTTCCCTCTTAGTCCTCCACATTGATCCATTGCTAAATATGGCAAAGTCTAGCTCCAACAACCATCGTCACCACCAAATGAATCTTGAAATCAATTCACATCTGTCCACCACTTATACCACTGTGTCCCGTCTGGATTTTGGCAGTACTCTCTATTCAGTGTCTTATTTAATATAACATTCTAGTTCATATTTTTTGGAAGAACATTTTTTGATAAGAAAATTTTTTAAGAATATGCTTTACAATTCATGTCAAAAAAAATTTTTTTTCTATGCTCTGCTATTGTGAAGGCAAGTTGTTTTCTTGTCTT
The DNA here is from genome assembly GCA_004027375.1 of Macroglossus sobrinus. Taxonomy (NCBI): domain Eukaryota; kingdom Metazoa; phylum Chordata; class Mammalia; order Chiroptera; family Pteropodidae; genus Macroglossus; species Macroglossus sobrinus. Next base: position 456,593 of record PVKZ01001028.1, on the reverse strand, counting down.
GTGTTGCTTAAAAATTTTCTAAAATGTGTATCCATATCTGTTTAATTTCCTTCTGAAAAATGCTCAGCAAAGAAAATCACAAAAAGAAACCACATTCCAAAAACCTAAATGCATAAAAGTAAACTCTTTGAAAACACAGGCTCTTGGGCCTCCACTGGAAGAGCCACATCCTTCACAGTATTTATAAAATAAAAAAACATAGTTTTTGAGCATTTATTTAACTATCAGGCAATTATAGATAGAGCTTACTTGCCTAAGTATCAATAACCTCACAGTGGTTCTCATGATGTCAAATGAAAAGTTATATAATATTGAAATTAATTAAATCAAGACATTCATTTAACATAAAATTCTATGTGCAATACTATATAAAAACTAATTTTCACATCGCTATCTGAAATTCTGTCCCTGTGAGAGTGAATGGGGATCATCTACAAAACAATCTTGGAAGGGTCCTTTTTGTTATTCTATTCTCAAATACCAGTTTTATTAATAAATATTTTTCAAACTCAAACAAGAACACTTAAAATAATAGTGTATTGATGATAACAATAATGGCATTTTATCTCCCTCAGAATAAAAGCAGTCATTCCTATGACCTAGAAGACAAATCCTGATCTGGCCCCTTCTTCATTTCATCTATCTCCCCTCAGCTACTACTTCACTGTTATCTCCACCCCAGCCACACAGTTACCTTCACTGTACTTAGACATATTAGCTAACTCCTGCCTCAGGACCTTTATCCATGGTATTACTCTGCCTGGAATACTCTTCCTCAGATAGGCATATGGCTCACTCTTTCATTGCCTTCGGATTTTTACTCAAAAGTCACATTATTAGTAAAGTCTTTCTGGGCTCTTTATTTTAACTATATTTTCTTAAAATTTTATATCCCCTTTCCTACTTTACTATCCTAAGACCATATCACTATTTAGTGTGAAGATTAATAAACAGAAACCTCATTTAAATTAGAGTTGGGAGGGCCTGCAGGAGTAGCTCTCATACCCTACCACTCATCATTAATTATTTAAAACAGGAAGAGATGTACTTTTCAGATTCAGCAGAGAGATGTTTTTTTCTTCCACTACTCCAGCAGAAAGGAGGACCGTCTCCCCAACAGCAACCATTCAGCCAATGAAAGACTGTTACAACTCAGGCAATGGAAAGCCACTACATTTTATACTCCCATTTTCCTCTGATGGACTGTTTATAACAACCCCTCTGAACTCCCCCTTCCTCTATAAAAGAATATTCCTCTCCTTTGTTCTCTGGACTTGTATTGTGGCTGGCCATTAGACTGCATGTCCTGAATTGCAATTCTTTGTTATTCTCCAATGAATCCATTTTGCTAGAGAACTATTTGGCTGTCTATTTATTTAAGGTCAACATTAGCATACTACATATTTTAATTATTTACCTTGGTTTGGTCCATCACTAGAATGTAAGATTCATAAAAACAGTGATTATTGTTGGTTTGTTTGATTTTTTTTTCACTGCTGTATCTACAGATCTTACAATAGAGCCAGCACACAGAAGATCCTCAAATGAAATAACAGATGATTATTAGCCTTTGATTTAGAATAAACCGAAGTAGATAAAATATAGCTAGCTTAAAAATCATAAAGCCAAGTGGAAAAATTGTTAAGGTATGAGCTATCATAAACATTCTTACTATCTGCCAAGAGTTAAGTAATAAAAAAACATATGTTTATATCTGCATCAGTTAAGGTCCAGTCAGTAAATATAAACCACACAATAACTTGAACAGATAAAGAATTATCAACTACTATAGGGAATGGAGTGACAACAGATTGACTAGTGGAAAGGAAACATATAAAGGGATATAAAGCAGACAGATGGAGCAGCCACGATGCCTGGGGCTGAGATAGAGAACCCTAGAAAGCATCCTTCCAGGACTGAGATTTTGCTGGAGAGGGTCAGAGTGACGCCTGAATGGCAGAGAAGCCACTGTAATATGGCTCTGGTGAAACTTGCCGGAAAGCACCCTGCCAGAGAAAGATGTACATAGAGAGATGTCTCACAGAAGACACTTCATTACCAAAATCATCTGCAATGGGTGACTGGGAAAGCTGGGTGCTGCTAACTCTGGCATTATAGGAGTTGGATACTGAAGAAGCTGTGTGCACAGCAGGAACTTGCTGAGTAAGCATATGGAAACCAGAAAGAAAAGCCCTCTCCTGCGTCTTCATCTCTCCAGTGCCCTTTACGGACAAAGCTGAATGTTATACAACATGAATAAAGAATAAATTTTAAAGGGCCCATCTTCATTTCCACTGGGCAGGCAATGAAGTATTAGAGCTGAGAAGCAATAAACTGAGTACTGGCATAATATCTATGTCCAAAAATTATCATAACAAATATGGCACTTTATTACATACCCTTAAATATTTGAAAAAATGTATATTTCCTATTCTAAAACTGTATTGGTAGAGAACTACATGATATAGGTCAATATTTTATTCCACAGTGGTTCCATTTGATATGTGTAGGCATTCAGAGTATTTAGACTTCCTAAATTAAAAATACCATCTGTACTCAGAGTCTATTGGACAAATTAATGAGCTATTTAGGAAGAGTAAATTCAAGGATAATAAGACAAAAGGATAAAATGAAGACTGTTTAGAAGTAGAAACATTTGATGTTAACTATAATAATCACAAAATCTCTTATGTTGTCATTTTTGGTGTGAAGTATATATATTTGAATAACAGTAATACAGATTTGCTTAAAATATTAAGAGGTACAGTTCAAACAGCAGTCTAAGATATGCCAATTCTAAGAAAACTTTGGTCCATTACAATAACATCAGGCATGAAAATTGCCTATTTTCTCCTAACTAAAAAAAATTTTTTTTATCATGTTTCTTTTTAATCCAAAATGACCAGAATGTTCTTGGACAAGGTTGCTAAACATTCTTTCCCAAGGGCTCTTAATCACAGTTAAACTCGAAACAAGTTCTTCTTTATAAGAGTTTAGTCAAGATATATAAGACATAGCGCCTGCCCTGAAGTCTGAAAATATAAGATAGCATAGAGAATGTCACAGAGTATCATGATGGAGGGGTGCATAGAGAAGAGTCTCTGGCAAAATCCAGAAGTCTGAGTCTAGGTGGTTTGTTGCATTTGAGAATTTTCCCCATGTCATTAATATATTTATATATCAAATAAGTGTACCTTATCAATAGTGGAAAAATTGCTCCAGTGTATTAGTTGTTCCTTACAAAATCAGAAAGAGCAAGGTTAGAATGTAAAAATTATTAGAGTTATGATGAGTGTTTAATTTAAAAGTTATAGGTGGTCAGGTTTAAAAGTGATATAGAAGATAATACAAATATTAGCATCCTAGCTAAAGTTTTAATGCTGTGGGAGAAAAGCAACATGTGCCCTCTGCATAAACAATAGTATCTTTAGCACAGTTGATTAGATATTATCTCTATCTATATAAACAGATAAATGTAATATTTTCTCCCTTTCCTACTTCACTTTTTTTGTAGCATATTACATACACTTCTCTTTCTTAATAATTTTACTTATGCATGTCCATCTGCTGTTGTATTATGATATATTATACATAAAATATAATTCACTACATTTATGTGTACAATTTAATGAGTTTTGATAAATATATACATTTGTATAACCACCACCATAATACAATATAGACTATTTCTATCTCCTCAAATTGTGATTTTCCGCCTCTTTGCAGTCAATCCTCTCCTGATAGTCCTTAGACACTGACAATAACTGAACTTTTTTCTATCACTATAGTTCTATTTCCCCTAGAATTTAATGTAAATTAAATCATAGAGTATTTTTTTTGTGTGACTGGCTTCTTTCATTTTGTACGATTCTTCTGAGATTAGTTCATTATGTTGCTTGTATCATTACTTTTTATTGCTGAGTAGTATTCCATTGCATACCATAATTTGTTAGTATTCACAAGTTGATGGACATGTGTTTTTTCTAGTTTTGGCTATTATGAATAAAGCTGTTATGGACATTCATGGACAAGTCTTTGCATTGACAGATATTTTCATTTCTCTCAGGTAAATAGTTAGGGCTGAAATTACAGAGTTGTATCATAAATTTATATTTATCTTTTTAAAAATCTGCCTAATATTTTCTAAAATGTCTGACATTTTGTATTCTCATTGGCAATGAATAAATTTTCTAGCTGGTCATATCCTCATTAAAATTTGGTGTGATAAAATTTTTAAAAATTTAGCTATTCAAGAAAATATCTAGTTATATCAATTTGTATTTCCATAGTGGTTGATGACAATGTTGAGTATCTTTTCATGTGCTTATTTGTCATCAATATACTTTTTTCAGTGAAGATTCAATCAAATCTTTTGCCCATTTAAAAATTTTATCATTTGTCTTTTTATTATTTAATTGTAAGTGTTATTTGTTCTGGGTATAAGGTCTTTAATGGACATATGTTTTGCAAATATTTCTATCAGACTGCTCTTTCATTCTCTTAAGTGATTTTTTTTTTTGAAGAGCAAGAGTTTTAAGTTTTGATGAAGTCTAATTTATCTTTTTTTCGTTTATAGTTTGTGCTTTTGAAAGTCTTACTAAAGAAACATTTACCTACTCCAAAGTTAGTAGGATTTTCTCCTATGTTTTCTTCCAAAAACTTCATAGGTTTTATTTTCCCATTTAGGTCAGTTATTGTGAGTTAATTTTCTATATGGTATAAAGTAACTGTCAAATTTCTTTCTTTCTTTCTTCTTTTGCATATAGATAATCCTACCATTGTAGCAACACTTAAAAAAAAAATAGTATCCTTTTCCCCCATTGACTTGCATAGGCATCTTTGTGGGAATTCAACTGACCATACATGTATGGGTTTATTTCTGGATTCTATTCTGTTCCATTGACCTATAGGTCCATCTTTATACCAATACCACATTCTCTTGATTATTGCAGCTTTATAATAACTTTTGAACCAGAAAATATTTCAAATTTCTGCTTATCTTTCAAAATTGTTTTGGCTATTCTCATTTTTACTGTTGTTGTTCCTTCGATTTGGCCACATATCCCTGTTTCTTTGTGCTCATTTAAGTATTTGAAAGGCCAGTCATCTTGACTAGAGATTCTGGGGACTATTCAAACCTTTTCTGGGGATTCCTCTTCTCCAGGTTTATGGATATAATTTCCCAGTTAAAGAGGTTTGCCTCTGTTTCATCTAAGAAACCCATAATCTCCATCTCCCCCTAGTGTCTATCTGCATTACTGCGGTCTTTCTGATAACTGTAACAAACTGTACTGCCCCTTGTTCTCAGCTTCCCCCAACATGGCATCCAAAGTACTCCCCTTCTTTTTCCACCAGCACTCTGAGGCAGGCAAGACAGAAATCAACCCTTTGGGCAGCCCTCTGAAAATCCAGAATGTTGAATGCATTTTCTCTTTCCCTCCCAAGGGAGAAGCTGGGTGTTGGGAGTTTTCTTCAGATTTCTAGTGTGGTGCAGTGATGAGGAGGGTGAGGGCTAGGACAGGCAAATGGGAAAAACTTTCCACCTGCTTCCTCCACAGGTCTCTTCTTGGCTTTGCACTCACCTGGGGTGCTGCAGGCTCTTAACTGGTTTCTGGAGTTTTCAAAGGCAACTTGGCACCTTGTTCAGTCAGCATCTCCATGGAAGAACAGGGTCCTGGAACTTCCTATTCCACCATCTCGTTTATGTTACCATTCTTGTTTACATTTTGTAATTTTGAAAAATAGTTTAAACTTACAGAAAAGTTACAGACTATTATAATGAACTAAAAAAATATTGTTAATATTTTTGACATTCTTGCTTTATCTCCATCTTTTATATAAATGAACATTTCTGAATCATTTGAAGTTGCAGACATCAAGTGTTTTACTCTAAACATTTCATGTGTATCCTTAAAAACAGGGTCATATCTTCCCAATGATGATAACACCAATACTCATAAAAAGTAATGTTGAATTCATTATTTACTGTAGAAAGGGATTTTTTAAATAGGACTTTTGGGATTGACATATTTTCACAGGCATACATGAATTAATGTCACCAGTCAAAATGCGGTTAGTCAGGTGGGGCTATTGTTCATTGTTTTGCACTTCAAGGAATGTTTACTGGAGTGAGTTCATACCTAGCTGCCTCACTCTCAGAAGTGATTAACTGTACTGATTAGCTGGCTTTTAAAATTGTGTTCACCGAGGCGACTTGTTGATCAATTTGAACAGGTTTAAGACCAGTTCTAATCGTTACTTCTTGTCATGGCTTCTGAACAAGAAGTTTTCTTCTACGTTTGTGGAGACTCTTTTATTCTCAGTCCTCTCTTTTTGTCCTCATTCAGCCAAAGCTGCAACGGAGATCACAAGTCTAGATCTTCGCCACTATTGATTGTTCTTGACTATGAGGTTTTCTTTGTGGAGATATGATTTTCAATTAGCACATTAATCGTTGTGACTTTATCTTGTTTTTGTCTTTGTGTTATTTGTTGAATCATTGTTAGCACAGTGGCTGTATGGAAACATTTACTATTTTGGACAATAGACATTAAACAACAGTGAGACAAATAAGTAATACTAGAAGAACTTGTAATATTAAAAGAGAAAGGAAGATACTCCACAACTATGAACCAAGATTTCACAAGTCTGATGAATAAAACAAAGCCTATTAACTCCTTTAGTCTTAGTTTGTCTTTTCTTTTAGCTTAAATACAGATTGTTTTATCTCACCTATTGTGTTATTTCCTGTACAGGATAGGTTTTAGTAATGGCACAGACTCCTTCTTTGCTGGCAAAAAACTTAAGGTATTCTATTCTATTCTATTCTATTCTATTCTATTCTATTCTATTCTATTCTATTCTATTCTATTCTATTCTATTCTATTCTATTCTATTCTATTGCCTATAGGGCTCATCCAGTGTGAATTTTTTATTACCACTTGAAGTTGTGCTTCTGGATGGGATGGGGTGGGGATGGGGAAATATCTTTGGGAATCTTTTCCCAGAAAGAATTTCATTCTTCACACTCTTTTTCTTTAAGATTTGTATTTCATTGAGAGTGTTGGAAATTATACCAATGTTATGCTGTACAGATCAATTAACCTTGGTTTTTGGCCAGCATTGAAGAGACTGATTTTCACATGGGAAAAAGACCCCAGGAGGTGCCTAAGAGATATGATCAATTTCAGTGAGGTTGTAGATATTTTATCTCTGAGTGTGGTAATGAGAAATAGTTACTGCTATAGCCCAAGAATAGTTATATCCCCCTCTTCTAGCAAAACAACATTTTTCTTCATTTATATATTATAAACAATGATCTTATATATTATCTTATATATAAACTTAGAGTATATCACATCAATATAATTATTAATATATATGTTATAATATAATCTTATGTTATAAACTATTATATTTTTATTATATAACATACCTTTATATCATTTTTCAAATTGGCTGTACTAGCAAAGCTTAAGAGAGCTAAATTACAGAATTAGGAAAGTGATTGTTTTTATTTACAATTTTTTTATTTTCCAATATTAAAAGTTTTATCTATTTATTCATTTCCAACTTTATTGGGGAGAGGTGGTGATTATTTTTAGTAAAGCTTCTATGTAAGCACATTATTATTGGTTAGGGGAACATGATAAGAGTCAAAAGTATACAATTTAAATCAGTAAAAAAAAAAACCCATGAATAAATAAAAGTGATTAAGAAAGATTGTGACACAGGGAAATAAAGTACAGCATAGGGAATAAAATCAATAATATAATAATAACTATGTATGATGTCAGGTGGGTGCTAGATTTATTGGAGAGTTTATCTTGTAAGTTATATAAATGTCTAATAACTATGTTATACACCTGAAAAATAATATAACATTGAATGTCAACTGTAATTAAAATAAAAGAGCATACCCTACAGAAGAATATTGTTCCAGTGGTCTTGAGCAGGCACATTCTACAGTGTGTAGTTATCAGCTTATTCCTAAGATCTTGAATCAGCAGTCTACTTTCAGGAATGATTAACTTGTAGAGGTTCTCTGGAGAATTTCAATTTAGAATCTCTAACAGATGGGTTGTTTCATGGAAGATTTCCAGAAGCATTCATTTGGGATTTAATGGGTGCCAGCAAGGGACTGTTCTGGACTTGCCAGATTTTATCCTCACAGATCTTACAACCTGATTATTCCTAATGTTTATTTTCAGAATTTGGATGTCCAGATTTCATGCATCTATAATGAAATCTTTAAACTTCTACATGGATTTATTGTTAAGTGTTTTTGTATTTGTTGTTTTATACAATGCCCTTGTATAAGGGCTTTAATCAAAGAAATCTGGTTAGCATGATGATTCTTTAATGTATTTCTATAGTATATATACAATACTTTTATAGTGATTACAGTATAGTATATTAACTTCTATAATATCTGTTCTACTGTGAGTTTGTAGCTTTATGATAACAATTATTTTAGCATGAAGACAACAGGTAGTTGATATATTTGTTATTCCATTTTAAAGGATGCCTTAAAATATCCTTTAAAAAAAGTGAATTATTCTATAAGCTTACCAATCATACTTGGTATATTTACTTTTCTTATACTAACAATTTAATATGTCCTAGAAAGGATCATGGTTCAGTCATTTGAACAATTTGGCTTTTGGTAAGAAATTGGATTTTATAAGAGACAACTATTTTATTAAATATAAAGACTAAATTTTTAATATTTTAAATACAAAATCTAGCAACAAAAAATATTGACCTAAAATTTGGTACTAGTGTCAAAAGTTCTTTTCTGATCCTGGACATCTTCTTGAATTACAGGAACTCAAGTAAAAGATTCTCTTTCATAGGGTTATGAAGTTGCTAGATTAAGAGTGCTTCACCAATATTTCATTTTATGAGAAAAAAGTGATGATAACTCATAATTATAAGTAAGTAAGTAAGTAAATAAATAAATAATATCGAGTGGAGTCTGTTAGCAGTAGTGATTTAATATATGTACCAAAATTAGATTGAAAAACCTATTATGAGATCTGAGGCTATTTTGATTTATTAGTTGAGGCCTGTAATTGATCTGAAACAAGGAGGCTTATTTATTTTGCTTCTTATTTAAGGGATAGGTTTTGTAGATATATTTTTTAATGAGTTGAAATTTCTAGAGCATGGCCTAACATTTTCATGTTTGTACAAGAAGAAAGATTTATATAATTTAGGGAAAAAAATCAATCTGTTACCTATGGGCTCTGCTCCAAGTTAATCTGCCTACATCTTTGGAATCTTTAATCCATAAGAATTATGGAACCGAAGCTATTTTAGGGGGAGTAGTTTCTTAAATTATATATGGTGTATACATTCTAATATCTAGATGAAGTTTAATCTGACCATGTATAAGAGCTGCAGTATATTTTATCTAAAAGATCTTACTTATTATATTTGTTGATGTTTGGGTTAGTGATCTCCAAGACCATCTCCAAGTAGAATGATTCACTAGGAGGACTCACAGAGACTCCACATTTAGTTATATTCGTGATTCAGGAGTGTAGACAATATAGAGCAAAATCAGCAAAGACAAAAAGCACCTGAGTATAGTCTGGGGGAAACTAGACACAAGCATGCAAGTGTCCTCTCCCAGTGGGGTGACAGAGGACATGTTTAATTCCCCTAGCATTGAGTTGTGACATGTGTGAAATGCCAACCACGGAAGCTCAAGACTTCATGCCCAGGGTTTCCATTGAGGCGTAATCACACAGGCACCTCCTGCCCAAATTCTAGACTTCTGAAAGGAAAATCAAGTATTCAGCAAAAAACCATATTGTTTGTAATCATATTGTCAGTTATGTTGGGTTGGGAGGCCCCTGAAATCTAAGTTCCCAGGTGCCAGTCCAGAGCCAACAAACCTTACAACAGTTCCTTCCAAAGATAGCGGTTCAAGTCTTTGTTGACTATTTTCTGCACAAGGTTATAGGGGATCTCCTGGAAATCTCTAACCCAAACATCTACAAATGTAATATGTAAGATCTACTTTTAGACAAAAGTACACCACAGCTATTATACAGATTGAAAAATATTCCTCTGATAATGATCTCAAAATATCAGTTACAGTTGAGACATTAAGTTATTAGAGATTTTAACTACTTCAGTGTTCTTATTAAAAATAAAGTTTATGTCTACTCAAGCCTGTCCCAATTTACTGTATATACTCAAATTTGTCTTGTATTTTTTCCCAATCTGACATTATCTATTTTTACTTTGATATCAAAATTTTTGTTTTGCTCTGTTTCTCATAAAAAGTCAATTGCCCTTCCTCCTGCTTTTCAGAAACCTTAATTTTTAAGTCTGATATAGAGTGGAACTAATGGTAGATAAGTAATACTTATATAAACAGGAAAGCTGTTTTGTTCCCCCGGGAAATAAAAAAAGAATTGGCAATTTAAGGGGGCTCTTGTCTACGTTGTATCACAGGTTAGATTTTTGGATAGCTGTCCTGTTTTTTATATAGTATGGTGCAGTTTCTTCAATGCCCTTCTTCTTGCTGTATTTACAAATATCTTTATATATAGTATAGATTCCCACATCTAAGAGAACAAAGACACTGGGGTATCTCAACCATAGAACCATAAGGTACACTGATTTCTAGCTTGTTTCCTTTTTAAAGCTATCTGGAAGTGTTAACCTACATATTAGATATTTTCTAAACTGGCAATTTCACATTTTTAATTAATTAATTTTTTTAAAATACCTTAAGTTTGAGCCCATTTATAAAAAGAGAAGACAAAGCTTCTTTTACTTCATATACTAAATGTAGCCCAGACTATCGTTTGAAAGTTTCCTAAGTGTACTTCGCATTTTTTTATGTTACAATTTTGAATCTTTGTCTTGTCTACCCTTAAAAAAAGGCTTCTATAATTGCTTTATGTGGTATATTTTCTTTTTGTACTTAAAAATTTTTCACAGCTGAATTATTAAACCTCTGTCATACTTTGCTGATGTCAGACATTTTTTTCCTGTGGAAGGGCTTACAATTTAATTACATTAGATCTGTAGTCCAGGACAATAAGTATTTCTAGAGTCCATATACCAATAGAAAGTGTATACCAATAGAAAGACCTTTCTGATGAGATTGGTAGTGATATTAATAAACATGGTGTTTTATATTGTATAATGAAATGTGTCAACATTTGGAAAATCCACATAACTCAATGATATTTTTCAAATGACCAATGCATATTGATACAAAATCATGCACTGGTAAAAGATCCATTCAAAATCAGGATAGACCAATGTATTTTAATACAATAGGGTATGAAAAGTTCATTAATATAATTTCAGATTCCAAATTGCAATTAGTCTTTAAGCAACTGTAACTGCAGGGCAACCGAATCTGGGGCTCATGTTGCCTGTGCCGCTCAGCCAATAGACCCACACCAGAGTTGGGATATTTAGAATAAGCGTTTATTGTCAGAGCACCGGTGATCTGAGAAGACAGCAGGTTAACACCTTCAAAAACTGCCTTGCCTTTCCAGTTAGGCTTAGGGTATTTAAGGGAAAATCTGGGCATTATCCCAGGGGCTATGTGATGGTTGGGAGCGGGGCGGCGTCTGTTGTGCTTCACATAACTGTCCCTCCAGGAATGTGGTCCTCCGTTGGCATTGGCAACCCAAGAACAAAGCTGGGAGTATGGAAAGAATGCTAGATAGAGAGGACTGTGATCAGTAAGTATAACAGCATTAATCATAAGTTTCAGGGCACTTTCTATGGCAGGCAACGTTCCAAATTCTGGGGATAATCTACTGTTAAGCTATAGGGCAAGGGAAAGTAAAGCTGGGGATGCTATAAACCCTCTACTACTGGGGTCCTAACCAGCCCCTTCTTCAAAATTATTGCTTGTCAGTTTCTAAATGTATTTATTGAGTGCCAGGTACTGTGAAGTTATTGCTCAGTGGGAGCGGATATGTGGTGGTGGCTCCCGAATTTCAATAAAAGAGAAGTTTGGGAGTAGTAATCAGGTTAGAAGTGTGTGGAGAAGAGTGTGGGTGGGGAAGGGGATTTGTCTTGACTTTGTTATCTTTTTAGCACTTTGGATCATATTGAGAAAATACCAAAGAACAGGGAGTGGCACTGATTGAGATTGTGGTTGGAACTAATTCCCCTCAAGCTAACCTGCAACTTTGTCACTGTAGGGGGTATATAACCAAACAAGAAAAAAAATAAATGAAATGTTCTTTTTAACAGATTTAAATACAAAGAGCTATGTCAGCATGGATGCGGAAGCATTTAATTTTTCATGGGGCTAGAGAGAGGGAAGGATTTCACTAAAAGATACAACTTTAGTTGACTCTTTTTCTATCAAACTTGAAACACTAAATTGTTTTAAACTTGAGGAACAGAATAGACCTTCGAAGACATAGAAAAGTTAGAGATCCTGACTGACAGTTCAGACCCGGCTTTAGTGGGGGTAAGGCTGTAAATAAGGTGACCATGTGCAGGCTTCCTCTTGTTATGTATGGAGTGCTTGGTTTGGCAGACACTCTGCTAGGTGCAGATAACACAGCAAAGAGCAAAACACAGCCCTGAACTCTGGAGCTGATAATTGTACTGTGTGTAGGTAAGCAGAGGCTCAAGCCTGGAACCTGGGGCTGAGCCTTAAGCTGCCTGTTCTAGAGTGGCCACAACCCCGTGCTGCTGAGGCCTATGAAAAGGGAAGAAGCATATTATTACTAAGAGCAGACTTTCATTAAGGATTTACTGCAGTTTCTCCAAGTATGATATGAAGTCCCACCTTTGACACCTGGGGCCCAACAGAATGTAGATCCTTGGGAGCTACCTAAATCTACTGAAATCTATGTCTAAGGCGGGGCCCAGAAATCTGCAGTTTAATCATGAACATCCCCAGACCATTGTTATGTATACTTAAAACTGGAGAACCATTGGCCTCTCCTTTTATTTCGCTTCTAACAGGAGTAGATACTATTATCACCCTTATTTTACAGAGGACATTGACGCATAGAAAACTTAACTTGCTAAGGTCTCACAGAACCAGGGCTGGAATCTAGACCAATCTAGACACGACTCTCAGTCTTAAACATTACAGTTATCCTCTCTTACGAAATTATTTGTTGCGAATACTGCAGCAAACACTGGGTTTGGAGTGTAAAAACAGTTCGGTGGCCCACTAAATAGAGTCTGGTGAACCTGAGCAACTCACACTTTTGAATTTCAAGTCCCCCGCGGGTTAAATTCAGGCCGAAAGACCTCCGCCTGCAAGGTGTGGCCTTAATGGAGGGGCGGGGGAGGGCCGTGATCGATGACTTCGGCGCGCCGCTGCCTGCTGGGTCTGCTTGAGCTTCTCCCGCCAGGCCTGCCTCCTCCCGCGCGCTGCTGGGCCCGCCCCCGCCGCCATCTTGGTCTGGGAGGGAGCGGGCTGCACGCTAGAGTAAACAGTCGGAGCCGGCAGAGTCGAGCTCTGGCCGCGTTTGGGTGCTGCGGGGCAGAGGCGAAGAGGACGCAGTTCTGATCTTCTTACGGGGGGTAAATATTGGGGCCACAGAGCTAGGCCGCGGGGAACCCCCCGTCTGGCGCCACCTCTGCCCCCTCGCGGCGAGATACCTAGTTCTCCGGGCTTCTCCCGCCCCACGCTGGTCTCCTCCCCCTGTTGAAAGCTGCCCGGGAAAGTGGTGGCGGGAGAGGGCCTGGGCCGGAGCAGCGTGCCTTGGATGCGTGTTAAGGGACGTAGGAGGAGGTCAGGGTCGTGGGTTAGTGCGCCAGAGGCCAGGGGTGTGGACGTGATCCGTGGGGCCGAGAGGTCGCGGGCAGGCGCGCGGGTCTGGGGCCCGGAATCACGCTGGGCCGCCGCGGGGCTGTTTCCATCGATCCCTGGATTTTCTCTTCCGTTCCGTACCTCAAGGTGGCCGATATGATGGCCCCGGGTCAGAGTCCCTTTGCGCCGCTTTTGGAGACTCTGGAAGACCCTTCCGCCTCCCATGGAGAGCAGACCGACGCGTACCTCGCTCTTACCAGGTGAGGCACTGTGGGAATGGGGACTGGGCGTTCGGAGGGGGCCTTGGGAAGACGGTAGGGTGAGGCACGAAAAACGGGTTTGTGTATTCTAGAAGTCTGCCAGCTGCAAGGACGCCGGGGTCGCCGGCGGGTGCAGTGGGTAGAATGGGTGCGTGCTAAGTGACGTTCCCGGCTGCTGTTGCATTGCCTGAGGTGTACGTTGGGAATGAGGAAGCCTTTTTTTCTGTGTCGTGCAGTCGGAGGATTAAAAAAAGTTTGTTTGGAAGTGGGTATGCTGGAAGAGTGGTTTTGTAGTGGCAACCCAGAATTGTTGTTTTTAATACTTAACCCGAGTTTTATTTTAATGCTTCACAATATTTTTCCCCCTGCAAACCACTGTTCTCTTTAGTTTTTGAGAAATTGCTAAGAAAGGATAACAACTGGTACAAAATAATAAAGATTTAGTAAATTTGTAACTAAAGATAGGTTTCTGTTTGCTCTTCACATAGTGAAACTGTACACTGTGGATGCAAAAGTTATTCTGAGGATTTTTTTTGCTTCAGATGTATGTCGCGTTGTATAGCCTATATATCCTTAAGTGTCTTTTAAGTACAAGGTTAGTTAATTTGCCAGAATTCTAATAAAAACTTTAGGAAGTTCATACAGGTGTTTTAGGCAGTGATTCTTCCTTGTGTCTATTTGCATAAATTTACGTTCTTTCTGCTTTTAAGTCGTATTACTGGAGAAGATGGGAAAGAAGTAATTATAGAAATTGAGAAAAAACTTCCTCGGCTATACAAAGTTTTAAAGGTATGTGTCCATTTTTAAATAGCTTAAAACTTGTGGGGAAAAAAAAGTTTTTACCAGTTTACTCATCAAAAGAATTGGGTTATTATAGTACTATTTGAAACTTACAGTGTATCAATTACCCTACACTTTTTCCCTCACTTAATTCTCCAAGTCCTTGTGAGGTTATTCTTTAATCCTTACTTTGCAAAAGAAATTAGTCTAATTTGCTAAAGTTGCCCATGGCCATTTGAATTGCACACCTTTGCTCTTAATTTAAAAGCAAAGATCAAGATTATTTAATCTCTTTTCTCTCCTTTTGTAGGAATGTAGTTCTAAGTAAATGATTCTATAATTTTATCTTCAGTCTACTGTGTGGGTAACTCGTTTTTTAAAATTTTCACTCACCCTGTTTTTGCTACTCCTGCTTGATTAAAAACCGTTATTAAGGTTATCTTTATTGCTCGTTTATAGGAAGGTCTTACAGTTCAACCTCAAATTGAGGACTTATATTCTTGTCCTCACTTGAGTACACTCTGGCTTTGACCTTCCTCAATACTTAACTTTTAGTTTTCTTTTTAGAAAGAAGAGGTTGAACTCCATCTCCAAAGTCCCTTTGAGTTCTTATTTTTATGACCTGTTTTTGTACTTTTAAGCAAAGTAATCTATCAAGGTACTCACTGTACATTTTAGTATGATTTCTGGCTAAAGGTTGAGCCATTTGACGTACTCGCTATTCTTTTGAGTAATCCAGCAGTATAGTCATGCTCTGCATAACGATGTGTTTGTTGGTCAACAACTTGGACTGACGGAATATGTAAAAGTCCACTAGGATTATAATGGAGGTGAAAAATTACTATCGCCTAGTATCATCATAGCCCTCATAACATTATAGCTCAGTACCTTACTCTCGTGTTTGTGGTGAGGCTGGTGCAAACAAGCCTACTGTGCTGCTAATTGTGTGAAAGTATAGCAGCATTTACAGTTACATATAGTACATTGATACTTGATAAGGATAATGACTATTATTGGTTTGTGTATTTCCTATACTATACTTTTAGGGTGTCTTCTCCTAGTTCTTAAAAGATTTGCTTTAAAACAGTATGTCACATTATGCCAGCAGCAGCCTCACACATCTTGCCCATAACCAAGTCTCTTGAATACATCATTTCCTCTTGTGCTTTAATCTCATGTTTCATACAGTAACATGCTGGGGTTTGTAGCCTAGGAGCAATACTATATAGTCTACGTGTGTAGTGGGCTATACCATCTAGTTTTGTATAAATATGCTCTATAAAGTTCACACAATGATGAAATTGCTTAATTCATTTATCAGAACACATCCTGCTGTTCAGCGTATTTTTATATTTGATGTGCTGAAGACATGCATCTTCATGTATTTAGTACTTGGTATATAGAATCAGGAACTCAATTGCAGGCATTTTGAGTAAAGTTGCACTGTTTGTAAATAGTTTGTAGCTAAAATGCCTGAATAATTAAACTTGGCACTTGGACAACACAGAAGGCATTTACCCTCTCCTCACCTCTGCAGTGAAAAATCCACGTATAACTTTTGACTACCCCACTATTTAGAAGCATCTAGGTGGTTACTGAAAGGACAGTCAACAGAAGCTTTCTGTGTGAATTATTAAGCCTGAAAGAATACATGAATTTTCTTAAGAACTAGCTGAAATAAAATGCTTCTATGTTGTTTACAATTCTCTTAGTATTGTTTCTGTGAACCCAAAACATTTTTGAAGATGACATCACTATTAAGGAACACTTTCAGGTAATACATATTTAATAAAAGTTGATCACAGATACATGCTAGATGCTATCCAGGTGATATAGTCTTAAGTGATTAAGACAGTTAGTGCTTGTCTGAACCAATTGCCTTAATATCCCTTATACCCCAGGGTTTGGTTTTACATTTCATTTGACTCACTAGGGATGCCCCAGGGAAGTGCCTTTTTATATAATTTGGCTATTAATGTTTATTCTTTCTGCTCAAGAATAACAAATAGTCAAGGACTTTTTGGATATCTGATGCAGAGAAATGGAATTTGAACATAAATTACTTTGGAATAGAAAATGATGCCAGGAAAGACACAGGATTTTAAGTTATTTAGGGTTGGGGGATATAGAAGGCCTGCCTTTGACAGGTTTGAGATTTTATAACTTTTGCATACATAATAAGCTGGGCTTTGAATTTCAGATGGACATGAATTCAGATTCTCTTATGTATGAAGTAGAAATTTTTTTGAAGATTGGAATAATGCTTAAAACTCGTAGCACTTTACTCAGTAATACATTCCAACCCTTTCCCTCTCTTTTGTGTTTGAGTGTTTTGCTTACTCTTTGTGGAAGGTCTTTGCTCCTGTTATTTATTTCCTTTTTAGTGTCTTCAGCATCTTCTACTTGGCTTCTTTTTCTTCACTTTCAGATGTATGATGTTCTTTATCTTTTAAGAAAAACGTTTTATATTTAGTTAAATTATCTAGTTTTTTTCTTTGCCAAGCTGTACGTTGGCTTCCTGATTTTACTGTTTCATCTACTTTTAAAGATTAATTGATTGATTGAATTAAAATGAAATACTGGTTTTAATCAAATTTTGCTCTAAAAATTGATTCACAGTTGTACTAATTTGTAACTTTTTTTTTTATAGACTCATATTTGCAGTCAGAACTCAGAGCTCAGTTGTGCTGCTCTACAGGCCTTGGGGTTTTGCTTATATAATCCTAAAATTACCTCAGGATTATCAGGTAGTTAAACTTATGGCTTAATGTTTTTAAGAGTTTCTAAGTAGAAATTTTTGATATCATAAAAAGTACTTTTATTTCTATTAGATATGTAATTTACAGTTTAGGATTTGCTTTTAAGAAATGTTTAGATTGTCATTGGAAAATTTCTGACATAGTTTTATGAGTATATTTAAAAATAATTACTATGAACTGAATTTTTTCCATTGTAAAACACATTTGTTTTGGAAGATAATTTAGATGGTCATTTACTTCAGGGGTCCTCAACCCCTGGGCCGCAGACTAGGTACCAGTCTGTAGCCTATTAGGAACTGAGCTGCATAGCAGGTGGTGAGCAGTGGGCAAGCAAAGCTTCATTTGTATTTGCAGCCGCTCCCCCGTGCTAGCATCACTGTCTCAGCTCCACCTCAGATCTTTAGGCATTAGATTCTTGTAGGAGCACCGGTCCCTGGTGCCAAAAAGGTTGGGGACCGTTGATTTACTTTATATAAGCCTATGCACTAAGGAGTATGCTGAATAGGAAAGTTCTTTTACATAGTGGTAAATGGGATGATTTGGAACTTAGAGAACAAAGATGACAGAAAGTTATCTCCATATATTTTTCTGAGGTTCATTTTGGAGCAGAGGTATAGTTCATAACATCCTGTCAAAAATTGTGTATGTTCAAACCTAGTGAGATCTATAAAATGATTTCAACTGTACCAAATATCTAATTTGGAGTCTGTTATCTGTTTTTTCTGAATATACCTTTCCATCTTAGATATTTTCATGTTTTGGCAAGACGTTTGATATCAGCATTGGTTCTCTGGTCCTCTCTAGATATGCATTTAATTTCTTGAACAAAGAATATGGTATTTTTCTCTTTGAGATTTTAAAGGATGTAAACTCTTGCATAATTAAAGCTGCTTGTTTTTCAGAGACAAATATTAAAGAACTACTTTCAAAACTGAATGATGTTGCTAAGAGTTCAGACAAAAATGTACGTACTAGGGCACTTTGGGTGATATCCAAGCAGACATTTTCTACTGAAGTTGTTGGCAAAGTAGTAAGTACAGTTTTTACATATGTCTTTTAATTACATGCCATTTAAAAAATTTATCTTATTTGATTTGTATTTATTTGGTCTTGTTCTTTTAGGTACCCAGTATAATTGATTTATTAGAAATAGTACTTAATAAAGGAGAGGTGCATTCTGCTGTTGTTGATTATGAAGCATTAAGTGTCATCATAAGGTATGATTTTGGACACTTGTACAAATTGGAAGAATAGTTTCAGTAAATTTAGAACTTATTTAAGGAGTGGACTTTTGGGACTTGAATTCGAATTAGACGATAAAAGAAAAAAATATATCCTAGAGTAAAAGCCTCGAGAAAAAAAGGTAGCAGGAAGAAGAAAAGATATGCATAAGTTAGTAGATTTTTTTGCTTATTTTTACTGAGTTGTTTTTTTGTTTTTTGTTTTTTTTTTTAAATAAGGTAAGGCAACTCTTGGTTGATTGACCACACAGATTGCAAGGACCTTGTCATCTTATAATCCCTTATTTCTTTTGCCTACAGCACCTGGTCTTCCTAGGTGGTTTTCCATCCAAGTAGTAACCAGGCCCAACCCTGCTTAGCTTCCAAGATCAGATGAGATCGGGCTTGTTCATGGTAGCATGGCTTTAGACTGAGATAGTCTTAAAGTCTTGGTTAGGCTGCTTATGCTAACACAGTTTCAGTTTTAAAGATTATTTCTGTTAAGGCTTTTGCAGGAGTGTAAAAAGTAATGTAGACACCCAAGAGAGTTGAAAGGGGTATTTAGGTAGTCATTAACAGTGCCTAGCAGTAGATGGGAGAATGAGAACATCCCCTACCTTTTTCCTACCTATCTTTGCTTTGTAATGGAGATGCTAATAGCACAAACTTTTGATATGCTTTTTCTTGCCTCAGTTTTACGGTTTTCTTCAGTAGTTGAGCTATTTGCTCTACCTAGTGTTCTGATGCCCTTATTGATGCTTGCATTATGTCACAGTTCTTTGCCTGTCATCTGTAAGAACGTTAAATTTAATTGTATAAAATTACTATTTTAAAAACCTTAATATGAAGTCAAAACGTTATTTTAAAAGTTTATAAAAATATAGAAATCTAAAAATTAGCAAGTAAAAATTCTTTTTTATTGCACGTATGCATATATGTATGTATTCTAAAACAAGTGGACCATACTATTTATATCCCGTGTGCCGTTTATTTTCCTGGTAGTTCAGCTGAAAAAGGTGAGGTCATGCTAATTTTATTCATTGATTTCTCTGTTATAGGCTAATTGAACAAGCCCCAGTTCAAATGGGAGAAGAGTCAATTAGATGGGCAAAACTAATCATACCATTAGTGGTTCATTCAGCCCAAAAGGTACAGTTGCGGGGAGCAACTGCTCTAGAGATGGGAATGCCATTGTTGCTTCAGAAGCAACAAGAAATAGCATCTATCACTGAGCAGCTAATGACTACCGTGAGTATTACTTTATTTTTGAATACTTCTTTGTAAGGTTCTGCACCAAGCTTAGGTCTCATACTGGTACAATTGTACTGTGATCTATGAAATTCCTCTTTGAACAAAGAATTGCTTAAGTTAGTGTAGGCATACTGTTCTATAGTATAGTAAAGAGGAAAATTGTCTATTTTGTGTTGCTATGGTCCAGGCATTTTACCTCATCCTCAGTGAATGATGATTGAAAGGGATTGCATTATTGCAAAAGGGAGAACATTAATTTAATGCTATTTGGATGGTTGTAACATAATCCCAATAGATACAAATTTAACATACATAAGTGCATTTAGTATGTATAATTCCTAGTGTTATTACTCATCCCAGGCCTTAGGTTTTTTAATCTCTGTTCTTATAACATTTGTAATATTTATTGAGCACGTATTATATATTGGGTATTGTTTCAGGTACTGTGACTATACCAGAGAATAAAAGGAACATGTAGAGCTTATTTTCTAGTGAGAGAAAAAATACATAGTATGTAAGTGAGGAGCACCCTGGAGAATAGCGGGGACTACTGGATGGAGTGTGTCCTTAGGAAGAGTGAGGTAGTGGTCAGGGAAGAAAAACAAATGAGATAATTGAACAATGATTTAAAGGTGATACAGGAATTAGCTATATGGGAACCATGAGTGCAAAAGGCCCTGCTCTAATGGTTGTGTTCAGCAAATGCTGGACAGTGTGATAGAGTTAATGAGGGTGAGGAGTAGGAGATGATTTCAGAAAAACAGGGCCAAATCACATAGGACCCTGGAGGTCATTGTAAGGCATATACTGTGTTTCACTCTGGATTATATTGACAACCATGCTTGAAGGTTTTGAGTCTAGGAATGATAATGTGCTGACGAATTTTGAAGGGATCTCTCTCTCACTGTGTTGAGAAAAGACTAGAAGGAATTGTGTATGAGCAGGGAAACTAGTTATGAGATACTGCAGTGAAGAAGCCTTTCAGATTCTAAAACCTGGGGTTTTGTTTGTTCATTTTTAAAACTACTTCATGGTAATGTTTAGAGTCCAATAAAGTATCTCCCTTATCTCCGTGAGTTTTTAAATTCTGATAAGTTTAGTACTTTTTTAGATCATATATAAAATTTCTTATAAATTTGAATTAAAATTTCCCAGATATCTATTATCTATGAAGCTGTTAATGTATTTTTAAAGTTACTAGAGAAGTTGAAACATAATTATTTGAATTACAATTAATGATATACATGCTGAAGTTTATAGGGGAAAGTATTGATAGAAAAATTAAGATGGATTGATAGATGCAAGAATGGCCAGATATGTGATAAACAAGCATAGTAAAATGTTAATTAATGGTATTTATATTTGGACATTATTAAATTCTTAACTTTGTCATATGCATGAAAGTTTTCCTAGAGCATTGAGTAAAGTTACTGGCTGAGAAAATCAGCCAATTTGATAAGGCAGATTATTTTTCTTTCCACGAGTCCTTTTGGTAAATATTTTTGCTTTTGTTTGCAGAAATTACTTTCAGAACTCCAAAAGCTATTTATGAATAAAAATGAGACTTACGTTTTAAAATTATGGCCTTTGTTTGTCAAACTTCTTGGGAAGGTAAGTCCACAGTTAATTGATCCCAGTTTTACATACCAGACCCCCCTTCATTTCTTAACTTTACATAGTCAAACCTCGTCATTCGTCATACCACATATGCAAATTCATCTGCTCATTAAAATTTATTGATAAACCCAACATCAGTACTTATGCAATAATTTCCTCAAGTTGTTACCAGTGTATTTAGTAGTCATGTAGAATGGCAAAAAAAATTAAATTCCACAGTGCATATGTTCCCATCTGACGTTGATTAGATTATGCTCTGCCCTTTTGTTTTTAGCTTCGATGTTCCTTAATTGTCTTTTCATGATTCATTTAGTGCCAACATTTTTCATATTTTGAGCTTTTTCTTCGTGATTGATTGCATTTTTAATGGCCCCTTAACGAAGTGCTCTCTGTTTCTGAAGTACAGGAAGGCTGATGTGCCTTAAAGAGAAATGTGGGTGTTAGAAAAGCTTTGTTCAGGCATGAGTTATAATGCTGTTGGCTGTGAGTTCAGTGTCAGTGAATCAATGATATAGTCATGCACTACATAACAATTTTTGTCAACAATAGACCCACATAATATGATGGTGGTCCCGTAAGATTATAATGGAGCTGAAAAATTCCTGTTGCTTAAGGGACGTCATGTGTTTGTTATTTGCCCTTTTGTGAATTATTTCACTAAATATAATTTTTCAGGGTCTAGCCGTGTTATAGCACATATTAAAATTTCATTCTTATTTATGATTGAATAGTTATTTTGTGTGTATATACTTCACTTTGTTTATCCATTCATTTGTTGATGGATATTTGGCTCATCTTCACCTTTTGGTTATTACGAATAATGCTGCTATGAACATTGGTGTACAAATAAATATCTGTTGGGTTCTTTTTCAGTTCTTTTGTGTATATACACAAGAATGGAATTACTGGTTTATATAGAGTTCCATGTTTGGCTTATTGAGAAACCTCCAAATTCCACAGCAGCTGCACCATTTACATTCTTGTCAGTAATGCACAAGGATTCAAATTTCTCCACATCCTTGTCAAAATTTGTTTCCCGTTTTTTGATAATAGCCATCCCAGAAAAAAATTCTTTTTAAATTGGGCCCTTTTAATGTTTTTTACAATATGATAAATAGTTTTCTTGATGATTTTGGAAATGTAAGACTATTGGCTAGTATTCAGAAACATAGTAATGGTGGTTTTCCTGATTGATCTATAGTCTTCAATAATTATAAGGAGTTAATTGTGTGAAACAGCAGTCAAGCTAGTACGATTGTATTTATGCATCCGACATTTTCAGAATCATTAGTAACTTGGGCATTTTCCTCCCAGATAACCTTGTAGCCTCCTATCATGAGACCCAGCTTACTCAACGTTCACCTTTGTGACAGTACCTTTGGTAGTAATACCCAAAGTTGCATGTAGTAGGGATGAGGGATATTTGTTCACACTATATCTTGCCCGGCAAAAGATTACTTGAAACTAAGTCTATTGGCCTAAGGAATCTTTTATATTTAGGTAGTTTTCACATGAAGCCATTTCCAATAGCAGAATTTAGTAACCAACTTCTTTTATGCATTTTTTTTCCTCTTTACTGTTCAAATAACTTGTAATTTTTGTTTCTCCCTGGCTGTGAACCTTGGGCAGAGGGTCTTTCCTCTTTTTTATTTTATTTGAAAGTACTTTTGCTTGGAATTGTGCCCTCTGTATCCAGCAGATATGCAAGTACTGTTTTCGGTGGAGGCTTCAGCATTCTTTTGTTTGGTGTTTCTCCTTTTTCATGTTTTGATATTTTTATTTTCTCAGCATGCTGCTGTGTTTGGTAGAGCTTAGCCTTCAAACCAGTCATGTCTGTTGTCTTTTAATATTAATGAGCCTCTCAACTTTCCTTTTCTCACGATGATCCCAGTCATAATCCATAGCAGTCATGGTGGTTTAGTGGTATGGTGATGGCCACCCAGCTGTCGAGGGGAAAAGAAGCCCTAAACATTTGAAATTCAGATATCTAAGAGCTTATTGTATACAACCCATGACAGGAAAGCCTTTATAATTTTTAAATTGGTTTTAGGTTTTTTTGTAGATATTTTTTATTCTAGATATTGATCACTTAGACATGATTTGCAAATATTTGTTCCTATTGTATAGGTTGAGTTTGCTTTCTTCATACTGTCCTTTAATGCATAAAAGTTAGTTTTTATGAAACAGCAAAAATAGATAATGGATAACTTTTTTTGTTGCCTGTACTTTTGGCGTCATTTCCACTAAGCTGTTGCCAAATCCAATGTCTTGAGTACTTTCTCCTGTTTTCATCTAGTTTTATAGTTATAATTTGTAAGTTTTGATTTTTGATCCATTTTAAGTTTACTTTTGTATGTAAGGCAAGGAAGGGCCTTGCTTTATTATTTTTGCATGTGGGCATTCAATTTTCCCAACACCATTTGTTAGACTTTTTCCTTATAGAATGGTCTTGGCACCTTTGTAAAACATTAGTTGATAGTATATGCAACAGTTTATTTTGGGGGCTTCTATTATATGTTTGTCTTTATGCCACTATGATATGTTTTAATATCTATAGTTTTGTAGTATGGAAGTCAAGGAAATGTGAGTCCTGCAACTTTTTTTTTCCAGAAATGTTTTGGATATTTGGGACTCTTTGCAATTTCATATTGAATTTGAGGATTGATTTTCTGTAAAAAAGACTGTTGGAATTTTGATAGAGATTGTGTTGAAGCTGTAGCGTGCTTTGGGTAGTATTGACATTTTCATGATAATTTTTACCCATGAACATAGGATGGTCTTCCACTTATTAGGGCTCTTTAAATTTCAGCAGTGCTTTATATAGCTTTTAGTGTATGTTTCACCTTCTTGGTTAGATTTTTTTTTCCAAGTAATTCTTCTAGGTGTTATTATAAATGGAATTACTTCTCTAATTTCCTTTTCAGGTTGTTTGTTGCTGAAGTTTTGAAACATAACTGATGCATGCTGTTGATCTTGTACTCTTGCAACATTGTTAATTTTATTAGCTCTAGTAGTTTTTTTATGTATTCATTATTTTTTAAATCAGGGTTTTTGTTCTTTATATTCTGTCAGATTATATGTGGTTTGTAGCCATTTAGGATTGTTTTAGAAGTGTTCTGTGTTACGTATTATCTGCTTTTGGAGCTTTGTATTTTCTGATCTTGAATGTTTAATGTGCATATAGAACTAAGTATTTTTGAAAATTTTAATTCCTAAGACTATGTAGCTAAAACAATGAATTATACCAGTGAATGATAATAGTGCTATATGTATTGTTTCAGTCAGGTACATAACTGCTTAATAATTTTTTTTTTTTTTTTAGAGCTTACATCGAAGTGGGAGTTTCATTAATTCTTTATTACAATTGGAAGAACTGGGATTTCGTAGTGGAGCGCCCATAATTAAAAAAATAGCTTTTATTGCTTGGAAGAGTTTAATAGATAATTTTGCTTTAAATCCAGGTAAGTAATATTTTAGAATTTCAATTTTTTATGAATTAAGCAGATGAAGAAAAACAAAACTTTTCAGATTTTTTGGACTTTATATTGAAACAACCTGTTGAATATCTTTATTTTAAAGGAATAAATTTATAGCTAAAAATATAATTTAAAGACTAGACATTGAAAATCACATATAAAATTGGTCAGCAATTTTAAAAACAACAAAGTGACAAATGCTGTTTGTGGCTTGGTTAGGATATGCCAACACTTGATTATTTTACATATCTCTCATTTAGTCATCACAGTAGACCTGAGATAGTGTTATTACTATTTTGGAGAGATTAATTATCAAAGGTCACATAGCCAGTAGATGATACGAAACAATTGTGAGTGCTATGGAATAAAAATATCAGTGACGGATGAACTTTCTTTCAGTACCTTTAGAACTGTAGCTTATAGTAGGTTAACATTAGTATGTAGAAGTGATTCTTTTTGATTTACCTTATCCTTATTCTCCTATTATCCAGTGGTAGTGTTGGATATATATACAAGAAAGTATACTTAACCCCTAAGTGGGTCAGTATTAGTAGTAACTTAACTGGGTAATTAATCTTAGATACAGTTGATACTGTGTATTTACCAGATTTGCTAAGTAGCAAGGATTTCATACTTTATTTTCCCTTGCCAAAGATCATTAGTAATCTCTTCTGTTTAATGTGATTTGTAAGGTGATTATTTTCATTAACTATGTATAATTTATTGAAAATATTGGTAAACGTGCATTGCCAGGCACTAATTTTAATTGGAAATGTCACCTATTTTTGTTGTGGTTGCTTATGTACTATCAGTGAGAGGTAATGTTCAGAACTAATTCTGTTAGAATTATATGTGGTTGAGTATTGAAGCATAAAATAGGAATGGCTTGAAGAAGAGAAGTCCAGAGCTTGAGTGTCTATAACTGGTGTTATGGATCCATGAAATCATTGAGGAATCAAATACATGTTTTTCTGTTCTGCCTTCTTCGATATGCCTTAGTTGCATACTACAGGAAGGAGGGAAGGCAAAAGAGCAGAAGTGAACATCTCAGCTGAGCCAGCCATCTATAATAGGCATTTCAGAATTCGGCATACACTGCCACTTAAATTTTGTTGGGTAGAATGGCTAAAAGTGAGACTAGATAATCAAAACTGGACACCCATCACTATCTTGAGTGAAAGCAGGTCTTATAACTAAAAGAGAATGGATTATTGTATGGCAGTTGGCAAACTCTGCTATAGGGATTTTATTGTGGCGCTCCTCTCACAAGTAGGAATTAAAAATGATTAGAGGATATGTTCCAACAGTGATCTGACTGTATTTTCTTACAGAAAGGTTAATTGAAAGCTAAATTGCAGAATAGTTGTAAGAAACATTTATGAATACCATCTCACCAAATACATGGCTTGACATGTTTCACAACCCTTTCAATCTTTTTGATAAGTTCCTTGAGTACAGACTCTTTTATATCCCCAGTCACATATGTAGTACACACTTCTGATGTAACTATTTTTTTTAAACAAAATTTAATTTTTATGCTGGATTTTAGTAATATGATTATTAATTCAGGGTAGATCTGAATCTAGGTATTTAGGTTTCCAAAATCTAATTAATGACACCAACAGTTAAAATGCTTAATAAAATAAATTACTAGTAAAATTTTAAAATAACCTTTTGGCAGAAAGTAAAAAAATATTTCTCTTCATTCTTTATCTATAAAATGGGGATAAGAGTATTAGAGTAGCTTGGACAGAATTTCTCGACATTTTGGCATCTTAGGCTAGAAATTGTTAGCAGGACTGCTGTGTGTGCTGGAGGCTGTTTATCACCATCCCTGAATAGAACCCACTAGATGTCAGTAGCATTCTTCATATGCTTGCTTCTCAATTGTAGCATCCAAAAATGTTGCAGACATCGCCAAATGTCCCTTGATAGAAAATCACCCCGGCACACAGCATTTAATAATTTCTTTATTTCTTTTATTGTTGCCTTCTAAAGTGTTGTGTTTCTGTACTAGATAGAGTTTGTCAGGTGAAAATTTGGGGTGAGACAGGAACAGCTGGTGATATGAGAAAAAAATTTTAAATTCTCTTGCCTATGGCAAGGGAGATTATTGAATACTCATTCTTAAAATTTAATCTTTAGGTCTTAAATGTTTTTACCTGGGTGTTTATCTCATTTTCTTTTAAGAAATACTATGTAGTGCAAAAAGACTAAAATTATTAATGCAGCCTTTGAGTTCCATCCATGTGAGAACAGAAGCTCTAGCGCTAACAAAACTAGAAGTCTGGTGGTATTTACTGATGAGACTTGGACCTCATCTTTCTGCTAATTTTGAACAGGTAACGTTGCAAGTGTTGAATGTTACTTTTTTTTTTTTTAATGTGTTCTTAAATCTCATATTGCAGTGTTTTTGTTGTATTGGCAGGCCATATATATAAAAGCTCTATTTTTCCTCTGGCACAGAACTTGAGTTCTTTTCCTTAAGAGAATATTCTCCAGTTGTCTGAAACAACTGGAGAGCCTCTAAAGTCATTTTAGTCAGCCCTTATCTTTGCTTATGTTAGAGACATGAAAAGTTTCTAAAAAGGAATTTCATAAGATTAGACTATCAGAGTATATTAAACATTACTGAAATAGAAAATCAGGTGCTACACTGGATAGATACACAATTGGATTGCTATTTTTTGTATCTCCATTTTCTAGGCTACATAGTTACATAGTGATAGCCAATCATTTAAATCCTATCATATCTTCTCAGTATTGTTACAAATAATTTTACAAATTCCATTGGATTTTGATATTCTTGCTGGCATTTCAGACATAAGGCTTAATCTTATCTATAGCTCCTTGTTTTATAATAAATCTCATCCTTGGTTTCTGAAGGGTTCTTTTTATAATAGTTGCGGAAAAAAAGGACAGCTCTGATTAACTTTTTAAGTTTTTTATTTCTTTATTGCTTATCTTGGATTTTGGATTACGTTTTACTGTTGGATCTGTAGTCCTGATCTATATAAATAACTGTAAGCAATGAGTGTATTGTTGGAAAGGGAGACTTTAAATATACTTGAATGTTTGTAGCAAGCTTCAAAAATTTTTAAAAATATTTTAAGGCTTTTAAATTTGATTATGAACTAATTGAAATTGGACATTAATAGTAATCTGTAATTGGGAACATAATTTTTTCAAATTCTACCATCATAAGGTCCTATTAAGCTAATCTTACCCAGTTGCCCCACACATTTATGGGCAAAGTTTATTCATTGGCTAGATTTGCCTGGTATTGGAATGTTCTTAGGAATTAGCTTGAAGTTGTCTTATCGTATTTTTTAGTGTGTGTTTTTTAAAAGCTTAAAATAAGTTTGTCTACCAATATCAAAACTGAGGTAGATGTCATTTGCTAAAGTTATTTATAATTTTTGTATGAATTTTGTATAATTTTCCATGTGAACTTTAGAACTAAAATTTATAGATAGGATACATTGAGGGCAAATACAGTTATAATAAAAATTTCACCTTTCCAAATTTCAGTTTTTAGCCTGTGCATTGAAATTCAACATATTAAAAGAATTTCAGTGCACAGAAATTTAACTGTTATGTAAAACTTTAAAAAACACAAAACATGCAGTTTACAGATCTTTTTTTCTTTTATGTTACGCCAATAGGTTTGTGTGCCTCTAATTCAGAGCACAATAAGCATTAATTCTACCGCTTCACCTCAAGGCAATTTATCTCGTGTACCTACTTCTCCAGCCTTAAATCCCATGACTCCTTTACACAAAGGTAAGAGATAGACATACTTGTTTTTTATCTTTTTTAAAAAAATGCTCTGAGTGAAGGTTTTGCTCAGTTATTCACATAATACGAAGCACTTCATTATTTTATCTTCTCTGTCATAGTCCATTATATATTCTTGATTGCTTTCTGTATGTGTTAATGTTCTGTATGTGTTAATGCTATAATTACATTGTTGTAGTTGGAAAATCAACTTTCTTATAGTACATTATGTGAGGTGCATTATAGATAGATGTGTTTGTTTCAGAAGGAAAACAGAGCCATTATTAAAAGCAACATCTTAACAGATGTAAGAAAATGTGGCTTAGCACATATACCATTGAAAGAAGTATTTGCCTTTTTTTTTTTAAGCTGTCTGAGCCAAATTTTTATATTAAAGTTTCAGGAATGCCTTCATATTAATAATTCAGGGTATGGAATAATGCCTGAACATTATAGTCATTTAAATGGTCTGTAAAACTGATCTTTCAGTTAAGATTATTTAGTTGGAACTCTTGTGAGTTTTAAACAAAAACTTTCAACTTTCATTTGAGAAACACTATTTAAAGGTGTATTTCATTGAAAAGAAGTAAAAAGTAAACATTCGTTTGGGTAGCTAATTTAAGCTTGCATAACTTATATTTTTTGTTGTTGTTTTAAAGGTGCTTCGCCATATGGATCCTCTATAACTACTCGGATGAACTTAAGTTCAAATTTTGGTGGAATGGCCACAATCCCCTCTATTCAACTTTTAGGACTTGAAATGTTACTTCATTTTTTATTGGGTCCAGAAGTTGTGAGTTTTGCTAAGCAAAACAAACTCGTCCTGAGCTTAGGTATTTAATTGTTTTAAAAATATGTATTCTGTAATTATGTATGAAATAAATGTAAATTTTATATTGAGAAATTTATTTCATAAAGATTTGGTTTTGCATAATTGTCTCTTTTCCTCTTTTAGAGCCACTTGAACATCCATTAATCAGCAGCTCTTCTTTTTTTTCCAAATATGCAAATACACTTATCAGCGCTGTTCACGATAGTTTTGTCGCAGTTGGAAAAGATGCTTCTGGTAAATAAGAAGTTTTTTATTTGTTTTATAAAGCAAATTAAATAGTAAATATTTATATAGTGCCGTCTTTTGGCTAGATTGTGCTGCAAGAACTTTAGGTTATAGTCATTTAGTCTTCACAGTAACCTCTTGAGTTAGTCAGTTTTGCCGATGAGAAAATTCCATTGTTTAGAGAAGTAACTTGTGCAGTTACAGTAAGTGGTGGAGCCATAAGTCATACCCAGGCTCTGTAGTGTTAGCATTCATACCTAAACTCCTATGTTCTATAGCCTATCAAATGAGGAGAAAAAAATTTATAAATAAAATGGTTTGCTATTTAACTGTCCGGGAAATTTTTTTCCAGTGGTTTTCAGGTATCTTATCTTTGTTTTTCCTTGACTCAAATGTTGAGTTGTTCAATACAGAAAATACAGAGGATAAGAAAAAAGAGAAAATAATTAACTAGTACATGACCCAGTGTTAATTAATATGTTATAATCCTTTAAAAAATTTTTTGCTCTGAATAGTAATGAGATGTTAATGTTTTATTAACTGATTACAAGGTTGGATATTATAGGGAGAATTATATTCTAAATTATTGCTTAATTTCTTATGAGGATGAAAATGGATGCATTCAGTCATATCTACTTCATTCTAAAGTACTTTGTTTTATTTCATTTGACAGATGCAGTTGTCAGTGTTATTTGGAAGGAGCTGATTAGCTTGGTGAAGTCAGTTATTGAATCAGGTAAACACTATAAGACTGATGAAATGATTTTAGCACTAAGGGAATTGTTTGGCTTTAATTTATAACATTTTCAAAATCTTTTTAAAGTATAGCTTCCAGATTTTTAACCAAAAGCACTGTTTTGATTTAGTAAAAAAATTAATTTTTCATAGCTCTTGTGTGTATTTTTCTACCCGTAAAAAATAATAATGTGCTTAGAACTATACTTCTCTTTTTACTTATTGATAGGTAACAAAAAAGAAAAACCAGGTTCTGAAGTTTTAACGCTTTTATTAAAATCTTTGGAGACCATAGTAAAGTCAGAAGTATTTCCTATATCGAAAACACTGGTAAGTATAGTACTTTCACATGCTAGAATTTAAAAAAGAGACTTCGAAATTGAATTTTATATTGCAGATAATTGCACAGATCAGGATTTGGGAAAACACTTTGTATCAAATATTTATTAGCAGTCTGGACTTGTAGTAAAAGCTATTTATTGACTTTAGAGTCATTTGAAACCTTATAAAGTAAATGGCTGTTATGGCAACTGTAAAAATCTTTCAGTGTAATAAGAAAAAGGATAAGTAATAGAAAATAGAGTGAAGGACATGAAACTTGAACTAAAGAATCTCAGATGAATATTTTATGACAATTGCTAAGCTTTACTAATTGTTACTTTTGTACTTTTTCAGAAATATCTGGTAATTTTTGGAGCTCTTGCATTTTAAATGAACTCTTTAACCAACCTAATAACTTTGGTATTAAACTTTTTTTTTTTTTACCCTATATAGTAGATAAGGAAAAAGCTAATTAGATATGGTTTTTATGATATTGAAATCTCCCCAAATAAGCTGCAGATGGAGGAAACTATACATAAATTTTGAATCTGTTTTCTTTATGTACTGTGACATCTACTATGGCAGTAGAGCATAGTGGTCAATATCAAGGGCTCTGTAGCTGACTAGGTTGAATTTCAGCCTATTTATTAGCTGAATGAAGTTGGTCAGTGTATCTGCTCTCTTGTCTCTTTGTAAGGAGAGAATGTAGTGTTCATAACTAAATGAATTGATACGTGCAGAGCACTATGGGCCAGGAACAATATAAATGAGTTAATGAATGCTGTTTATTTAATGTCTGACTTAAATGATGATGAGTGTTTGTGAAAGCATGTTTTCACTAACATTGTTTTTCATCATGTTATGTCACTAGTTATATAGTTTGGGTTAATATCAGTATAGTAATATTTTTGGACAGCAGTTTGGTAGGCTCTGTCACATTTGAGAGGCATGTTTCAGACCTAGCTTCTAGTTAGCATTCTTTAGAAATATTTGCTTCTCACACTAATTGAATACCCAGTTCACTGAAGAATTTGTGTAGTATAAAAAGAAATAGTTTCAAGGGCCATTAATATAAAAGTGTTTGCATAGACTATGCACGTATATTCAGCAGTTAAGAATGAATCGACATGTATTGATTTCTGAAAATTCTATAACACAGTCAGATGAAGGTTAGTTCCATGGTATCTTACAGTATAATATCACTAATGGTATAAAAGAATATGACAGCCTGCCCAAGAATTTGTTTCTCTTATATCAACATTTAGACGGTCCAGAAAAATAAACTCAAAACTGATCATATTGATTATCCCAGGAAATAAAGGACTTTATGATTTTATTTTTTATATTTTCGTATTCGAACTTTTTAAACTAATGCGAATGTATTTATGTAAATAAATATTACTTGAAGTTCTTAAACTAATGAGATTGTATTTCATGAATATTATAATAAATTGTTAAAAGTAGTTAATACTACTATTAGGTTTTTACTAAGTACTGTTTTTATGGCTTGCTTACAGTAAAACCTTTTATCTTTCTTAGGTCCTCATGGAAATTACAATTAAAGGACTTCCTCAGAAAGTATTAGGTTCACCAGCATATCAGGTTGCTAATATGGATATTCTTAATGCAAGTATCTTAAATATAACAATGTGATTAAATTAGCCACCAAAAAAGTTCCATTATTTCATTTTCTTAAATTAATGAGACTTAGACTGTAAACTTTCAGGAGAATTGGTTTTGGATATGCTGATTGTGTTAAAGGAAAAAAATCAATACATGAAGAAATAGATTAATTACTTTAGAATGTAAAATGGCGCTATTAATGGAACTGTTTTCTGTGATTAAAAAAAGTTTCAGAAGGAAAATTCTGTGTGCTTGTACATAATGATTGATAGTGCTGGTTACTGTCATAAATTTTGGAAGCCTAGTAACATTAGCTCAATTATGGTGAAATGTACTTAACATCTGTAGAATGTAGGTGTTTTTGGTCTATCAAGTTTTAAGTTAAGATTCTTTTTATATCTGGAATCTCACCATTTTTCAGTATAGATGGAACAGCTATGAATAAAATATTGAGAGCTTGATTTTTTTGTGTAGTTTATATATTTGCTATCATTTTTGTCAGATCCTAATGTCAAAAGTTAAATTTCTCAAGGTTAAAAGGATTAATGTATCACATAGTTGATTGTAGAAAGCAATTATAAAAAGATTGTACTCTTTGTAACCAGAAGATTGACAGCAATCTCATCTTTCTTCAGGGAACTCCTGCTTTGTTCTTAATTCAGTTAATTTTCAACAGTCTCTTGGAATATGGTGTAGAAGATGAAAGGTAATTTAAACTAAAAATATGCTTTACCTTGGAAAGGTGTTATGTGATAAATGAGATTCTTTTGAGTTAATATGCTATATCAAATATTTTAAATTTAAAAAACCAAGACTTGGAATTCATTTCTTGTTTCCTTGTCAGTTATTTTTAGAATTTTGCATTATAGTGTAATTAATGTATTTTGACAAAAAGTACAGATTAATGCATGGTTCAAAATTTTTTCTTCAGGTTTTTTCTTAATCTGGAAACACTTGTAGGTTGTGTTCTTTCTGGTCCAACTTCACCACTAGCTTTCAGTGACTCTGTTTTAAATGTTATTAATCAAAATGCAAAGCAGTTGGAAAACAAGGAGCATCTCTGGAGAATGTGGAGTATTATAGTCACCCCATTAACTGAATTGATTAATCAGGTATGATACATAAGTCTGCTACATATTTCTATATCCCTCAAAATTTAAGGAATTTTTTTCTTGTTAGAGTACATGGGGAATGAGTTGAAGCTTGAATTTGAATAGAAGATATTAAAAAATTGTTTCCTGTGGGATTAATTTTCTACTCTTAGGTGTTTTTTTTTTCCCATTGCATTTCTGCCTTATTATAGAAGAAAGTATAACTTAAGGAGGACTAATCAGATCTGTTTTCTCTAATAGAGGCTGTGAAGTTAGTTACAAAGAGGTTATAAATTATATATCTTTGGTTTCTTTCAGTATTTGTACCATGAGGAATAATAATGGTCAACTCAGTCTAGACTGTATATTAGAATTCCAGGGGTCAAGCCATGTTGGTGAAGCCACATAGTAGTCCCTAAATTAGTAATCTGTTAAGAGTTGATTAGCCCTTATGTTTAAATACTTAAAAACATGGCAATATTGGCAGGGTATTGAACTCAATTTCTGTTACTATTAGTGGTTTGTCAACTGGTTTATCGATCTTTAAATAGAATTATTCTTTGGGAAATATTTCACTATAACTCTCAAATGAAGTAAAGACTCCAAAGAATTTATTAAGTGGTAGTGCAGTAGCCCTTATTTTGGCTACTCAGGCCAACATACCATTGAACATATTCTACAGGGAGAAAATAAGTCTACATTTCTAAATAGTTTCCCACTGTTTGAAGGATAGCAAGGCTGCTTTTATAAGTCCTTGCTTGAATGCTACCTTCTGTGTAGGGTAAAAGATTTTGGAGTCACCTCTGGTATTCTCTTTTAGGGTTTAAAACAAAATGCATTGTATCCCAGAGTTGCTGTAACATTTCCACAGACTGGTAGCTTAAAACAACAGAAATATATTTTCTAGGCTCTGGAGGCCAGAAATTCAAAATCAAGGTGTAGGGAGGGTTTGTTTCTTCTGGATCTCTGAGAGAGAATGTGTTCCATGCTTCTCTCTTACCTCTAATGGTCACTTGCAATTTTTGATGTTCCTTGATTTGTACAGGCATTACTCTATTCTCAGCCTTCACGTTCACATGGTATTCTTCTCTGTATCTTTTGTCTGTCCGTGTTCTCCTTTTCTTGCAAGGACACCAGCTGCTGGATTAGGGCCCAACTTAAATCAGCCTGACTTTTTTTTTTTTTTTACTTCGTGATGTCAGCAGAGACCGTTTCCAGATAGGTCACATTCACAGTTATAGACTTTAGGAGTTCACCATCTCTTAAACATCTCAATATTGGGGACACACTTCTTAGTACACATAGTAAAATGTTATAACTTAGGACACAAATATTTGTTTAACATCTTATTTTTCTTGTTTCAGACCAACGAAGTGAATCAAGGTGATGCCTTAGAACATAATTTTAGTGCCATCTATGGTGCATTGACTTTACCAATAAACCATATTTTTTCAGTACAGAAATTTCCAGTGGTAAGGCGATTTCAGATTTTTACTTAAGGGATTTACATTTTTCTGAAAACATTTCACTGTTTATAATGAACTCATACAGTAATTTTTCCTAAAATAAGACTTCTCTATGACTTTTAATTAGCTTAGGTTAAAGGAAGAGAAGTTCCTTTTGACCCTTAGTAATTACTGGCGTTGTGGCATTATTATAATTCTTTGATTAGACCTCTGTTGCGGGGGGGCAGGCAAACTTAATTACTCTATGTGTTTCTCTTCTGTGACACTTATATGTTAACAGTGTTTTTAAAGATAAATTTTATTAGACATTTGACATGTGGGTATACGTTAAACAATTTTTTTTTTTACTGTTACTGTTAGGCCACCATGAAGACCTTACTTAGAACTTGGTCAGAATTATATAGAACATTTGCTCGCTGTGCTGCTTTGGTGGCAACTGCAGAAGAGAATTTGTGCTGTGAGGAGCTTTCTTCTAAGATAATGTCCAGTTTGGAAGATGAAGGCCTTTCAGTGAGTTTATCCTGATACTGACCTTTTTTGCAGGACCATTAACAGTGATGTACTTTTACTTCTTTGTTATATACCTACCTACTTGTCCCTGTGCCATTCTAGATTATCAATCCAAGGACCTCACTTTCTCATATCTGCTAGAGCTTTAAAGTCAATCCTTTGGATTATTTTCCCTTACTCAGGAAGGACAGCTACTGTCAACAGTTTGGTATATATCATTTTAGGAAGCACCTCTTTCTTTGTATTTACATATAATTTACATATTGATACATATGTACGTGAATAAAGTGTTCTTCCCAGTTGTATTACTCTGAAGTATACTTTTTTTCATCTGAAAAGATGGATTTCTAGGTCTTGGTAGATAGACACTCTTCTCACCAGTGTCTATCTACCATGTTACAGCTTCTGTTGCAAATGTATGGTGTTTGATACTATTTTTTTTATTAGCCTCTTTTTATGTACTGTAAAGTTTTAGGATTTTTCCCTTACCTTTGTAAATCAGACATTTCACCAGGGTGTGTCTTGAGATGTCTTTTAAATTATTCATTAAATACTTGATAGACCCTTTCAATCTAAAGAGCTGTGTCTTCATACTCAGTCCGTTTGAGTACCATTTCACATGGTTTTTAGACCTTTTGGGTTATCTTCTGTGCCCTTACTTTTCGTTCCTTATTCTGTGTTTTGCTTTTGGTACTGCTTTCTGGGAGCTCGATTTCTTTGCCCATTTCTTTGCAGTTTAAATGCTGAGGTATTTTGTAATGGTTTTGTTTTTACATTTAATGTTTTTAGATAGATATGGTTTTTTACCTTTGAGAATATTAATTTCCTTCTTTCTTCTGTTATTAGTTCTTTTCCTTATGAGTTAGTTCTAACTGTTAGTATTTAACATTCTACTAGTTTTCCTCATGATTGTGCATATTCGTCAATAAAAATGTTAATATTAAACAATATAGGTAGCTGGAACGTGGTTTCGAGTCCAGGAAAGAGCCTCATTTTCTGGCATTGATAGCAAATTGTAGTTATAGGCATCCTTTAGCTTGTAATGTGAGCAAGAAGGAAGCACATTTTCTGTATTAATGTGTAGATTGTCATCTGGGCTGACCTTCTACGTGATTTTCATAGGTTTTTGGGGGCATTGCTTTTCTCCTCCTGTCCCTAACACCCCTTGGGGGGAGGCTATCTTTGAGGGCAGACATGTAATTAGTCCAGTGAAGTGGACAATGGAAGGTGGAATAAAGGAAGAAGAAAGTGTAACTTTTATAAGGTTTTGAATTTTAGTAGTCTTTTGGCCATTTGATTTTTAAAAAAAAATTAGATCTTTTTCACAGAACCTTCAATGTGTTTTCTGTTATTCAGGTTCTGCCAGGGGAACTCATAATTTTTAGGTATTCTTAGACTTATGGTGCTGGGATTTCCTTCTGTTTTTAGTCCTCCATGGCACCTGTCCCTATATCCCCATCCCACTTCACTCCGGCCTTTAAAAACAGTTTGAGAATAATCTCTGATGCTTTTATGAGTTTATTTTTATTTCTGTTGAATTGGAGAAGGATGAGAAAAGGACATGAAGAATTTTAGCAACTTTCTGATTTTTTTTTTTGTTTTGTGTTCTCTGGTTTTAGTAAATACTTGTAATTTTCAAGAGGAATTTGATAAAGAATCTAATTGTGAACCTAACTCCTCCATTCTTGATATTTTGGTTTGTATGCAGAGTTTTATAGGCATCTTCAAGCGGTATTTTTTCTAAATGTTGAGAAAGAAAAAGTACAGTACTTGGCCAAATGGCAGTTAACTGGGAAATATTTTTAACTATATATTTAATGTATCTTTTATGGTATAGGCTATGACTTATATGTGAGAAAAATTTTATTTATTTTTTGTTGATGCTTACTACTTTTGAAAACTATGCCAGTAGTTGAAAGGTTTTAATACAATACTTCTAACTATTTCTCCCTAGAATTCGTTGTTCTTGGATAGGATTGTTCATATTATTACTGTAATGGTTGATTGCATTGACTTCTCACCATATAATGTTAAATATCAGCCCAAAGTTAAATGTAAGTATTTTTTTAACCTTTATTTACTTACCCAGTATTTCATAGATGTGGCTGTCTGAACTGTTGTCTGTGCAGATCATAAAGGCTTTTCCCACCTCGTTTTACCTACTTTTGACATTGTATAATATAACCATGTCAAACACTCACATCAGAATACTCCTTTTCTCTGTTTCTATGTCTCATACACACTTTTACTCTTTTATAATGCAAAAAGCTAAATATTAGCCTATTTAGAGATTGTCTAATAATATAAGTGATTTTACTTATTTCATCTGGTACAAGGGATTATCTGGACAAGAAACTTTGACATTTGTTAAAATGTTATTTGGTATTTTGGTTCAAAATAATCATTGAACTGACATTAAATTGAATAGAAAATCATGACAATGGTTAATTGGTTATGGTTTACAGGAAAATTAAATTTGTTCTAAAAATTTAACCTAATTTCTGCCATTTTAATTAAAATTGGATAATTAACTAGTAAGTTGTCTGAGTTTTAAATGTACGTGTCTTGGTTAGTTCTAAATTATATTATAATAAATATTAAGTTATTTTATCTACTAATTCTCTAAGATTAAGATTGTTTTCACTATTGATTATATTTTTATAGTATATAGAAAATAACCTTCCAGTAATGAAAAATGTTGATGTTTAAAGATAGCTACTTTTCCTATCTAAAGATTAAGAACCTATATAATGACCCTGTCATAAGATCTATCACTGATAAATTAGTGTAAAGGTTTCTAGAGCATAGACTATTTTTAGGATTTTGTGTGTGGGTGTTAGTTTTTACTAAATAGTAATATAGGGAAACATGTTAAGTGCCTGAAGTGTATTACAGATCAGAGTATCCCTGCCTCAGTGCCTTTAGAAACAGGTTATAGTGTACTAAAATTTTTGATCTCAGCTCTCCTCAGGCTGTGTAGGACCTAATCTAATTTCCTCAGTGTGTCAGAAAAATAAAAATATCTCTAAATACCATAAATATAAAGGTTGTATAACAAATGGTATCAGAAATTATTTTGTAAATCACAGAAATTTGATATGGCCATAATGATGAGCCTCATGCTGGCATAATTTTACCTATTTTGTTATTGCTGAAACATTATAATGAAACCCACAATTACTACAAATGTCTTTTGTCTTTTTCATTAATTGCTTTATCAGAGGTATACTTGCTATTTAAATTTATGGGAACTGGGGAGATTTCTAAAATCTACCAGCAGATTAGAAGAG
Source organism: Macroglossus sobrinus (assembly GCA_004027375.1). NCBI lineage: Eukaryota > Metazoa > Chordata > Mammalia > Chiroptera > Pteropodidae > Macroglossus > Macroglossus sobrinus. The sequence continues at coordinate 417,598 of PVKZ01001028.1, read as the reverse complement.
GAAATAAAAATTAGAAATAGTTCAAAGAAAATAGTTACTATTCATGGATATGCATGAGGATTGTGTTAGGTTTTTGATTATTTTGTAATGTTTCTCTGAAACTAAAATATTATTATGCACAGATACCTCATATTCTTTACATTGATTCCTCAATTAACGGTTGTATTTTGCTTATCGTTTTCATCTTCCCATTTTATTCATTTTTTTGGAACCATTTCAAAGTATGTTGAAGAAAAGTTTTAATGTGGAAGGTTCCCAAGTCTTTACCTTTCATAACCTTCAAGAGTGAAGAGCACAGGCAGATACAATTTTTGAGAATCCCTCAATCTGGCTTTGTTAATATTTCCTCAAGATTAGATTCAGGTATCATTCATTTCTTTACAGAGATACTGCAGAAGTAATGCTGTGGGGTTTTGTGCTACCCCCCTCACCCCCCTCACCCCCGTGCATTATGCCAGCTGGTGCACAATGTCAGTTTTTCTCATTACCGGTGATAGTTAACATTTACTATTTGGTTAAGACGGTATTGCCAGGTTTTCCACTGCAAATACTTAAAATTAAGAAGTTCATGTTTTGTGGCAGATAACTTTGAGATATGTAAATAATCCTGTTTCTCAGCAAACTTTCGGCCTTGAGTTTATTATTCAGTGATGCTTTTTGCCTGTAACACCGATGATTCTCAAAGTGAGAGTTTGTATCTCCAAGGAACATAGCTGAGGATAGCATTTGGAAATTAAGATCTGTTCATTGCTATGAAGGTGTATCGGTGCTTCTGGACATTCTTAGTGGATAGAAGTCGAAAATAAATGTGCTTGTGAACCACACAGTTAACTATGTTTCTCTAGATATAATTTCAGTTACCAGCTAGTATCATGTGGTTTATTCTAGTCTTACCCTCTTCTTTATTTACCTACCTTCTGTAATAGTGAGAAACCTGGTTCCTATTGCCCTCAATATATTTACTGTTTGATTAGTTTTTTGTATGTAACCAGTCTCCTGACTCAGTGGGCTATCTTGTCAGCTTCAACATTCTGGCCAAGAATTTCTAGGAAGCCTTTTCAATTCATATTCATGTCTGGGAAACTGATTAAAGGAAGTTAGTAGGAACACCTGTTTTTCATTTTACTACATGACATTTTTTAATTAACAAGCATCAAATTAGAGTTTTCTCTGAAATCTGACATGCCTTAACTTATTAAAAGAATGGGTATTTCTTGAGGGAAACATAATTTTGGAATGAGTATGGTTTTCGAGAAAAATATGGTTTATCTCTGTAGGAATGTGTCTGAAAAGATAGAGTCTAAGAATGGTACAAAGGAAAGTCAGACAGTATTTTTAAGATACATCTTTGTCTTTAGGCTTTTTTTTCTTTTCCCTCTGGTATTTCCGAGGATTTGGATATCTGGCTTGTTCAGTGTTATTTCTGGGAGATATACACACACACACACACACACACACACACATATTATATAATTTAGTTCTTTCTTAAAATAAGTTGTTCAGATTGTGAGACTATAGAGTAAATATTTGAAATGTACTTTATTTCCTTGGAGAAAATAGATTCATTTTCCTGGAATTCTTATTAAAGATCTGCCAAATAATTTTGTTTTAAAGATAATGTTGTAGTAATATTTATCCATTAATGGTATACTTATCATTTTAAGATTTTTGGGTATCACTACAGAAATATATATTAGATGTATCACTTAAATGTTAGATTGATAAAGATGGACAATGACACTTTTCAGAGTACTTGAATTTGAGTTTTTAATGAATTCAATTTTATCTTAGCACCGAAGAGATCCTCTGATTGGTCCAAAAAGAAGAAGGAGCCCCTAGGGAAATTGGCTTCTTTATTTAAACTTATTGTGAGAGTCATGTATTCTTTCCACACTTTGAGCTTCAAAGAAGTAAATTCTGATACTCTCCTCGCTATTGGCAACTCAATCATCGGCATTCTTTCCAATGTACTTGGACATATTTCTTTGCCTTCTATGACCCGAAAAATATTTGCAACTTTAACAAGACCTCTGGCGTTGTTTTACAAAAATTCAAAGTAAGTATTTGGGGTAATAGCTTTGAAGAAAATATATATAATTTAGATATAAGTACCAAACTTAAGTTGTTTTTCTATCAACTTTGTTGTAACAGATGGTAATTTTTTATAGTTCAGTGGAGAGGATAATATATTCAGGTATGCTTTCATTAAAAATACAGTTCAAATAAATAATACATAAATATGAGGTAGGAATTGGAAGTCATTTTGAGTGCTAGTCCGATCTCCTCAATTTAGTGCTTAACTTTTTAGATTGGTTAATATAAATGAGCATACCCATTAAATACATGATGTATATGAAAGCATGCTTGACATGCTACTTTGCAATTGAGTATATGATACGCACTAAATATATCTACATCTTGCTTGCAACCTTCACACCTAAGAATCTCATTTTGTTTAATGTCTGCATAGAATTCCATAAAACTTTTTACCCAATTTCCTGTTGGTGGACATAGTTTTTTTCTATTCTTTTCTCTCATAACTAATAATATTGCAGTTGAATGCATTTGTATATTGCCCACATTTGCCACTATTTCTACAGAACAAGGTCCTAGAAGTGAAATTGTTGGTTCAGAGAGTATGCACATTTAAATTTCTAGTACCTTCCTAAAGTCTGTATTAATTTTCTCTGAAATGAAGCAACCAGTGCCTTTAAAAAAAAAAAAAGCCCTGAAAAATCACAAATAACATTTTTAAGAGAAAGCTATGTGGTTCAATCATTAATACAGTCTATCTTTTATAAATTTGCAGAAAGTTTTAGCAACAGAGTTTATTAAATACAAAACAGGACCGCAAATCTTTTTTATAGTTCTGAAGCTTCGTCAGAAATAATTCATGCTTTTTTAAAAAAGTACAGAAATAACTGGTGGTAATACTTTGAGGTCTATTTCAAATGTGTTTCTGATTCATTTTTTAAAGATCGCTTTGTATTATGCTTAATGTTTGGAACTTGACGTTTTTTAAGTCTTAGGGCACCTTTTTGTATCACTATACATACACATCTTGTTTTTATGACTGTATTATGATACGTTTAGGTTTAGCATTCTAAAATACAAATGGTACTATTTTTTTTTCTTCTCAGGCTTGATGATCTTCCTAAAGTGTACAGTTGTATGAACAGCAAGGTAAAAATAGACATTATCTATTAAACATACTTTTAGGATGAAAAATGTATTGGGGCTAAATAATTGTCTTAAATATAATTCTGCTGATTTTTAATGGGGTTATATGTCAACTTTAATGGACATTTACTAACATGACAATCAAATGATAGTTTATTTTGTTTGAAAAAAACAAAAACAAAAACGTATTTTCACAGTATTTGCAGATGAGGGACCTGGGCTTACCAGAATTAAGTCAGGCTCTCTGGACTAATTTTTCTGTTAAGAAATTTCTGTGCTTTATATCACTGGCCTTCAAACCTTATCTGCACCAGGATCACCTGGAGGGCTTGTTAAAGTAAATTCCAGACTTTGGCAGTAGAATTGTTTGAATCCTGAGAATTTGCATTTCTCACAAGTTCCCAGATGATGGGCTAAGACTCACGCTTTGAGAAGCACCAATCTATCTGTATCCTCCAGACCACTTTTTCTCAGTGCTTGTTCACAGCAAAGTTTTCACTTTTTTCAAAGGATTTTTTTTATTGTTATAATAATGTTGCTTTAAATTCATGTAACTTATTAACTCCTGTCTTATTTCTTTATGAGGTAATTTTGGTTTCATTGTTTTATATGTACAACTTTTATACAAACTATTAATCTATTATAATGTGAAAATTTTTTTCTATTAATGGAAAATAAGCTTAAAATAATGTTATAATATCAATAACCAAAGTAAACTCACTGGTAACTTGTCAGCTTCTAAAAGGTATATATATATCTAAGATGTCAGATGGGAGCTTCTTAAAAGCCATATGAATTTTAAAAGTTAAAATGGTAATATGTTCTGTGAGTAGTTTAATTTAGTATGCTTTGTGCTTTTTATTTTTTCTTGCTTTAAAGTAACATTTCCAAATGTTACCCTAATAAACTTTTCATTTTTCCTAGTTAGAAAAGCTACTAGGAGAAATTATTGCTTGTCTACTCTACAGCTACACTGGAACTTATGACAATGAACTTCTTGAACAGCTCTCCCCATTATTATGCATAATATTTTTGCACAAGAGTAAACAGATTCGAAAACAGAGTGCTCAGTTCTGGAATGCCACATTTGCTAAAGTGACGACATTGATTTATCCTGAAGAGTTAAAGTATGCTAATAACAAAAACTTTTTTATACAGTTATTTTTTGGGGATCATGTAAATTGCTTTTTGGTTTTAACAAAAACTTTTATTATGAGGAATCATTGCAGAAGGTTGTTTAGTTGAATATTGTTATTTGGAGTGCATGATAATTATTAAACATTTGATCCTTTGGTCTTTAAAGTAGTAACCACTTGATTTTAGGAATATAAAAAGTAATTTGAAGTTACCTTTAATAAATATAGAGGGCAGGAAATTGATTATTATATCTAGATAATGTGCACATGGGTACCTAATATAATAGGTACCCATGATATTTTCCATAATAAAAATTTGAAACTTTAGTTTTCAAATTTTGTTTTTTTGAAGAGTAGCAAAAATTAAATATTGCCTATAGTTTCTTCCAGTTTTGTATATGTAGAGTAAAAAGTAGTTTTAAGCTGGATATGTTTTGCCACTTGAAAATTATAAGTAAAGTGTTATTATTAACATCAGTATTCACAACTACCACTTGACTCAAGGTGTATATATATATATATATATATATATATATATATATATATATATATATGTACTTTTTTTTAAAGACCAGTACTAAGACAAGCCAACCAAAAATTTCTGCTTCTATTGCCCAATTTGGAAAATGTTGAGATTGTGGAGGAATCCAGTGGACCATGTTCAGATGCAGTGAGTTTGTTTTTGTTTTTGTTTTACTTTTACTTTTGAATGAGTTTGATCAGTTTATTGATTCCAATGTAATTTTTAAACAAACAATAGCTGAGATAGAATGCTTTATTGAAGTGATAAGCAAATAAAACCTGAATAAAGGAGCTTCATAATATAGGATTTTCCCATATAGTCAGTTTTCTGATTTGAAATACTTTCATGAATTAAGGGCAGTAAATTTTCCCATCAATTTTTATGTAAATAATCTCTGATTCTTGTTAATTAATGATCTTTTTTGAACTACTTTACATCATGTATTATTTGCAAAGGCTGTAATTATTAAAATTACATGGTTAAATATCGCTGTAGCTAAACTAGGAGTAAAAGTTACTGGTCCATGTCTAATCAAGAGCTACCCTTTATTATCTCATTTCTTTACAATGAATCATTTCTTTTGTCGGAAAAACACATCTTTGCAATTGCTTCACCCTTTTGGACCAAGGTTACTTTGGCTAATGATATTTGATTACTATCTGAAGATTAAAGAGTAAAGGCATGTAGACCCATAGATAGACACTATAGACAACTTTTCTTCAACAACAAATGGAGTCTGTTTTTGTTTAGAACCTGTAAAAGAAAATGTTATAGCTAGCCAACTACTCTATATTGTTTAGGGTTTAGGCTAAATAAAAATTCTAATCAGATAATCTAGACTTGTGGAGACTGATTCTTGTAATTTGGCATGAAAACGCCACATAGTCTGTTGGGAGAGACATTATACTTACTATTTTCTATCATTCATCCTATTTTGTTTAATATTTAAAGTTTAAGATTTTGTTCTTTTAGAAGTTTTCCAATGTGATTGTTCTTTCAGAAGTTTAATATTTAAAGTTTAAGACTTTGATTGTTCTTTTAGATGTTCTTTTAGAAGTTTCCAGTAATCGGGGTATTTGAGTCCAGCATTTTGATTCATTTTTATTTATTGTATTTAATAAAATTGTTTTATTTTTAATATAACAGACAGAAAATTCACAGTTAAATATGAAAATAAGTGGCATGGAAAGAAAATCAAGTGGAAAAAGAGATTCTTTTTTGATACAACCAAAAGATACAAAAGAAAATATGAAACCACCAGCCAAAGTATGTTTTTCCAAAGTTTATTTTATAGAACTTTTAAAATTAAAATATATGATAGTTTGAGCACATAGAATTTCTGATTGGAAGAAAAACCGTTGAAGACCTTTTAAAAGATGGGATTGCAGGAGAATGTGAGTTTGGTCTGAGAAGGATGGCATGGAAATCTAGAAACTTTGGGAGATGATTTCTTTTAAATAAAGTATGCATAGTACTTAGTATCTATTAAGTGTAGTTAATCCAGGTAGCAGCCCCCTTTAAATGGAATGAAACTAGATATGAATAGCTATAACATAGTATGAGAGGAGAAGATTTTTAAAACTGTTATTGAATAGAAACACGATGCCTTGATAAGAAATCTATTTTAACCTCAAATCTAAAATTATGTTGCTAGTTGCCCATGAGCCAACTTTTTGGACAATAATTCTTCCATGAACTCTCCAGTAAAGAACATTCTAGATTGAGATCATGCTCTTGGCAGAAATGAAAAAGAATAATTCCAACAGTCTTGTAGCAGTGGTGAAGTAGAATGAAAACAATCATGCTAAAAATATGAAAGAATAACATTTTAATACCAGTGAGAGTGGTATGTAGGGCATATTTTGGCAACTTATACTTGTTTACATCATGTTTCACCTTGAGATCTATAAATGTACTCTTCTGCCAAACCACTTGATTTCTGTGAAGAAATATATTTGTCCATGCTTTGTTGATAAACACTTATCTACTTAAAAAGAAATAAAGTAATTTTTATTTCTGAGTAGTTATTAACTAGGAATATTGTGTGGAGTTGAACTCAAAACTTCTTAGTCGTTATCAAAAAACTTTTATCAGACTGCTTGGAGGAGTTTATTGAAGTATTGGAAAAATAATTTGTCAACTCAAACTTACATTTATTTTTTAAAAATTTGCAGTTGAAACTGGAATCTCCATCTCCAAAAATAAAGAGTGAAATGCCTTTGGAAGAAGAAAAGTCCATTGATTTTGTCTTTATACCTCCCGAAGGAAAGGAAACAAAGGAAAGACTACTAACTGAACATCAGAAAGAAGTACTCAAAACAAAGAGGTTTATATAGTCTTTATATCTTTAATGGAGATTCTGTAGTCAAACTACATTTCATGCAGCAAATAACTTTGGGTTTAAAACTAAGTTACTGTGTATACTATACTGTATTTTATTGCTTAAAAGACACATTCTACATAACTACGTTTCATAATTTAAGGCTACCTAGTAAGATACTAAATGTTTCTAAACTGAATTTATTGAGATAATGTAGGAGGGAAAGGTGTAAGGAAGATGGTTTCATGGAATAAGAATATCTAAGTCTTAATGTTATGTTGTCTTTAAAAGGGAACTAGATGTAGAATTGTAAGTTTTAACTTCAAATAACGTTATAATTTTGAACTTAATCTTTTCAGGTGTGATATTCCTGCCATGTATAATAATCTGGATGTTTCACAAGATACTTTATTTTCTCAGTGTACTCTGGAGGATTCTATGTAAGTATGGAAGCTGTTGAAGGAACTCATTTTCTAATTGTTAGTTACAAACAGTATTCTAATTTATATTTATTTATTTCAGGGAAATTACTAGTTTAGCTGAAAAACCAAAGGAAGATCCCAAGACAATAATTAAGGTATATTTGATGTCTCTTATTTGGGGTTTTTAAACATTGTTTTTCCATTATGGAGTCTCTTTTAAGATTCATTTTAAGATGTGTTGTATAATCTCTTTAGATTATAAATTGTAGGTGTGTTTAAGTGTATTTGGCTTTATCAAATATAATTAATTATTGAAACAAATTAATGGGTACATGCCACCACCTTTGGAATATTTGTAAAATATTGAGTCAGTGATTACCTTTTGAATAAGGTTTTACACTAAAATTTTCCAGAAAGTCAGACTTATTTGCTGGTTAATCTATCTATCTATCTATCTATATATATATATATATATTGTACATTTCTGTGCAGGAGGAACAAATGAAGAGTGACATTGTCGTTCCTCAAGATGTCACGGAAAACTGTGGTATGGATGAACATCTTGGGAAAACTTCCTTTTCAAATAATGAATGTTCTATTGAGGAAACGAGTCCAGAAATACTGAGAAGTTCTAATGATGCCAGAAAAAAAACTTTAATTTCATCAAAGAAAATGTCAGCTGAATCTGCGTCTAGTGCAGAAAGCACTTCTGGTGTCAGCAATAGCTTAGTTTCTAATGGCACCATTTCTGGAATTCCCCCACATCCTACACGTCGAAGGCAAACCTTTATTACTTTGGAGAAGTTTGATGGTTCAGAAAATAGACCTTTTAGCCCATCCCCCTTGAATAATATATCATCAGCTGTTACACTGAAAAATAACCAGGAATGCATGACTAAAACAGATATTTCACTAAAAGCAAAGAAAAAAGAAGTGGCTTTTTCAAAATCTGACTCTGAAAAAATAGTGCATGGAAATAAGCGATCAGGCCTAAGATCGAGTAAAGCTGAACAAACAGAAAATAAAAGGTCTAATCCCTTAATGAGATCTGATCAGGAGAAAAACACGCTGGAATCTATCGATGGCATCATAGCCTTAGAAAATAATCCACCTGGTTCTCTTGATCAAACAGAATGTGTGTTAGATAATCAAGCTCATATTTCTGAATCTACAGTGGAGTACGAGGATACAGTGCTTAAACCAACAGTAGAAAATGCTGTATTATTAGAAAGTAGTATTGTAGAGGAGAAAACTGTAGGAAGTAATTTGGAATCCAAAGAGAATACACCTCCAGCCATAATACCAGCAGATCAAATGGTAAATGAGGATAGTCCTGTTCAGATAACTCCAAGTCAGAAAACCCTTAGACGATCTTTAAGACGACGTTCAGAAATAGCAGAACCTGTTGTTGATAGTCAAGATAAAGAAAATAATCATCAAAAAAAGGAAAGACGTAAAGAAGAGGAAAAGACTCTTCAGAAGAGTCCATTGCATGTAAAAGATGATGTGTTACCTAAGCAAAAACTGATTTCTGAGTATACTGTACAGGAAAATTTAATTGAGAAAGATAGTTCACATGATAAGTCTTTTGAGGAAACCAGCACTAATGCTGAAAGTGACAAAAATAGAAGAAAGCCAGACCAGGAGAATATTAAATCTGAGGGAGATGGTTCCCAGGACGTTGCAGATAAGTCCTCTGAGAAACCAGTAAGAGGAAGAACACGATATCAAACAAGAAGAGCATCCCAGGGTTTACTTTCTAGCATTGAAAACTCAGAATCTGATAGTTCTGAGGCAAAAGAAGAAGGTTCTAGAAAGAAGAGAGCTGTAAAATTGAAAAATAAAAACAGTGACAGCGTTGACATGGAAGATCAAGAAGAGAAAATGGTAAAACAGGAATGTATAAAAGTTGAAAATGAGACACATGATTATAATGCAAATTCTGAAGTGGACATAAATACAAAATCTCAGATTTGTGAAAAAGATGGAAGTAATGCTGTAACTCTTCAAGATTGTACAATATCTTCAGATGTATCGCAAGTTTCTTATGATGTATCAGATACTTATGAGAGAAAGAGTAAAACTAACAAATGTGCAGAATATTCCTTTTCAAATTCTCCTGTATCGGAATTAAATCTAAGAACTAGAAATGCCAATAAGAGATTACATAAGCGAGATTCTATAGAAAATAACAGCGTGGGAGAATGCTCAAAAATAGAAACATCAGACATGTCTTTGCTTTCTGAAAAATCTTTTCAAACACTTGAATGCCGACACAAGAGAAGTAGAAGGGTGAGGAGATCTAAAGGTTGCGATTGCTGTGGAGAAAAACCACAACCTCAGGAAAAGCCATCCATTGGGTTAACAAATACAGATTATGACATAAAGCTTAGTGAAACAAAAAAGAGAGATGTGCAGACACCTGTAACTATATTAGAAACTTCTGATCTCTGCTCTGAGATTAAACTTCTAGATGGGCATCGTGGTGTGAATATTCATTTGGGTCTCAAGGAGAATGATACTATTAATGATACATTAAATGTATCTGAAACTGAGTTGAAAGAAAATAATATTCAAGACCCTCTTCCTTCTGAAATAGTAAATTGTAAAGAAACTTATGATAGGGATTATGAGGAATCATCAACTGTTGAAAGTCAAGAGCCATCTAATAAAAAACGTAAAACTATTAGCCCTCGTTCAAGCGATTCCAAAGACATTGTATTGGAATGTTCTACCTTGGAGACCAAAGAAGAAAAGCCAGAGGCTGTCCTGAAGAATGAAGTAAGTACAGAGACCATTATTAATGTTGAAGCAGATGCATGTAAAGTAGAAGCAGAATTCAATCCAGAAGTAGAAGCTGTGGAAGTGGATGTAGAACATGATAAATCTGAAGGTAGCTTCTCTGAACAAAAAAATGCTAAAACTGGTAGTTTTGAAAGAGAGATAGCAGTGGAAAACAGCGAAAGAAGTGGTGAATCTGGAATAGATGGAGCAGAAGTACTAAATGCTGAAGAAACAGTAACTAAAGAATTTCATTCAGCTGTTGGTCATCCTGAGAATACTACACCTGTAAAAGTAACAGTTCAAACAGAGATATCTGAACAAATAGCAGCTAGGGAACTAGATGGAGGAAATGATAGATCTGATCCAGGCTCATCAGAAGAAATGAATGCTGAAATGAAAAATTGTGAAAAAGAGATTGGTGAGGTGAATGCTGAAATTGTCAATGAGACAGAAGATGGAGACTTGACAACCAAAGCATCTAAGTCTGTAGAAGCTGAAACAAACAGAATGAATGTAGAAATTGACAAATTTGTTCCTGACACACTGGAGATGAATACTGAAGGAGGAAAGGTTATCTCTAATAAAATGGAAACAAATATTGTACTTCATAACCTTGAAGAAACAAAATTAGATGACAATCAAATTAAAGTGGAAAATGATGGCGAAAGTTTACAGGAAGTTCACCATACTTTAGAGAAAGTGGAAGAAACATCACAATCTCTGACATCTGAAACAGCTATTTCTGAACTGACAACAGAAAATAATACATCTCCTCAAAAATTAAGCGAATTTGATCCTTTACTTTTATCAGCAAATGACAGTCCTAGTGGCTCTCAGACACGCTGTGTCTGGTCTCCTTTGGCTTCTCCATCCAGCAGCATTTTAAAGAGAGGACTAAAGAGACCCCAAGAGGATGAGATCTCATCACCTGTTCATAAGGTAGGGTTTTGAGGCTGAATATTAATAACATGATTAAAAGGAATATTTTGACTCGATGGTGTCACCTGGTAAATTACAGAATATGAGATTTATATGACTACCTGTTTTGAATATTCACCATTGCAGCTAGTAAAACAGGCAGGTTGAAGGAAAGGTGTTGAGACTGAAGCCCTTTAGATGTCACTTTATTTCAGGATACTAAACTAAAAAATTTATACAACCATTAACATTGTTCACTTATTGCAGAAGTGATGAGAATCTCAGGATGATTTTTTTCCTGCTCATATGGGGGGAAAACACTTAGAATCTGATAAAGCAGCATTAGTTAGCACCGACTGTCCTAGGATATTGTCCAGTTTCTCATTTATTTATATAAACTCTTATTTCCAGTCTTCGTCTAATTAAATTCGGTTGTAGGCTGTAGGCTGTGCCTTCTTCAATTTCTGGATGTGATTTCATTTATAACTTTCCCATCTTCATTGAACTATAACTCTTTTATAAACATGGATTATCTATATATCAGCTTTGCCTCCTGGCCTTATAACTTGCACATAATTTATTGAAAGACCAAATAAAAAAAGGAACAGTTTTATGCTTACAGAGCTAAACTTTCCCTCTTTTTAGTGAAGTAGGTGTTCTGAAAAGGCATGATGTGGGCATTTTTAAATTCTAAATTGAACCTACCATTTTCAGTAGAATATATGTGTTTATATAAGCATGTATAGATAGATACAATGATACCAACACTTAATAAAGAACTCCCGAGGCTATACCGAAAATTCTTAACACTTGAGTATTCAGAGATTAGGCATTAGAAAGACTTAACACCTCTTGAGTTTTTCTGGTATTATTTTGCAGCTCACTATTTTTTATTTGTTTTAAGTATTTCAAGTTTAAAAATAGGCCGTAGAAGTTCTTGAAAAGTTTGTGAAGATAGAATGCATTGGAATTTATGTCTTTCTTCAGTTTACTTTATTTTTCTTCACTATACCTTCTTCTAGCATGGCCCACCACCACACCAGCCTTCCTATCGATTCTATGAACTACCAAGGAAGCATCCTTTTTTAAATTCATATTAAATTTTTTTTTTCTTTTTATCTATCTCACCCTCATCCCCTTTGGCAAACATCAGCTTGTTCTCAACCTCTAAGTCTGTTTCTGTTTTGTTTTGTTCATTAGTTTAGATTCCACATAAAGTGAAATCATATGGTGTTTGTCTTTCTCTGACTTATTTCACTTAGGCTGATACCCTCAAGGCCCATCCATGTTGTCACAAATGGAGAGATTTCATTAATTATTGCTGAGTAATATTCTATATCTGTGTACCATATCTTTACCCATTCATCTTTCGATGGACACCTAGGTTGCTTCCATATCTCGGCTATTGTAAATAATGTTGCAGTGAACATAGGGTGCACATATCTTTTCAAATTAAGTGTGTTTGTTTTATTCAGATAAATACCCAGAAGTAGTGTATTACTGGGTCATGTGGCAGCTCTATTCTTAATTTTTTGAGCAATCTCCATACTGTTTTCCAGAGTGGCTGCACCAGTTTGCAATTCTACCAGCAGCATATGATGATTCCCTTTTTCCCTCCCCATTCCTGCCAGCACTTGTTATTTGTTGATTTTTTTTTTATGATAGCCATTCTGACAGGTGTGAAATGGTTTTGATTTGCATTTCCCTGATGATTAGTGATGTTGAGTGTCTTCATGTGTCTGTTAGCCATCTGTATGTCCACTGGAGAAATGCCTATTTAGCTCTTCTGCTCATTTTTAATTTGATTATTCAGCAGGTTTTTCGCGGGGTGGGGGATGTTATATGAGTTTGTTTATATTTTGGGTATTACTCCCTTACCAGATGTATCATTTGTGAATATCTTCTCCCATTCAGTAGGTTGTCTTTTTTTTGTTGTTGATGGTTTGATTTGTAGAAACCTTTTGGTTTGGTATAGTCTCATTTGATTATTTTTGCTTTTGTTGCCTTTGCCCAAAAACATATTGCTAAGACTCATGTTAAAGAGTTAACTGCCTATGTTTTCTTTTAGTTTTTTATTTTATGTATTGCATTTAAGTATTTAATTTATTTTGAGTTTATTTCTGCGTGTGATTTCAAGTTTGGTGTAAGAAACAGAAATTACCATCCAGTTGCTGTGGGTCTGATATCCTCAAAGAGTTTAGAACAGAGGATATAACAGAAGCCAGTGAGGACTGTGCTTACCCCCTTACCTTGTTTTTCACAGCCAGTGTAGTAAGCCCATAAAGTTAGTAGAATTTGATTGATTATACAATTTTAACTGCCAAATGCACATTTATTAAGTTTCTTCTGTTCTGTTTTCACTGTTTGTTGCCATATTATACAAAGACAGTTTTGAACATTGAGCGTTGGAATGACCTGCGGTATTGAGTAGTATTTGTGAAAGCAGTCATTAGACAGAACTACAACTATGTGCAGTTGGTTTCTAGTGAAATAAATTAAGCTTCTAAATGCACATTCTATTTTTGGGTAACCTTATAATGAAAATTTACGATGTTATTTTTTAAAACTTTAATTTTGTTCAACTAAAATACGTGAACTGTGTTTGCAGGTTCGCCGTGTCTCCTTTGCAGATCCAATATATCAAGCAGGACTGGCAGATGACATTGATAGGCGATGTTCTGTTGTTAGGGCCCATTCTTCAAATAGTTCTCCCATACTAAAAAGTGTTAAAACTTCCCCTACTGCACATTTGAAGGTAAGCTGTAGACTTTAAAATGCACATGGATTTATGCAGACACAGAATTGTGTTGTATAATTTGTATAAAATTAACTATTTAAGAAACAGTCTTTGGTTTGGATATATTGTTCTTTTGTCTGCTACTTGGTAAGAAAGCATGAAGAGGTGGTAAGAGGCAATTGATGATTCTGCAAGTAATTGATTAGGTATTCCATTACATTTTAGATTTTCTGGAAATTTTAAGAAATTGTTGCAGTTTAAGTTGTGAAAATAAAGTAAAAAATTCTAGTTATCTAGGGTTCTGAGATTTTTCTTTTTCTTTCTTTCTATCTAGCATAATACGTCAAGCAAAGGATTTCTGTCCCCAGGATCACGTAGCCCTAAATTTAAGAGCTCAAAGAAGTGTTTAGTAAGAAGTGCTTTAGTTTTCATGCAACTTTTTTTTTTTTTATTTAGTCAGGTGACCTCTATTTAATGGCTTTTGAAATTTATTCTAAGATTACAGAAATGGCTAAAGAATCCATACCATACCCAACAGAAAGTGTTTACCCAGCTTTGGTGAACTGTGTGGCACCAGTTGATATTATTTTACCTCAGATTACATCAAACATGTGGTAAGTGGTTATTTACTTCTGGCTTATTCTTTTTTCTTTTTCTTTTTAAACACCTACAGCACCTGGTCTTCCTAGCTGGTCTCTCATCCAAATACTAACCAGGTCCAACCCTGCTTAGCTTCCAAGATCAGTCGGGATCCAGCGTGTTCAGGATAGCATGGCCATAGACGACTTCTGGCTTATTCTTAAAGATGCCTCTTATTTAAGAGGACTATTTAAATGATCAAGGTTTTCATATTTAGGGTTGATTTATATGCACTTTCACACATGTTTTATTTTAGAAATAAATACAAATTTAGCTGTGAAGATATAGGCCAGATAGAACAATAAGAGAAGCATTTATCATAATGGTTAAGATAATTGTGTGCTTATTTGCCAGGTGCTGTGCTGGACTCTACAAGCATACCTTATTTAATAATACGAACCCTGTAAGAAGTAGTAGTTTTATTTCCACTTTATAAGATGAAGTTTATAAAATTTAATCCACCTAAGTCACACAGCTAGTAATTCATAATATAAGCGAAACATGCAGCACGCATTAGGCTAAGTCTGCTGCTAGTGCTATGGCTTAAGCCGGGCATATGTATCAAATTCAGATTTTTGCCTGTCTTCAGAGTGGGCTAGGTGAGCCTATATAAATTTTGTTCTAATTGAACTTAAATCAGGAAATTTAACTGGACAGGCTCTCACAAATAAAATAAATAAAACTATATAATATAATGATGGTTACTTTTTCCTTTCATTGTTCAGGGCAAGAGGACTGGGACAACTCATAAGAGCCAAGAATATAAGAACAATTGGTGATTTGAGTACTCTTACAGCATCTGAAATAAAAACTCTTCCTATTCGTTCTCCAAAAGTGTCCAATGTAAGAAAGGCTCTCAGAGTATATCATGAGCAGCAGGTAAAAACATAGTTATCAGTTATAAGTCATGTTTAAATACAGCCATGCACCATATAACGATGTTTTGGTCAACAACAGACTGCACATACAGCAGAAGTTTGCTATCAACAATTTAGGCTGTCAGCAGCCTCCTATGTCCCACATTTACTGCATCTCCTGATTGTGTTTGATTTAATCTCATGTTGTTTCATACAGTAACATGCTGTACAGACTTGTAGCCTAGAAGCAGTTAAGCTATAACATAGAGCCTAGATGTGTAGGTGTGTAATAGGCTATATATATCATCTAGGTTTGTGTGAATACATACTGTGATGTTTGCATGACAAAATTGCCTAACGCATTTCTCAGAATGTATTCTCATTATTAAGCGATAGAAAACTAAATGATTTATCAAGACAATTATATGTTCGTATTTAAACTGCAACCAAGAGTAACTTAAACGTCACTTTATATTTTCACAGAGAAGTTTGCTCATTTATTTTGTGGTGGTTTTGTAAAGTACCTCTTTATTCTTTGAATTCTGTTCTTCTATCCCCTTCTTTTTCCTTTATACCAAACTAGTGATTGGTTTTATGACAGCTATACTAAACATTTATTAAAATCTTGAAGATTTGTAGTTAACAGTATTTTAAATTTAGTATCTAATACAGTTGTGACTTTTTTATTTTTACTTGTTCTTTTTGTCACCTTTCTGCACATAGACATTTTGGGTCATGGAATGTTTCCAAAGTTTCTGGTGAAAGCCCCCACGATTCTTCTCCACATAAAAACACATGTGGCAAATTTTGTATAGCATTTCAGAAGGATTCACTGACTGCTGAAACTCATTCAGACACTCTTTATGTATCCATTGATATGCAAAATTGTGAATAAATAGGGTCTGTTAAGGATGAAAACTAGCATTCTTTATTAGAATTTTTGAGACTAGAGTTTGTTAGCTACTAAATCCTGAAGACTTCCACTGTACTCTTGAAAGATTTAATATTCATTTGTGATCTTTAAACAACTCAAAAGCTATAATAGTAATTTTTTAGTCTTTTGGATCAAGAATTTAGTTTCTGAAGTACTTTATGTAGTCCATGGTCCCTGGGGTTTATCTGTGAACAGGACATTTTTTAAACTGCTTCATTGAGGCATCCACATGTTATAAAATTCATCCCCTCTGCACACAATTAAGTGATTTTAGTATGTTCACAACATGTTATATGAGCCGCAATTTTAGAATATTTTATCACCCTAGAAAGAAACCCTATATAAACCATTAGTGGTCGCTTCTCATTTCTCATCATATGACCTGGGTCTTTTGTTGCCAGCTTTCACTGAGTATGTTTCCAGGGTTCGTTCACATGTAGTTTTCTTGGTGTGTGTGGTAGTAGTAGAACGTAATTCTTAGCAATATTAGTTAAGCTAATAATCCTACGATAGGCTGTTTGAATCTTTTCTGGTGGTGTTGGTCTTACTAAGGGTAATTTTCAATTTGTTGGTTTTATTTTTGTTTTTACTGGCCTGAATATATAATCAAGGCGAAGTCTCGTGGATTAGAAGAGATTCCAGTTTTTGATATTTCTGAAAAAACAAATGAAATAGAAACTAAATCTCTTTCTTCCGATGAAGAAAGACTTGCCTCAGGTATGTTTTAGCAAAATGAGACTATTTTATTTACAAAATCAGCTGACTTTCTTGACCTATTTTTTTTGTAATAATAGTTGCCAAATGTATTTAAAAAAAAAAACAATTGATTTGACTTCAAATATATTCAGTTGCTTTTTACTGATTGTCAACTTCTACTCCATTAAGGTCACAAATAAGGATGTGAACTAAATATTGTGTTCTGGTTATGCTTTTAATAAAAATGAAGTAGTCTGGCGGTTTCTTTAATGGCACAGAATAAGCCATGGTACGTTTTTCTGTTGCCTGTTCGCTTGAGGAGCAAGGATACACACCTCAGCTTGTACTCTGTTTGAAACCTAACCCTTAAGCCTTTTATTAACTTAAAGGGAAATAAATATGTGCAGTTGAAGTTTTATCTGAAATAGATCTAATTGTGCTTTTCTTCTGTTGTAGATTTAGTTGAGACTGTTGCTTTAGAAACTCCATTATCTAAAAATCTTGTCGCACAGATTAGTGCGCTTGCTCTTCAGCTGGATTCAGAAGATCTCCATAATTATTCAGGAAGCCAACTATTTGAAATGCACGAGAAACTTGGTAGCATGGCAAACTCGATAATAAGAAATTTGCAGTCACGCTGGAGGTCATCAGCCCATGAAAATTCTGTTTAGTATTTTAAGAGAAAATTGAAGTTTTTTAAAAAAAAAAATAACACTGGATCTGTTGATTTATAAAATAAGTTCTGCAATAGAGCACAATTTCAGACTGAATGTTTGCCAGGTTGATAACAATTCATTGACCCTGAAGGGCAATGACTTATGTAAGTTCAGTTTTGTAAGTTCGTTATATAACATCATTTTTTTTCTGTATAGTATATTTTCTTGGCTGCTATGTGTAGCTTTTCCAGATTTTAAATATCTTACTGAAATGTAAGATGTTTAATAAAAAAAGCGTACATTTTATTTCACTTAAACTCATGCATGTTTTGATGAAACATTCTATGTAAGATAAGTAAAATTGAAATTTTTTATTTGATTTTTTTTTGCTACACTGATAAAGGTGTTTATACTCTTTTAATTTATGTGTATTATGCCTGAAGTTTAAGAAATTTGTTGTTCACAGATGTCAACTTTGAACAGCTTTCAAGGAAAATACCAAAAGTTTCAGCTTTTGGGGTTAAAGTATTAAAGCAAAATTTACTAAGATTTCATTCATTTATTTGCATTAGCAAATATTTGTGGAGCAGCATTTGCCTGTGAAAATTTTACTCTTAAGAGACATAGTATTCATTTTAAAATGCATAACTTTGTAAATTATGTATAGATTACAGGGTTTTTAATTTATAAATTTCATCTTGTTAATTGCATGAGTTTTTCTGCAGCTTGTGAATACCTTTGTTTTGTTTAATAGAAACATTTTGTACATATTAAATACTGAAATATCCATATGGACAGTGAGGTGCTTTGTGAGCTTGCTGCAGATGTTTGTAGGAATCTGCATTTACAAATAAAACAACAAATAGTTTTGTACTTAGTTAATAGTCTTAGTTAAAACATGAATTTATTTTCTAAAGTAACAAGAATGAGTAAAGATATAGAAATGAGAAAGTGTTACAGAATAACTTTGCTGTTCATTTCTATACCTTTTTCCCCTTTTGATTTGGGAGAGGGTATCAGCTACTAAAAAGCATGCCTCATTACATTTCTTTTTAATGGAGAGAGTATTTTCATTACAACTTGGACTTTAAGAAATCTAGAGTTTATCTGCTCTTTTCATCTATATACCAAAAGCAAACTTGGAGGAAAGTTGAAACTTTTTTTTTGAAATATGTGTTTTGTCTAGTTTCTTTAAAAATAGGTTGTATATAATTAAAACATTTTTAAATTTGACCAACTAGTATTAGTGCCTGACTTCCCATATTTGTTTTGTTGTTTTAACAATGAGAATATCTCATTTGTTCTCTGGGTAGAATGATCTGTTTCATACTTTATTCAGAACTAACCCTTACTTGAAAAGGCACACATCCTTCAGCAAGTGATAGAAATTTAATGCTTGTGTCTAATTAGCGCCTATAGTTGCTGTCTTTTTCATAATTGTAAGTCCATTATTAAAAATATTTTAGCGTCTAAGTTTGATATTCGTATAAGGATGATTTTAGAAGAAATTCTGGGACCATTGAACTGAGGATTGTAGTTTAAAGAAATAAGTAATGATAAATATTCTTAACAATTACAGTTGTGGCTCACTTTGTCTACCATTTATTTCCCAAATTATAATAGAGAAGAGGCACATAAGTTTTTAAATGAACAGATGTGAGTAAGGGTGTGTATGTGTGGAGGAGTCAGAATTAGTTCATATCATGACTTAATGTTTGTGAACTAAGCTTCCTGGTGGAATGAAGTTCTTGAAATGGTAAATAGTATAGCAGAAAATAGGACCAAAATGTTTACTATTTACTGAAATCACTGAATTTTATACAAGCACAGATGGTAATTTAATAACATGGTTTAACAGAGGTCTGTCTATTTTAAAATATTTGAGGGCAAAAAACAGTTTGCTAAATATTGTTGATAAAGTTATAAGTATGTATTTGAGGCATCCTATTTTCAATATTGCCTTTAAAATTACTGTGAAATTTTCTAAGTGATTCCTGAATAGCAAAATGCATTGTTTCTTGAAGCTCTGTTGTTCTTTCACTATTGAAATAATCAGCTTTTTCAAATATTTTCTAATGGTTAATAAAACAAATGGCAAATATTAATAATACTCAAATGTGATTTATTTTATGCATTTGTAAAAAGAATTTAGTTGCATGCAGAAGTATAGTGTAATTTTTCATGTTCCAAATGGATTTCATAGAGGATATAAATTTGCACTATTTCAGTGAGTCTATAAAAGATGCTCTTTTGAACACGTTTGAAGGCCATGTTGAATGGTGTGTGGCTTTTGCTCTAATTCCATATAGTATGGATGCGTCAGGTTAAATAATACTATTGGATAATATGGTAAAAAATAAGACTTAAATTGAACACTGAAAACATGGTAATTGCTCACATTGCCCATGGATTCTTTTTTCTGTACAGCTTGCAAGTTAGGGACTTGTATGCTTAAGAATCATAGTAAATATCAAGAAAGGTAGATTTTATATTACTTGAAATAAAAGTGTCAGGACAAAAAAGTTAGGAAAAAATAGGTGTATGTGTAAAGCATTCAAGTAGAGTTTGTTTTAAGATAATTAAAAATAAGTGCTGTTTAAACAGCTGGGTAAGTTTAAATTAAACAAGATTTAAGAGGGGTCCCATTTTCCCTTAATGTCATTTCTTCCAACTTTGACTTTATAATCCAGTAAAACAGGCCTGGTTCCATCTCCTCCTTCATAATAGATTTTTAGAGAGATGAGTTGTTGACATTATTAGGTTAAGACTTGTCGTCTGTTCATTAGCACAACCCATGTCCAATTCATTCCTAAGCCTTTAGAAAGGTCTTGTATTTTGTATCCAAATAAAGTGAAGTTTTGACTTTTAACACAGTGCTTCTCAAAATTGCATGTGTGTGCGCAAATGCAGATTCTGATTGAATAGGTCTGTAATAGGTCCTGATGGTTCATTTCTCAAAATTTCCACATCTACAAATCCTGATGTCTGTGGACTGCACTTGTAGGTAGGCTGAAGAGGCTTCAAGCTGTGAATTGAATTAGGTTTTGATAGCCCGAGCAGATTTTAAAGTCCTTAGAATTGTCTTTTTAAATAACTTTTTCAAATTTATGAATTAGAGTTGCAGACGGTCTTGAAGTCTTCAAATTAAAGTTCAAGCTGTAAAGTTAAAGGCAGAATTTTGTGTCATTTGGAGCCTTCAAAATGTGGAAGATTTATGCAGTTAAGTATTTCATGTTATAAAGAATGTTATTTTAAGCAGTTTGGACAGTGAATCTTATTGAGTATGTGTGGATTATATTCTGATATTTTTGTTAATATAAGGGAAATTTTTAAAATATTGTATTCTCTAAATGAACCTCATCTTCTAAGTTGTGGGACTTTATTATTTTATTAGTAAACATTGAAAACAAATTACCTCTAAGATTTAACTAGCAGTAAAGTTAGTGCCAAAATAAGTCATGTCTGACAGATGTGCCTTGTCATTGTACTGAAGACCTGGTGACTTTGCTGTTATGTTACATGGTTGAAAATTACTATTTCATTGTAAAATGGAGTTGGAAAGATAGTTGAATAATCTGATTTTCTAAAAATGTTTTTCTTGGCATTCTGTTGATACTGTATTTTCTTCACATATTTGCTCTTTTCATATGAGTTGCCCTCATCCAAAGCACTTAAGAATATGTAGCCACAAATAATTAATTTTTGAAGTTTCACCAAAATTTATTAACTGCTTGATCTGTAAAACGAATATCGGCTTTGTGGGTTTTGATGGCCCAATTAATGATATATCTGTTATATGCCAGGCTTCTTATATTGCTTTTTGGAAGTAATCATTAAATCAGAGTCATTTGGATTAGAAGATACATGGATATTTAATAGAATAGTAGTCTAACAGAATTATGAGTTGTTTGCTCAGTTTTTGGAATAGAATGTTAAATTTTACAATTTTTTTAAACCATTTCTCCTTTATCTACCAAGCCTTTCACCAAAGAATGTTTAAAACCAAACATGAAGTGCCAAGCTGTAAATGTTAACCCTGAAATAATACCATTAGAATAAAAGATAATATTTTTACCTGAGAATGTAAAATTGAAGGCAGTGTCTTAAATTTATATCATGTGGAGCAAAAAGCCTACATAGCTTTTGTCCACATAGCAGAGGGAAACATTTTTGGCCTTAATGTACCAATTTATAATTGTGGATAAAACTAATTACTAGACAGCAAACATATGCTGATAGATTGATGCACTGATTAATAATAAGAGAAAGGGAAAGACATTGAGCCAAAATATTAATAAAGCAACTTGGTCATTTAAGTATAGGGACTAATAGCCCTATATACTTGGAAAATGGGCTGACAACCAGTAGTCCCTGAGAATATTCTGTATGTTAACAGTGCCATAATTAATGCTGATAATACCTTGAGTAATTATATAAAATCCACATTATCAAATATCCCCCAAAGGCAGTAAAATAAATATTTTCAACAAAAAGCATTATTAAATAGGCAAAATGTGTAAAACTAGGCATGTTCACCTTCAAAATAGTGCCATGGATAATTGAATAGTGAACAAATAAAAGCATTTTTTACTTTTATAGAATAGCAACTTTTCTAATAGAAAAATGGAATTAAGAATCAGTTTTGAGTATAAAAACGAAGATGGCTGTCTTACCTTGTTTTTATAAAGCAGGAGTTGACTATAGCCTGCCGCCTCCTTTTTTTCTTTATCCTGAGCTAAGAATGGTTTTCACATTTTCTAAGTGGTTGAAAAACTGAAAGTATTTTGTGACACATAATATATGAAGTTAAAATTTCAGTATCTGTAAATAAAATTTTATTGGGACATAGCCATGCTTACTTACGTAATATCTGGCAGCTTTCCTACTAAAACGAGTGTTGGGTAGTCATCTGACAGACTACTGCCTGTGTCACCTAATAGATTTACCACTGGACTCTTTACATAAAGTTTGCCCACCCTGTTATAAAGGATAGTTTTATTCATAAGTGGCATGTAGTTTTGGTTTTTCGCTAGCTGGTTTTTTGCTTTTAGCTGTCAGAAAGGGGATCTTGCTTCCTTAATTTCTTGATTTCTTTTGCTGTTATTTAGATTTTACTTAATAAAATGGGTTCCCCTGTTTCAATTTATGTTTTACTCTTGCTTAAATACACATATACCAGAAGATACTAGTACTTTTTCGGAACACTTTCTACTCCTACTAAAACTCTGAAAATATAGTTAATGTGTTTGCCTTGGAATTAAGGATTCTTGAAGTGAGAGGGAAAGGCATCTGGCACTATATGTTAAGTCACAGTTTGCTTTCTGTGTTGGTGAGTAATGGATTGCTTTCAATCTAAACACTACCTCCTGTGGATAGACTTGACTATGCACTTAGAAAAAGAAAAGTCGAATCAGTCATTAGTCCTGTAGTATTTTTGTTCTCGTCACTTGGTAAACTCTTAAGAGATTAGTTTTACATTCAGAAAATATATTTGATGTCAGGTGATTTAAGTTAAAATTTCACAGAATAACTTGTTTATTTCTCATTTAACTGCACTAGTAGATGGGAAATAAAGGTGCAGTTTTATATGTAATGCTTTATATGTCTGCAGCAGGTGGACCTATTCTAATAGTATGTTTGCAGGTTCATTATGACTGTTGAGGGAGGGAAAATCTCATGATTCATAGTAAAATTTTTTATGACCTGTTAAGAGTTGACTGTTAACACTTGCCAAATGAAACTGGATGTTGAAACATTTTAAAGAAATGCACTTTAATCTGAAATAAAACCATAAAAACAACAGTTCTGGAACTTGTTTTTGTTTGGTTGGTTTGGGGTTTTGGTTTTTCATTTTATTATAATGCAACCTGAAATAATAGTGTAATCTAAATACCAACTCAGAGTGAACATTGTATCCCACAAACGTGAACCATTCTTATTCTTGCCCCCTTTTGTGGCTTGTTTTTTAACTAAAGGTTCTGTTTTATTCAGTTCTACACACCTTTAAATCCATAGTTTTAAATTTAAAAAGATTTGGTGATGTTGAAAGACACATTAGTTTACTATGGCAGCTATAATAGCCACCACCGAGTGGCTTAAATTTTTCTCACAATTCTGGAGGTTAGAAGTCTGAGATAGGTTTAGTTCCTTCTAAAGGTATGAGGAAGACTTTCATGATTCTCACCTAGCTTCTGGTGGTTTGTGGGAATTTTGGGTTTTTCTGGCATATATAAGCATCATCCCAAGCTCTGTTTTCATCTTTGCATGATAATCTCTCTGTGCCTATTTCTCCAAATTTCCCCTTTTAAAAAGCACAGTTCTGTTGCCACCATGGCAAACTCATAATTTTCACAATGATCCTATTGACAGTCACGTTCTGAGGCACTGGGGGTAAGGTCTTCCACATAAGAATTGGGGGCAAGGGCGGGTAGCTCGTAAAACATTTCACAATGGCATCAAGTCAAACTGTGACCCAAGTCATCCAGAGAATGGCTTTGAGTTTTGGCTCAAGGGTAATTTAGCTCCTTGATAGCCACTTGACGCGAGTAATCACTGAGGTTCTATGCAGCCTTCGGTGTTTGGTGGTCGAGATCAATGAAAGGACTTCTCTGGTATCATTGCATTGACAAAAATGGGGGTCCAAGCTGTTGGCTAGAAAGTTGGATGCAGGAAAGTTTGAATATTCGATATTGTTAGTGTTTTAAGATGTCAGTTGTGATAAATTTTTAAGAAATGTGATTAATAGGATTAAGGTAATGAGAAGAGGGCATTGGTGTAGAGAGAGCAAGATTAACCATGAGTTGATAAAATTGAGGCTAAGAGGTGAGTACAAGAGGATTCTCTTGTCTGTTGAAACTTTTTCAAGCTTAAAAAAATGTATTTTTCATTGTATAGCAACTATAAAATGTGCTTTGGCAGCCTTGTAAATAGCAAAATTAAAAACTAAAAACACTTATAACAGACAGCAAATACTTTGGGTGTATTTGGGTGCTTAGCATGCAGGTGTCAGATTTGCTAGTGTGCACTGTTCGCTGGTGTACTCACTGAGCCTGAGACACACATTAAAAAGTCTAAGGACAGCAGGATTAGTACAGCTCTAAAGAAACATGTACAGGTCTTTTGCTTTTTAGAAAAGATACTCTGAAAACTAAAACATTAAGCTGTTATTGGTTGGCAGTTCCCCCTTTGCCTGTTTAATGCCTTGCCACCTACTGCCAAGCCCACTGGATACGGAGGAAAAAGATGCCTTGAGGTTAGGATTTGATCCTTCAACTCTTTCTAAAACTTTAAAGCTGAGCCTAAGGGAAGCTTGCTAAATAGAAGTTTGGGTAGAGTTCTGAGAAAGTCTAAGCTTGTGCATTTTTCACAGTACATTTTTTTTTTAAGTTTAATTTTTTAGATGAAGTCTAGGATCAGGCATTTGCTGTATTGAATTTTTTATTTGTAGATTTTTACTGAAAGTAAACGAGGCTTATTCCATCAGTGGTGTTTGTTGCAGAATTATAGATTTTATTAGTTACTAGCTTATCACCAGTTTATATTGACTATCAGCTTTATAACTTCAGAACTGGATTAGAAATAAAAAGCATCAGCATTCAGTAAGCAAGAAAAGGTAAATATCTGCCATTTTTCTTTAAAGTGTTTAACATGTTCAGAATCCTAGTTTTAGAAAATAATGTTAAACATTTTATATTGCAGAAAGATTAGGTTGGTATGGCAATAATGTAACATTGCAGAAACGTTTAAAATGTCTATTCTGAAATTAAACATCTTAAAACCCAAAGGAAAATTTAGTAATGGCAGTTTAAAAAATAATGAACCTATGGGTTTAATGTCTCTTTTTATGTGCAAGTCCAGAAAATAATGGGGAAATAAACCAGTTTAATAACTGGACATATTAGTGATGTTAACTTTTTTTACTGAAGAATTATTTGGGTTCATATAGAAACAAAGGATGGTACAACTATAAATCATATTGACAGAAAAACCATTAAGTAACTTGAGAACTTGGGTAAAAGTGGAGAGTTTGAACTAAACTACTGACTGCAGAGTCTGTAGGCCCTGTAGACAGGCACGATGCTTTGAAATGCTTAAATAGCTTCAACATAGTTGGCCGGGAGCATGCCCGTCCTGCCGGTCCTCTGCACGGTGCCATACATCCAACCTTCATCGATGGCTTGAACGTTTACAATTGCATCTCCATCTTTGAAGGACACCTCGTCTGCATCAGCAGCCATATAGTCGTACATGGCACGGAAGATTTTCTATTTGCAAAGATAGGAAAAAAATGAATTAGATTTGTAACAATTAACCCAAACACCTAATTTTAAAGTCTCTTATGACTTACTCCATAAATTTAAGTTGCACAAAAGAGAATGCACAATCACCACCCAGAAGGTAAAAAAGACAACTCACAAACAGGAGAAAATATTCGCAAATCATATATCTGATAAGGGATTACTCCCCAGAATATGTAAAGAACCCCTACAGCTTAGTACTCCCTACCTACAAACAAAAGGATTTGAATTCTCCGAAAGAGATATATGAAGAGCCAATAAGCACATGAAAAGATGCACAACATCATTAGTCATCAGGGAAATGCAAATGAGATACCATTTTCAGACACCCCAGAATGGTGATAATCAAAAGGACAATCCATAACAGGTGTTTGGGAAGGATATGGAGAAAACTGGAACCTTCATAAACTACTGATGGGACTTTAAAATGTACAGCCATTTTGAAAGTGTTGGAAGTTCTTCCCATGTTAAACAGAGTTACCATGTGACCCAGCAATGCCATTCCTAGGTATATACTCAAGAAGAATGAAACCATATGTTCAGACAATAACTTGTACACCCACATTCATTAGCAGCATTATTCATAACAGCCAACAAATGGAAAAAATTCAAAGGCCCATCAAGATGAATGAATAAAGAAAAGGTGGTATTTTCATAGAATAGAATATTATTTGGTAATAAAAAGGAGATATTGATATATGATACAACATGGGAAAACCTCAAAATATTAAGAAAAGCCAGTCACAGAAGACCA
This sequence comes from Macroglossus sobrinus, assembly GCA_004027375.1. NCBI lineage: Eukaryota > Metazoa > Chordata > Mammalia > Chiroptera > Pteropodidae > Macroglossus > Macroglossus sobrinus. The sequence continues at coordinate 390,745 of PVKZ01001028.1, read as the reverse complement.
CACACGTGTGATTTCATTTATATAAAATGTCGATATATAGGGGCAAATATGTAGAGAAAGAGTACATTAGTGGATCCCAGGGATTGGATGGTGGGTAGATGGCGAGTGACTGCTGATGGATACAAGTGGTTTTTTTTAGGGTGATGAAAATGTTCTAATATTAAATTATGTAAATTCTGTAAGGAACTAAAAATCATTCAAATGATGAACTTATTATGTTAATAATGTGTCCATAAAGCCAGGTACAAGTGTCTATGTGAAAAAAGAATGTACTTATTCTACATATGGCCTCCAACCCCCTACCCCCAACCCCATCTTTTGAGGTCGATCCTGTGTTTTGGAGAAGAATTTGAAAAACCATAACAATATGCAGTATCTCTCACTTTGGGAATTTGGGAGCATACCAGTAGTATGCTGTAGTATTTCATAATTTTGTTTTTTCCCCTGCTATTTGCAAATTTATAATTATAATTATAATTATTCCAATGCTAAATTCATATTTAATTATAATAGTTTTATATGTGTTTTGCTCTAATATGGTTAAATCTTTTCCTATTTGTCATTTTCAAAATTTACTTGGTTATTCTTCTTGCATCTTTTTCAAATAAATTTTAGGATTAACATACAAAAATTTTAAAGTGCTATTGAGATTTTGATTGGAATGCTTTGAATTTATGAATTTGTTTTAGGAGAGATGACAACTTAACCAGCTTCCATTCCTGAAATATAATAGTTCTCAATACTTATTTATATCACCATTTATGTCCTTTAGTAAACATAGTTTTCTTCATACAAATATTGTTTATTTGAATCCTAAATAATTATGGTTTTGTGATATTATGAGTAAGATTCAGATCTTAAACTAAGAGTTTTAAAGTAGTCTGGTGAACTGTGAACATGATTAGACTTAATTGTTCAATACATATTAATAGCGGAGGCCTAAGATATGACATGTTTATATATGTGACATATGCATACATATATATATTCTTGAAAAATGATTCCAAGCAGAAAATGTTTTAGTTTATGATAGTGAGTGGGATCAAAATGCCCAAAATTGTAATTTGCATTATCATTGAAAAATGCTTTTTAATTAGTTTGAGTTTAGTGATGAAAGTTTTCTGATATTACTTTTAATGTTAACCGAAGAGGCATAGTAAAAGAGATTATATAAAATAGAAGATTTGGTTCAGAAAAAAAAAAGAACAGAATATCTTCAATCATTTTTGCACATATCAAAAATAAGAATGATTTGAGAAGTTCTTTATTATCAACTTACTCCAGCAGTAGATGGGTGAGATGGGATAGAGGACACTGTTGTCTGTTGGGTGGCGACTGAAGACGATCGTTGCTGGGGGAGCTCTGTAGTTTTTGCGTGTTTGTAAGCTTAAAGGAAAGCAAAATGTCATTTATAAGAAAAAACAAAGCTAGACACCATTTAATCTTCCTTTAGCAGCTGAGTGGTGCTGCCTTTCCTGCCAATTTAAAAAGAATGATTTTCAAGAAGAGAGGAATGAAAATGGAACATCTAATTTATGTACCTCTCTACAATTCTAGTCTTTTCTCATTAGAAAGATTCATTTTGTTTTGTTTTGTTTTGTTTTGTGACTCAAAGCTTCTCTTACAGTAACCGCCAGTGAGCTGGCCGGCCATGGCTGTCAGAGTCAGTGCCATCCACTTGTACCTGCTGAGGTTGCAGAGAAAAAGATGCCACCATCACTGTAGGTGGACAGGTGGTGGTCTGCCCCTTCTGAGTGCTCGGACTTCTCCTCGCCACCACTGATGCTCAGTGCGCTGGCTGATCGCGACTGCTCCCGGCTCCGGCGCTGAGCTTGGGCTAGGGGAGATGAGATTGTGAGAGGGAGCAGAGACAGACTTCAATGGCAGTTAATGCCCAACGGTAATTGAATATCAGTTGGTTTTTGTTACCAAGCAAACTCTTAGGTAGATTTCCATGGATGAAACTCTCAAAACTCTTATGACATATGGTGTCATCCTCATTTTCCAGGTAAGAGTTTAAGTAAATTACTGAAGGGCAGGTAACAATTAAGTGGTATAGCCAGGCTCCCAGTCCCAGAGTCTGGCCTTGAGAAAACACCTCCCCTCCACCTGGCCCATTTTCCTGAATGAGCAGATGGTAATATTCACATTCAAACTCCACCTTTGACTTCTCCACAAAGTCCTCCCTAACTTCCAAATCAATTAGATGTCCTTTCTCTGTATTCCCACAATGTGTGTGCAGACCTTTAAAATTGCACTGTCAGGGTGTAACCACTAATTTACTCATCTCTTTTCATCAGTAGACTAGAGTATAAATCCTTTGAGGACAGGCGTCACATGTTATTTTATTTTTTAACATAAATAGAAGGCATAAAGGCATGCAGCCTCTTTTGTTGAATGACTAATCTTCCTTGACATAACAGAGCGTGGAAAGTTGCTAAAAGTCAAATCCATTCTCTTCCCTTTGCCTGTGTATTTTTGTTGTTGTTATTTCTCCAACAGAAAGATCTCCAAATTTTTTCATAAGGAAAAAAATAATAGGGCCTGAAGGAAACTTACCCTGGGGCAGGGGAACAATCTTTCCCTAACTTGAATTTATCTAGAAAATGAGCTTGGCGCATTAGTCATGGAGGTATTTTCATGTTGAAGGGGCAACTCAGGAAGTGAAAAACTTCAGAGACTGAAAGTCATTGACCTAGCCCACGAAATGGTGACACCTTTGTCCTAAGTCTTTTGTTTCGTAACATACCATTAAGCATGTGTAAGCTTCGGGATTGAATGTTGTCTTCTGCTGGGTCGTAGTCAAAAACAGAGCCAGGATTAGTACGCCAGACACGTAAACCTGAAAGTGAGATTAAGGATCAGAACAGATGTTCTTGGACTCTTTCAGTAACTTGGAAACTAAGGTACAAACTTAATCGCAGGAGGATTGAATAACACTAATTTAGCTTAGGTTCTAGTCATACCTTCTCATAGAAGATTAAAGTATAAAGTAGAAGAGACATCAGCTTTGCAAACTATGAAATAATAGAGGTTTTCTTTTATACTTAATGAAAACACAGATTGAGGTCTTTTATCCTTTGCCTTGGTATAGGTGAGGTCACTTTTGTTCTTTGTACCCCTTAACTTCAGTTGATATCCCCACCTAGGGATCAATTACCTGTAATAGTTTCCTGATCTTGCTCATTTCGTTTTTGTTCCATTTCTACCACTTTTCTCTGAATTCCTCGATAGTTAATGTCACTGAAGTCCTGTGTGTTCTTCTTTACTCGTTCAGTGATAGGATCTGTCACCACTGGTGTGAAGCAGCCCTTGTGTTTCTCAAAGTCCTCATGATATTTCACCTGAAATTTTATGAATTCACTTTGTGAAAATATCATGATGTCATCATTTCCTTTCTCACGTGTTCCCACAGGCTGGCCATCCAAGCCTACAGAATTCCCAACTCACCGTTGAAATGTGGCGTTGGGTCTCCCTCACTCGTCTCATCTCTGGGGTGTCCAAGACGTAGGCAGCTTTGCCTTGTATTTGTTTCCGGAAGCTATCAGAATAAAGAACCTGACGAAAGAGAGACCATGAATGGGTACAAGTCATGGGAATGTCTTAATTCTGAAGCCTCCAGACCATTCCAACAGATATAGATGAAAAGAGGGAAGCTTGAGTGAACTGGAAGGACCCAGCAAAACCCATGACAAACAGTGGAATAGGTTAGCATGAGGATGGATAGGCAGGGCTCGAATTTGGAGAGGATTTGCTTTGACTTTGAAAATGGAACTTTCATTTTCAAAGGAGAAGGGACACAGTATAATTTTGAAAGAAAAGGGAAGAAAGTGGTCTTTTTTGAGTTTGCTGGGAATGGTAGCACTAGAATATTGGATGGTATTTGGGGCTACATGTGATACTGACATTTGGAAGAACTATGCTTTAAAACAAGTGATCAGTTTTCATGTCCAGATTTTGTAAACCAATATGCAAATACAGAAATCACAGCCTTTCAGACATGAAAAACCCAAAACATCAAAAACAAAGAAAGCATCCATTTCAGAGTATTCCCTGTTTCGTAGAATACCTTACAAAAGAAGGAGAGCTGAAGATGTTAGAAGTCAATCGTTACACTTGGTTACAGAAGACTACCTCGGCTAAAGTAAAAAGGGAGGAAACACTGGCAATTAACTTATGTCATAGTAGGATCATTTGGAATTTGGAAGCACAGTTGTGTTAATTTTAGTGAAAATATTCAGTTGAACAAGTAAATGCACTTTTTTATGGTGTTAAAATGTTATTTTCCAAGATGTTGCATTTTAGTGAGGTTTTCAGTTGAATGAAAAAGGCATGTTTTTATGATGTTAAAATGTTATTCTTCAAGTCGTCACATTTCTTTTTTTTAATCCTAGAAAATACCGAGCTAATGTTTTCTTGGTTGCGCTTAGCTCTCTCCATCTCTGGAGTAACAGGCGTTGGAGTTGCTTTTCTCATATTTTCTTTGTACAATACCTAAAGGAGCGAAGAGAGCATCCAGACATCAGAGAGCAGAAACCCAGTTCTGAGAAACATCACCTAGCAGGTATTATGGCTCGATTATATCACACTCTGTAAGAAACACCTCAGGAAGATGAAGCCATTAAAATGTTATTGTATAAAGCAGAAGTTGAAGAAAGAAGTAAAATCAGTTTGGACTGGAGGGGTTGGTTTGTTGTCTTAAGTGGGTAAAGGAGAATTTTAAAAGATAATAGTTTTGGGAAAACTGTGAGATAAATTAGTGGTATAACCATGTTTGCCAGACTTGTTAAAAGTGTAACAATTTCTTTTTCTCTCTCTGAAATACCGAGCTAAAGTTTTCTTGATTGCGTTTGACTCTTTCCATCTCAGGAGTCAAGGGTGTGGGTGTCGCTTTCCCCAGGTTCTCTTTGTATAACACCTGTGAGATACAAAGTTGGACCTAAAGTCACTAGGAGGCAATTTTCAGGCTATTAAATATAATGCAATTTAGGGGAGAAAACTCCATGTTTAATCTATTACTATTAGCGAGAACAGCTCTTGAAGAGAAAGCTTAAAAAATGGTTAATAGCAATGCTAAGTATAGTATGTCATTTAGATGAGAGTCAAAAAACTGCCATTTTGTTCATTTTTAACCTGAGATTGAGTTAGGAGCAGGCCAAACTGCTTGGGTTACTTTGCAAAATTAAAACCACTTCTGTTTTCTGAGACAATACCGAGCTAATGTTCTCTTGATTGCGTTTGACTCTCTGCATCTCTGGAGTGACAGGGGTTGGGGTGCCTTTTCCCACATTTTCTTTGTACAAAACCTATGTGAAGCCAATGGATTCAAAAAGCCAAAAAGAAAAAAAGAATTACAGTTACCAAAAGATTAAACGAAATAGATCATCTGTTAGGAAGGCAGAGTGCCAAACTCTTGGGGTGGTGAGGTTAGATGGAAAAAATATGCTTCCAAAGGTAGTTGATGTAGTTAGAAGACACACATTTCCAGGGTAGGACCCTACCCTAAAATCGTTGCAGCCTGCAAGGCAGAATGGCAATGTGCCCAAAAGCATGAGGGACCTCCTGCACACTACCCTCGTCTATGAATTTCAAGTCCCCGTCAGATCATCTGAAGACTTAGGTGCCCGGGCTGAAACACCATGGAGAAGGTGGAGGCTGCTCTCGGTTTAGTATCAAGAGATCAGACCCTTTGCACATCAGTAAAATCATAGGCCCTTAAACAACCAAAGGATTTCTCCTCACTTTTTCCCTTGCTGTCATCTGTGTTCTGCCTCTTGCTTTAGTTTAGGAGAACATCAAACTTCTCGGTAAGGAAACAATGTTTTCAACAATTAGATCACTATTATGGTAAATCAATGAAACATATGGTAAATCATCATGGCAAATCCTTAACTTCCCTCAGAGTCATTCTCGGGGACATGGGAGGTTTGAGAAATGCCAATTAAAAGAAAGAATTCTGTTAAAGTGGTGTTCTCCAAGTGGGTCCCTGGACAGCGGGGTCAGCATCACCTGAGAACTTGCTAAAAATGCACATTTTCTGGCCCCACACCAGTCTTACAGAATGAGAAACTGTTGGGGTGGGCAGGACCCAGTAATCTGGTTTGACAACCCCTCCAGATGATTCTGGTGCACCCTGAAGTTTTAGCAGCACTGTGCTCAGCTATTAGAGAAACCCATAGACCGTGCTGGCGTGGAGGACCACAGGGTTCTTTTTTACGTAAGCTGAAATCATTCTGACACAAACTCCAAGCCCTGGGTAGTTTATCAACATGTATAATATCACAGAGCACAGGCTTATAGGAAATCGTTTGCTAAGCTAGCAGTTAAGGCCCATGAAAAGACAAAAAGAACAAAAAGAACTAAAATTGGTAAAATGGAAAACAGTTCAAATGATGTTTTTCTTTTTAAGTAAAATGATAATCATTTGCCAAACCCACTACTGAAATTTAATTTATGTCATTATTCCTGAAGGACAGGATCAGAGGTTATTTTTCCCAAGGTCTCTTTGTCTGAATCTGACAGAGTAGATTAGAACATAAAGTCATAGTTGCTCAACACAACAAAATCACAACTTCAGTGTCCCAGAAAGAGCCCCTTACACCTACTTTGCCACCCGTCCCCCATCTCAAATTTCAAGAGTACTGAAAACAAAGAGATCTTGGGGCTAGTGGATAGAGAGTAAGTTTGGGAAGAGATAAGTAAAATAATGTTTTATTGGAAAATCTGTTACTTCCTGGATATTAGAATTTTAAATTAGAGATTAAAATAATTGTGTTATTTTGGAATTAAGGCTAGAAGTAGCCCTATAGGAAAAAAGGATAATTTTTGATAAAGAAATTCACAAAATTTAAGTTGTCTTTAAAAAGTAGGATTAATATGTATTATTTTAAATCATTAAATAAGTAGTTTTGTCCTTTTCTTGCCAAAGTACCGAGCTAATATTTTCTTGATTGTGTTTGACTCTCTCCATCTCTGGAGTGACAGGTAGAGGGGTTCCCTTGCCCATGTTTTCTTTGTATAATACCTGTGTGATGAGAAAGCATCCAAAAAAACAACCATAAGTAACATTTCATTTGTTGTGAGTTTTAAGGGTGAGTTCAACTTCTTCGTTACCAAAAGACACAGAAGTCTAAGAAGCCAGGTGTTACATACTGACAAGATGCCACAAACTATTTTAATGGCAGCCATTCTTGGGATGGGGAGATACTCTCTAGGGAGCCAAGGACCTCAGCTGCTAGGAGAAGGCTGTCGGTGTTATCCATGTTATTTTTTCATTTCTATGAGCACGGTGCCTCCTAAACAATCACATGGGGATTTAAGATTGTTAGACCTCGATTTTGTTGTTATCCAAGCAAACTAAAAGACAAGTGGTTTTAAAAATCATATTTTAAAATATCAGATGGAATAGAAATCAGGATTAACCAAAAAAAAAAAAAAAAAAAAGGAACCGATAGTAGTATCACAGAAATCTAAGAGTACGTATGTCCTTTAGCTAAGTGAGGTATATTAGAAGCAAAGGAAGAGAAATGGATCTAAAAAAGGAATAAATATTTAGTATCAATTTAATTATGAGGTTAAATGGCATCTTCTTTTCCCTTTCTCTCCAAAATACCGAGCTAAGGTTTTCTTGATTGTGTTTGACTCTCTGCATCTCAGGAGTGATGGAAACTGGAATTCCTGTGCCCAGGTTTTCTTTGTATAGAACCTGTTTGATAAGAAAGCATCCAGAACAAGAAGCAATCAGCTACTTTCCCCGAAACGAGCAGTTGGGCACAAAAGGGCAAAGAGGAACAGAGTGAGTTAGAGGAAGGGGAATTCCACAAGTTTCTAGATCCAACCTGTATGAACCTAGAGACATCCTTAGAAGCAAGGTAATGCAGGAAAGAGCAGCAAAAACTAAGAGATAGGAAACGAAAGTTTTATTATTTGTTTTGTTTGAATTACTCTCTGCAGCGCTGAGCAATGGAGAGCACTATAAAAGGAATTAATTAGCCCTTCCCAGGTTGTTATGAGGAGATGGGAAAAAAGGACACAAGACAGAAAGCGAACTAAGGAAGCTAATTTTGATTTGGAAATGTTATTAATAAACCATGTAAGGGTATTTGGGTTTTATAAGCATTGCATATATGAAGATACGTATGCATACACCTTCTTTTGCTGATTTTCAAAAGAAGTTCAAGTATTTAATTTTTAGTTTAGGTAAACATATTGGGAAGAATGAATTATTTTTAAGCCAAATGGAGAGCAATGACAGGATGCTAAAAAAATAAAAAATAAAAATAAAATAAAAGAAACTTGAAAATATCTGTATAAATACCATAGGGACAGAGAAAGTTAAAATAGAAGTGAGGCAAGCAGTTTGATTGTTGAATAAATTTTTGTAAGCTTATGTTCAGATCAAATTTGCCAAAGCAAGATAAATATGGATGTTTAGACATTGAGAATGCTATGCTTTTAAAGGCTGGAATATAATACTGAACAATTTTTTTTTAAAGTCAAGTGATTAATGTTTAAATAAAATGGGGAAACTAATCATAGGAAATGGAGCATTAAGTTGCGAACAAGACGTGTCACAGTTTTTATTGGGATAAGTTGATTAGATTTAAAAATATAGCCATTAATGTTTTTAAAGTGTTTTAAAAATAGGGATTTTTTTTTTTTTTTGTCTTTTAAATACCGAACTAAAGTTTTCTTGATTGTGTTTGACTCTCTCCATCTCTGGAGTGATGGGAATCGGGATCCCTTTCCCGAGGTTCTCTCTATATAACACCTGCACAACAGAAGAAAGCATCCAGAAAAAAACAAAGAGCAGTCAAAACAGCCTTTTCCCTGTCTTGTTGGGAATCTGGTATAAGACAACAAATATCAAATAGGAAAGACAAATTCACCAAGTCAGCCTGTCTTTTCGAGCACAGATCTGCATGAGAACATGTATCTTATTTCCTTAGCTAAAGCGCCAGTGTATTTGATATTCAACTTTTAGTCTAACTCATATATTAAATGTTATTTCATGTAACAGGAAATAAGGGGGAAATATGAATACTAATTTCATACGAGCACTAAAATGCATAGTGTACAATAGAAAGATAATTTGTAAATTAGATTAGCAAATATTTATTTTCCCTACACAGAACATCTGTTTTACAGAATAACAGATATTTAAAACCCCAGGCTAAATCTATGCAATATGGCAGAATTGGTCTTGCTGAGTAAATTCACATTGCAGAAGTGGTTGAGTCTAAAAGCCAAAGTTTAAATAAATAGTACTGTTTATTTCGCATAGTACTGTGAAGTTTCTATGCGTCACTGGATAATTTTGCCTAAGTCCAAGTTGTGTAAAAATTAACATTAAATGGTTTCTTAGGGAAAAAAAGAAAGAAATTGTCCAGGATCATTAGGGTTATTAAGATCTCAAGTAGATATAAATAAGTAAATAATAATATACTTCAATATAAAAGAAAATAATTAAAAATAATTTTGAAAATTAATGAAAACCTTTCTAATAAACCCACAGAGAAAACAGTGAATAACACTCCAAATGTAATATTAATTTATGTTGAAAATTTAACAAAATCAAAAGGTTGTTAGTGAATAGGAAAACATAACAAAACAAAAACAAAGGAAAACATAACAAAACAGAAAGACAGTGGGACCAAAGAAAGTTACTGATCTAATTATGTGAAAGAATTACAATTTAAAAAAATATTTAAAGTGACAATTAAAAACACATTTTGGTTTACGGCCATGCCACCCTGAACAAGGCTGATCCCATCTAATCTCGGAAGCTAAGCAGAGTTGGGCCTGGTTAGTACTTGGATGGGAGACCACCCAGGAAGATCAAGTGCTGTAGGCATAAAAAATAAACAAATAAGGGGTTGTAAGCTGACAAGGTCCTTGCAATCTGTGAGGTCAACCAAGAGTTGCCTCACCTAAAAAATAAATAAATAAAAATAAATAAAATAAAACCACATTTTGGATCAAACTTCCTTCCACTTCACCTCCCAAAATAAATCCAGCTAAGTTTTCTTAATGACATTTGATTAGATTTGATTCTGAATTTTAGATCTGAATCTAAGATTCTTATATAGAAGTTTTGACAGACTACTTGTGGGCGATAGAGGTTTTTAGCAACAATAATAATACAAGAGAAAACATTAACTATAAGCTTATGATCTGACTTGTGTATTTTAAGAAAAAAATTACAAGGTCTAGATTTCCATTTATGGAATGGTTTGTTTCAAGTATCACGATGAGATGGCTTTGGGCCCTGCTACTGAGCTCTTTTCTTTTCCCTACTGCTGTTTATCCAGATAGGATCTGTGTTAAGATAGATAGATCTGATCTGTTCAAGAACCACTGTTTTTACATGCGGACTTGATTCTGTCTTTTCCTGCAATGATAAACTAGAAACATCATGTAAAAAGAGTTCCAAAAAAAAAAGTGAATAAGAGCTACAGTATTTGAGTTTTTTTCTGATCATCAGTTAACTTCAAAAGTGCCAGTAGTAACATGAAAGGTGAATAGAGAAAGAAAGGAACAAATTAAAAGTTTTAAGGGACTATTATGGAAAGTATAAAAGATTAGAATCAAATGGTAGTTAAAGATCTGGAAAACAGAACGATGTAGTTGATGAGATTTAAAAAATAAACAGAATTTGTTAAGTTGATTATTTTAAAGAGACTCATAGTGAGAAGTTTGGTTTTATAGAAAGTTATTATTTTTTTTAATATGGAGTTAAAGGAGCTTTCTGCCAAATACCGAGCTAAAGTTTTCTTGATTGCGTTTGACTCGCTCCATCTCAGGAGTGACAGGTAGAGGGGTCCCCTTGCTCAAATTCTCTTTGTACAAAATCTGTGTGCACAAAACCAACAATCATATCAGCCTGGGCCCATCTTTTAGGTAAAGTTAACCTTTAAAATAATCTCTAAAACTATATTTGTTTTCATAATTACATAAAAAAGGTCTAAATAACTTTAAAGAATAGAACAACTGTAGGCCACCTTTGGACATACAGTCACAGTCAGTGTGATGTCTGTCCCTAAGTGGCATTAATACAGACACAGCTGCCAGGCTGCAGGTAAGAATCACTTATTTAGATAGGCCTTCTCTCAAAGACAGAAGGTTTAGGCCTTTTCAAATAGCATTCAAGTTAATTGTAATACATATCCATAATAAGTTGTTGGTAACTCTAAATTAGGAACCAAGAGAAAAAGAGTGAAAGAGAGAGAGGAGAGAGAGAGAGAGAAAGAGAGAGAGAGAGAGAGAGAGAGAGAGACAGAAAGAGAGAGAGAGACAGAAAGAGGTAGGTAGGTTTGGGAAAATAAAATAAATATTAACAAATATTAAAAGCTGAACAAAATATTAGCTTTCAATGATCTTAAAAGTATTCCAAAGGAAAGCTCAATTATATCTTGCATGGTATAGAAAAGTAGCTGAGTCAAGGAAATTTGTATTTTTGAGTTGCTATGAATTACTATGTTGTTTTTGAATGAAAATGTTTAAGAATCACATTCTTTTAAGAACAGTTGCAACACAAATAACATCAAACAGAGCCAGAATAAATACCAATACATTTCTAATTACATAGACCTTTCGAAGGGGTGTTAGATTTTAATTTTGACTGTGCCACACTAGTTAGAAATACCCATTGTTGTTATTCAAGGAGGATCTGAGGAAGGATACACTGAGTATTATAGGCATTTAAGAAAAGTGATCAATAGCTATATTTTAGGGAAAACAAGAGTTAAAATTTCACACCAGAACTAAAGTAAATACTAAATTACATTTGGTTTGGAAACTTAGGTAATATTTGGTATCATTATTTTCATTATATAAATTTAGTAATTTTATAGAAAAAAATCAGATGTTTGTAATGTGTTAAAATATTATTTTAAATAAGAATTAAGAGATTTTAGTTTTCGTCCCCTAATAAATACCGAGCTAAAGTTCTCTTGATTGCGTTTGACTCTCTCCATCTCTGGAGTAATAGGTGTTGGGGTTCCTTTCCCCAAATTTTCTTTGTACAAAACCTGTGAGATACAAGACAGTACCCAGAAGACACTCAAAATGAGTACAAAGATGAAGGAAGGGAGAAATTTAAAGGCAGGGGTGTGTGTGAGGGGGGAGTTTTTTAGTGAATAACGTTTAGTAAGGAAAGTGCTTTTACTTTTTACTTCACAATTTTAATGAACACTATAATGCTAATTCTGGGAATGAAAAAATACAATGGAAAGCATTGAGTTATAGGATATGAGTATAATAATGAGGAATCTTGTGTTAGTTTTACTAACAGTATTTTACATCTACGTACTTGTCAGTCACTGAAAGTGTTAAAGGACCATCAGAAAAAATGAAACACTTTGTATAAGTCCAGATGGTTTTGGCCAGGTAATAACATACACACACACATACACACACAAATACACACACATAGAATTGTTATTAAGATGTTACTTTTTAAAAAAGAATGATGGGTTATTCTGGTAATGTTTTTAAAAATGGGAAATGGAGTTTCTTATTTGATGTATTTATAAATACCGAGCTAAAGTTCTCTTGATTGCGTTTGACTCTCTCAATCTCTGGAGTGACAGAGGTTGGAATGCCTGTTCCCAAGTTTTCTTTGTACATAACCTGTAGGAGATAATTAGAATACCCAAAGAGGTAAAAATGACTGCGAATCCTTGGATTGCAGCTACATGTGTGCTATTTGGTGGAAACTCATAACAACAATCTCACTTTCAAATATGACACTCAAGAAAATAAGGGAAAAAATTCCACAAATACTTACCTCTTTTCAAAGTAGTAATTTTACTATTTTGAAAACCGTATACTAAATTATGCATTTTCTATAGTCAACTCTTAGTACATTCCTAAAATGCATTAATTAGTAGTAATAAATTCAACAATGAGAAAAATTTCTCCACTTTATAACATCTAGTATTAGTGTCTTCAGTATAGTAAATCCACAATGAACCTATTTTACATAATAAATAAGTTGCTTGTTTTAAAATTTTCTGAGCACATAATACTCTATTTCTTCAAGGTTATTGAGAATTTTGGTGTTTTTTTTTTTTTGTATTTTCTACAGAAAATTCCTAGCTGACCCCTATTTTGTAGGTACCATTAATGTGAAGAGACAGTTTATTTTGCCTCCTTCCCTCTGAACATTAAGAATTTTCAGCCTAAAGGAGTGAATAAACTCTTTTTAAGTGGATGTATTCAATGGTGTACTAGGGCCTGGGATGGAAACTACACAAAAACCTAGAGGTTTGTGTCACAGATGAATTTCTAAAATCACTGACAAACTAATGTTGATATCATTGTTTTGCTAGAAAACTTATAAGGATCATTAAAAATCTACTGTCGTGGTACAGAGTTGCATTTCTTTACCCAGCAAGGCAGCAGAACCGATTATAAACAGCAGAACATAATAAAATTAGAGAAATACAGGGACTTGCAATCAAAAGCGACAAGAGTTAAGGTCTAGTTTTCTTGGATTTGTGGACAGAAAACTCTAAATGTAATGTTTGTACCACCAGGAAGGTGGAAAGTAAGCAGGGAGTGAAAAGAGAATGAGTCTAAATAATACGAATAACGAGCAAGAGAAATAACAAATGTCATCTAATGGAGATTAGAGTTCAGTCTTCCAAGGCCCAGGAGAATCTCTGAGAACAAGGTTTTCACCTTTTATTGGCCATCAGTTATTTCCCAAACTTAATACAATCTCTTGCTAGTATCCAGCAATTGCTTAGAATCTGCTTATGAATGAGAAAAGTGTGTGTGTGTGTGTGTGTGTGTGTGTGTGTGTGTGTGTGTGTAGACATGGACAGGGGCAAGGCTAGCTGAACAGACAATCAGGACAATGTGCACTTAACCTGATATTTCAGATGTGGAGGACACTGCCCCCCTCCTTCCACCATATACACACACTGCTCACAGGTGCCTGAAATTCCTGTTAGCAGCTTAATGTACAATATACCCTTGTGGGTGGATGACAGGCAGCACCTTAAACATATATGGAAAAGGCAGAGGATATAGGCAAGAAATCTTGCAAGGGAAGGGAGAAGGCTACCTAGTATCTTCTGGAAGGTGGAGAACGTCCTGAGATATACACACATGCATTCATATATATGGATATAAATATATAAACACTTACTTTATATTTCTTTTACATTTATATGTATATATGTGTATATGTATATATTTATATGTGTATATATGTATATGTGTGTGTGTATATATACATATATGTATGTATGTGTGTGTGTGTGTGTATATATATATATATATATATATATATATATATATATATATGCCTTACTGTTGAATTGCACACCTGAAACTTACTGGATTTTGTTAACCAATGTCACCATAATAAAAATAAATTTAAAAAAATAGAAAAAAAACATTAATGTGTATATGCTTTTGGTTAACTAGAGATCATCTCAGTAACCTTACTACCACTGTCCACACATTTTACTTTAGAAACTGTAGGTGCGATGATGAATCAAGAAGCCAAATCCCTTCTGCTCCTTGATCATGTGAAGACAGAGGTGTCTTAATCCACTTTTGCAAGCCGCAGTGCCCCTCTCAGGACCAAGGGAGGGTTTGCGCCACCCCCAAGGCACAGGAAGCCCTTGGTAGTAGAGGAAGCAGGGGCGAGATGGAGCTAGGCAGCAATGGCAAGGGTGCTGGTTGCACAGACACATGCTGAACATATGGGCTACTACCGAGCTAATGTGCTTCTGAGTCTCTTTGACACGTTTCACTTCTGGCAGGTCGGGGATTGGCGTCCCTTGTCCAATTGCTTCCTTATATTTCACCTGCAGATATAAAAAGGGGAACATATGCATGTGGTTAGTTAGTAGCCCACAATTTAAAAAATCACAATAAACTAGCACAAGCTCTATCCGTAGTTTGAACACAGCCACATTCTGATATTGGGTCAGAGGAGAACAATGCCAATCATACACATATATCCAGAAAGGTTGATTCTTTGATTCTAACATATTTTATTTTCTTATAAGTGACAAAGAGTCTCTCCTTTACTAAATTTTAGTCAGGTTCCTCTGACTCCTCTTTCTAACTAGGCATTGACTTTTGAACTTTGGTGTCTGTCTTTGCATTGTCCAATTTTTGCAAGAATTCTGATAAGTCAGTTTAGCCAGAATGCCCCACTCTTGATATCACATCACTCTCGATATCTGACCAAATTCCTCACCCCTCACCACCCCCCAAGTGAAGTCTAACCACCCTGGCTTTCCTTCAGAAAGGATCCTGTTAGGTGGGTTTAGCCACAGGCCTCGTTACCTCTGAAATTTTCTCTGAGTAATTTTCCATCCACTGATCCTCTCCCCACCTAAGCCCACTCCCCATTCCCAAGCTATAAATTCTCACTTTTCCTTGCTATATTTAAAATTGAGTCCAGTTCCATACTGAGATCTCTTCTTTCCTATATTGCAATAGTACTGAATAAAATGTGCTTTTGTTTTATTTTGTTTTGTTTCTTTTTCCACTTTAACCACCGTCCTGCTCCGGTTTACCCTGACACAGGTTTCTTTGTTTTCCATATTGACCTTCCCTTCATGTAAAGTGCTATAGTCAAAAAGACTATGAGATAACCCTAGCCACAGGCTCTGATTTTAGCAACTTAAGCTGCCTCTGGTGACAAAGGTTTTGAGTGCAGCTCAGAGATCAGTGTAAATTATCAAAGACAGGCAGAAAATATTGAAAGCGATTCCACAGTGGGCATCTTTACCGAGCTAATGTGGTCTTGTGTTTGCTTCACTCTCAACATCTCAGGTGTCTTTCCAATTGCTGTTCCTGGTGAGAGGTCCTCTTTATATAAAACCTGGACATTCAGAATCAGGACAGTGTTACACATAACAAAGGAGAACCCAGCAATTTCTGTAGAGAGACTAGGAAATGACTTCGGTAAAAACAAAAGACATTATAGAGAATGTGCTTAGGCAATTGCTGGAGAATCTGATGTCTTTCATGTCAGCATCAGTAACTCAAACACACAACGTGGGGCACTTTCCAGATTTTGAGATTTCTTTTAAGATTATCATACTGTGTTAATATAAAATGGGAAAATCAGAAAATTTTGATTAAAAAAAAACATGGTCATATGAAACACAGAATCCTTTAAAGAAATGTAAAGTCAGTTGGTTATTTGGGGAAGTGATAATTAAAGAAACTACAGTGTCAAAAAGAAATCCATCTTCTGGGAGAAAGACAACACATGTTACTGTTCTGGGATTTAAAAAATTTAAAGAAAGAAAAGTTACTTTGTTAGTAGATGTAAGTTGTTATTAAAATAGTCTCTGGAGTGATTTTAGAGCAAAGTATGGGGAATTTTAACAAATAATAACTAGTATTAACTGGGGAGGTTAGATGTCAATTGTCTGAGCCAACATGAGGCAAGTATATTTTTAAAGAGAATGGAATTATTAGGTTAGCATTAAATCCAAAGTAAATAGTAAACATACTGAGCTGAAATTCTTTTGATTTTCTTTAACACGCAGTATTTCTGGTGTATCTTGAACAACTGTAATTTTTCCTTTACTGTTTTTAAGGTCACACTGGTATTGGAGCTATAAAGAAAGGGTAAACATCTTGTTAATATTTCAACACTTTTATATATTTTTAATTGTCCTATATTGTGTGAAGGAGGTTAAAATCCTATATTTAAAATAACATCTATGCCACAATAATTGGGGTCTGAAAACTGAAAGGAAATTCTTTAATAAGAATTTTGTGGAGAAATTAATTTTTAAAAACCCTAAAACTCTAATGTGTTAAATTAAGTTTTTTTTTAATGTACCCCTTCTTGGAAAAGACAGATATTGTCACTAATGGAAAATGGTGATAGTTCATATTTGGTGATAGAAAGCCCCCAGCAAAGTGACAGATCTTTTATGCTATGATTTGGGATTGAAGTACGAGGTGAGCCTGGAGAAGAATGCGCACACATTTTGCGGGCCGAGGGTCTGAGCTGTGGGGGCTGTTCCATGGCCCCATGGCAGGTCGGGTACTCAAGTGTGTGTGCCCAGAGGCAGCCTCCTTGTCTTGTGTCATCCCAGGTACCAGTGTGCTATGTCATAGGTTCAATAAAAACTTACCAGGCTGAAGTTCTTTTGGTTCTCCCGAACTCTCTGCATCTCTGGGGTGTCCAAAACTGTTTCATAATATGACATGCCCTTCTCTGCATCTTCCTTGTATTTTTTCTGGGAATAGGTTTCAAAAATGAGAATGGTAAACACCAAAGGGATATGGACCAATGGGACCTAGCCCTTTCTGCTCAGCAGAGGGAAAGTCCTTTGTATTTTCTTGATGGTTCAATGATATTACGATATTAGGGAGTTGTAAAGCAGAGCCCTCTTAGTGACTGAGCACCATGCCTTTTCTTTCCTGGAGAACCGAGCCCAGGTATTTAATAGACTCACTGTCATGACAAAGCTGGCCAATGGAGGCACTTGATGGCTGTTCCACATGAGGGAGGTGACAGCCAGCAAGGTTCCTGGCAGGGAGGGAGATGGGATGCCTATAGTGAACTGGAGGGAGCTAGACCACTCAATAAATAGGTGGAGAAAAGCAGGAGAGTTAAGAGCCGTCAACAGAAGCCTCCCAAAAGTCAGCCTTAGATGATGACAAGGACATTTTTGCAGAGCCATGGGAAGGTATGGTTGTGGCTGTTGACTACAGGGCTGAGCAGGAGGGCAGAGTCAGCAGCTATTCCAAAACAGAGCTCTGATCTCTGACTTTGCAGAAACTGGCATGGCAGGACTGGAGGCTCTACTAAACTGACCTGGGGCCACCACCACGACCAAATGACCAACCAACTGACTGGCCAAGGAATGCTCTGAGCCAGTCATCACTTTTCTTGGGCTTTCCCACCCTTGCCCAGCCTTTGGAGACACTGCCCACAGGGGCTGTTCTTCCAAACATGTATTTAGTCAATCCCCATGCCTGAGCTGATCATCTCAGCTTAAAATAAGTGGAACACTTTGCCTTAGAGCCTGATTTTTCTCTCTAGCTGATTTAGCTCCAGTTTCTTCTACTTTTACAAAAATTGGGGTGTGTAGGACTGAGGCCTGAGGGAATTGTCAAGCACCTTTTGTAACGGAGATAAAACGTTTTCTACATCTCTTTCTCTATCTGAATTGTATTATATTTATAAGTGTTGGAAAATTTAATCTGAGTCAAAGACAACAAGCAGAAGCAGTTTCAATGAATAAGAGATTTTTTGCTTGGATTTTGTTGATCTAACAAGAAAACTAGTTAAAGCAAAGATTTTTGGAAGGAAAGGGCAATTTACCGGGAATGGATGTTTTACTTCAGGAAAAAAATCACCTGAATGATCCTTCTTAGTTATGTGTATATAAAGCAGAGTATTTTCATTGTCCTGGGGAAAAGCTAGAACCAGTCCTTCTTTTCTTTTCTTAATTTTTTTTTTAATATGAAGTAAAAACTGTTTTAACTGCTTTGCAGACTTAGTGCCAATCACCGAGGGGGCAATCAGTTTGCACATGTAACTTGGGGGTCTTCTGAAAGGATGGAGTCCCAAACCTCCCAGTGTGAAGTGTTCAGAATATGAACCTGAATTTGTGGGTCAGCTCACATTGCTTGCGTTAACCCCCAAGTGTAAGGTTTAGAAGTTATAAAAGGCATGCTCCCCATTGGAAACAAAGAAGCAATGTTTGGAAAGCACCAGCACCATTCCATCACCCAGAGATAAACACTGATCTGAACTGGGAAGGAGGTAAACTGCCTGGGCACATTTTAGGCCTTGGGAAACCAGCCCAGGAGAGGCCTAGGAGAGCACGCAAGAGCACAGTAAGTGTTTCATTTAGTTCCCCACTGTTAAAGGCCTGCACACTGAGGTTTTCCTTGAAGATTAACAATGTCAAAAGACAGAGGGTTATTTGGCTGGTGAGCCTCTCACAGCCCCAAGAATACTGGCGTTACTGGCTTCCCCAATGAACGCAATGTGGTAGTTTGGGGTCCATGTAATTTTGGTAATAAAACTCTTCTCCACACCTTACACCCCAAGTAAAAGGTTCATTTCTCCCATCTGAATATATCTGCCTCCTAATTAAGCCACTCTCTGGTGATAACTATATTTTTCATGTCTAACTTTAGGATATAAAAGTACATGTGGCTAATAAAGGGTTTTAACTCATGATGCCTCCTATCTGATTGTCATTAAGAGGTCATCTGTGAAGATTAAAAACAAACAAAATATAAATTAACAAATAAAACAATTCCAGGACCTACATCGGACTTACTAACTTCAAATTTCCAGGGTGGGGCCAGGAAAATCTGCATTCCCAGGTGTTTCTAAAGCCAGGTCAGATAAAGACTGCTTTAGAACTCACTGATCAGAAGAGTAGCACAAATTTTAATTTGAGGCTACTCAATAAATTGCAGACTCCTGATATCATTGAAGATTAAAACAAATAAGGGTACATCCTGTTGTATGAAAGATGTCCTATATTTCTTCATTTCTCTGTGAGACTTGCAAGAGTTATCCACCACAGGAGGAATCAGTCAGATTGTGTGATCAGTGTTGATGGCATAGTCTCAATCTTTTTAAAGAAATCGATAATCCAAATGTGGACTGTCTGCTTTGTTTCTTCCAGATTTGAACACAAATTTTATATCCATATTATAAGAGACTTTACATGTTAAGATATTGATTAATTAATTTTGGGTAGTATCATGTAAGAACTCTTCAGTACCTTAAAATTCTCTCGTATAATCTATTTTAATTCTAATGCAGAAATCTCAACTTTGACTCAAGCATCACAGATGAATCTCTTTTTTTTTTTTTTATTGGGCAAAACTGTAGTTTGAAAGAATCTCTTTAGGTATTAGTGGAAAGACTTTTATTCTTTATGATTGGGGTCAATGAGTGATATTCTGATGAGTGTCCTTACCTGGCTTGAAAGGTTCTTGACTTGTTGGGCATGAATAATCTCTGGAGTATCAACCACAGAAGTGAAATTGGCTTTTTCCATTTCTGCTGACTGCTTATACTTAATCTGCAAAAGAACACCGAACAATCGGGTAATTGTTTACAATATGCAAAAGGATTTTTTTCCAAAAGGATTCATTCATTTGCCATTCAACAGACATGGTCCTAATATATTTATAGCTTTATACTAAAAAGTGAGATTCCCCAAAAAAAAGGTTTAGTCCTAGCGGTTGAAAGACTTACTATCTAGTTGAGTATGGGGGCAGAATAGGGTGGAGGAAAGTCGTAATGGGAAAGGAAAGAAACAATCAACAGATAGGCATGGATTGTTTATATACATAAGAACTCGGGGCTGGAAAAGTAAACAAAAGATCCACTCCAATCAGTATTAGATAGTGTGGGATGCCTAAAAATTGTGTTTTAATTTAGGCCTTGAAAGAGGGAAAGAAAGAACTCTCAAAATATCATAAGTAAGAAATTCTTGGTGCAGAATGAGGAGTGCATTGACTGAAAAAATATCAGAATATCAGTCTGCCCCAACTCCAAGCAGCTATTTGGCTCTAACTTCTGCCCTTTGCTCTGAATGTCTCCTGTTGCTATCAACTCAGGAAGGCAGATGGAAGTGGGCCTGGAGAAGGGGCCCTGACCCTTTTATTGGAATGGATTCCATGAAGTAGATGTGTAAGAATGCTACTACATGCATTTGACTGTCATTAACCAACAAATAAGATAACAGAAGGACAATACCGTGTCTTTGTAATCACAGATACTGTTTTGAAAGATTGACATGAAATAGTAACACTGACCTGACTGGCAATATCAGTAGCATTCCTGGCCCTCATAAAGTCGGGAGTTTCATTGGCCATGGCATTCAGGCCTTTTCCTTTGACTTCCCGCTCAAGGTCTCGCTTATATTCTTTCTATAGTGACATCAAAAAAAAAAAAGTTACCTTTCATGACTCGGTAATAAATGTACAGAGTGAATATAAATCCACGTAATAAGCCACCTTGTTTACTAGTGTTCGCCTTCACCATTCTCAATGATAAGACGAAGTGGTGACCACCAAAGTTCATTTTAGGAAACGTGATTGGTATAAGGCCTCCTTTTGAACACTTTAGCATCCTCTATTTAGAAAATTACACTATTTTAATATACAACTTAGGTGTTTTTATTTAAATGAGCACAATGAATCAATCAAGATTGAATCAAATAATATTATATGAAACACTATGATAGTGATAGCCACTATAGACACAGATGAATACCAACTCAGTAGAAATTAAGATATATTTTGTTTAATAATCATGTTAGATATGGAATTTAAAATTCTAAAATTTTTTCATCTCTTTGAGTGTGTGTGTGTGTGTGTGTGTGTGTGTGTGTGTAACTTGGCTAGGAAGAAGATGCTCTGTTAATTGTATGCATGCAGTTAGCTGTGGGCCCACCTCGTTGAGGATTTGAGTGGCATTCTTCGCTCTTAGCATGTCAGGCGTATCTTCCATTTCACTGAGACCCTTCCCACGGATGCTTTCCTCTAGATCTTTCCTGTACTCTTTCTAGATCACAAAATATGAGCAACAATGATGACAAGAAAGCCTGAATTGTTCTCTAGTAAAGGGCCAAAAAAAAAAACCTTCCAATTTTAGAGTTAGTTTAGTAAATAAAGGTATGATTAAGGCAGGGTATGAGTTTCATCAGTTAATACTAAATATCTAATAAAACTAAAAATCTATAGAATGGTAAGATATGCATATTTTATTAGGTATTTATTTAAAAATTAGAAGAATTAACATAGATAATACATTATGTGGTAGTACCAAATGTGAACCCAATTTGAAACTCACAATGTTAGGTGTTGGTGAAAATGGTAGAAGGAACATATTGATGAGTGGTGTTAGTGCAATTATTTGGATCAAGAAGAAAGAAGAGACCAATGGGGACATACCTCACTGGCTATTTTGGTTGCATATTTGACATGTAATAAAGCTGGTGTGACCTCCAGGCCAGTCAGGTTTCTGCCTTTGATGGACTCTTCATAATCTTTTCTATATTCTTTCTAATGTGAGTAGGAAACAAAAAGAGATGGCTCAATCCTAGGTAGAAAAATATTACAACATTTTCTGTCTATGTATGGCCTCTTAACTTGATCACTATTCTGCTAATGGTCACACATCTGAAACATATTTTATTGTCTAGAGAAAATGGCTCTAGAGAAATGCAGAGGTTGAGAGGGCCTTGTGTGCATCTGTTTAATGTTGTGACTAGGGCCGGCCCTCCAAGAGAGCAGAAGAAAGGACTGACATACCATGAAGACCTGAGTTGACTATCATCTCTTCTGATATTCTTCTTAAAGCAACAAAAAATTTTACTTCTGAATTAGAAGTAACTCAAGAGAGAAAAAAAAAAACCTAGAAGGAGAGCCTTTTTCATAATCATGACCTGTTATTTTTAATCACTGAATAGATAAGGCAGGCAAAATTATTTTAGATGGCTCTGCTTACATTTCTAAAATAAAAAAAGTCATCTTGACTTTTAATGTTTTAACAAACATTTTTATCGCTAATCTCCTTTTGCTTGACTTGGGGCCTCATATTAAGAGAAAAGCAATACAAAGCCTACACTGGGTCTATGCAAAGGGAATTTTCATTCATAAAAAAAAGAAAAATCATATTTTATTTAATATAATTTATTCCAGTATTCAAAACAGTTTGTTATGTTCTAATTCTATAAAAATTATAGTTAAAATAAAACATATATGGAACATGTTTACTATTCAGAACATTTTTTATAACTGAACCATAGGATTTCTGAGACGGAAAAGATTTTAGTGATCACATGTTAAAAAGTTTTGTCATCTACCAGTTTTGGATGACAGAAGGCTGGATATATTTCTGGGCAGAGATTATTTTCATCGGCTTGATGGTGTATTTGTTATGAGGGGTGTTTTTGTAGAACTCACCCCACTTTGCATCTGTTGAGATTCTTTGGCTGTGATATATGTTGGTGTTTCAAAGTCCAACATGGGCTTTCCTCGTTCCTTTTCATATTTTTCTTTATATTTCACCTAGTGATGAAAAGCCTATTAGATATCTCTCCTCTAGTCAATTCGAAGTCAGAGACCAGTTTAAGAATAGTGTTCTTTAATTGCTTCATTCTGTCTGATTGGGTGGCATCTTTGCCAATCAAAAGAGTTTCCTGTTGTGTTTCAGATTCAGGATTTGTGTTCAATCCAAGGAGACAAAAGAATTACTGCAGAAGGATGAGCAAACTGAAATGCTGAGGCAGGGAAATACCTAGGAAAAATTGCTCGTAGGATAAGGTTGGCCAAAATTTAATATGTATATATATGAACATTCTAACTATAGCATTAGTCAATATTTCTGATAAAAATCTCCAGTTTTACTTTCATAAAAACTGTTATCAGAGACTTGGGGTCTAGATTTAATAGATAATGCATGAAACTTTATTTATAAATCAGTAGCTCTATCTGGGTCATAATCAGTCATATATTTAATGCAACCAATGTAAATTGGCATAAAAACTAAAACTGGTTTACATTTTGACTGACTTAATAATAAATCTGACATTCTCTAAAGACCTCCAACACTATTTTACAAATACAATCTCCTCATCCACAAAGGGCAGTGGCCTTTGTTCATGCAGCATCTTAATGGCAATGCTTAATATTAGCTCTTTTTCTTGTAACAACACATTAATATACAGGCCAGGGGGCACATGCTGCTTTACAGATGACATGATGACATTTCCAGTAATTTAGCCTTGGTTAATGCCTGATAGGGAACTCAAATAATTCTGAATTTTGATACAGGAGGTCATGTGATAGCAAGCTCATTTTCTGGATCCTGTCCTCTGAGAATCTCAATTATTTTACAAATTTTGCATTTTCTAAAATACCCAGAGACTACTCCAGTGGTAGATCTGACCTTATCACCACTCTGGTCAAAATTTTTCTAAGCCTCCCAATCACCTATTGTGATGTTTCCTTACCTGTGGTATAGACGTATGGGGACATATGGATGTTATTGTAAGGGGTCTGTCCCCTTGCAACATAATCTTTATGCTTCCGGTCCCAGTCATTAATCTGAATTACATATATAGGCACTGTTTCCCCAATATATGTGGATGCTGTTATCATAACATAAAAGTTTGTTTCAAAACGTTACTAAATTCACAGCCCCTTATAACTTCAGGCTTTTTCTCAAACAATGGTTACTGAAACTGTAACTATTATCCTGAGAGGGTGGAAATCCATGAACATTTTTGACATTGTAGATAAATGGTCGGCCTTGACCAACTTACTATACTCTGCAGTTCTGTAGCCTCCTTTAGATGAAGCTGCTCCAGGTTATCGGGTATTGTGTGGTAGTGGCCTTTACTCTTCTCATATTTCTTCTTGTACTGGTACTGAGGGAAAGGTGGCAAAAAAGGCACAAGGATGGAAAAGCCACTTGGCATTCCTGCTTTTCCTTTTTTGATTAGACATTTACACAGCAGCAGCATCAAGACCAAATTAAAATTAGCAAACACTAAATAGGAGATTAAAAAGTTTCAAAAGTTCAAAGGATGAAGATCCACGTTCAGCATTGTCAGTAAACACTTAGGATGTAAACACTTAGGTTATTCGGCTTATTCAAAGTAGGTTTTAGATGTGAAAAGTTAAAAGTGAAAGACACTACTCCAAACAGTAATTCTATGTCCTTAGAAGGAGGAAAGGGATTGGTTAAGAAAAAAAAATAGTTTAAATATCCTAAAAATGGGAGCATTTTTATGTTTTGAGAGGTGTTACAATCAGTGGAGGAGTGGTAGATTAATGTGGTTTGGAAGAATGCACTGAAACAAGAGAGAGCTTTCTAAAGATCTAGTGTCTCAGTAGCAGAGATGGAGATTCATATGAGCTCAGAGAAGGAATTTAGTTGCCATGGGTGAAACCAGCTGTTTCTGGAGCAAATGGCTGAGCTTACAGAACTGGCTAGTTGGCTTGTATTCAGGACATGATTCATTATCAGAGATTCCTTCATGTCAGTCACAGGTTTGTGAAGTTTCTTCAGGTCGGCCTTGTATTTAACCTGAATGTTAAGGAAAAAAAAAAGGGAGTCACATTAGTAAGAAGTGGAAAACACAAATGGAAACTATTATAAAGCCATCCTATAGCAAATGCTGGAGATGGTGATGAAAAATCATTCCTTATTCATGTAGCCAAGAAGTAGAAACAACTCAAGTGTCTTTCACCAGATGAATGGATAAACAAAATGTGGTTTATATATACAATGGAGTATTATTAAGCCATAAAAAGCTCTGATACATACTGCAGTATGGATAAACTTTGAAAACATTATGCAAAGTGAAATAAGCCAGACAAAAGAAAAGACAAATATTGTATGATTCCACTTATATGAAATCTCTAATAGGCAAATTCATAGAAACAGAAAGTAGATTAGAGGTTACCAGGGTCTGGGTTGTCAGAGGAATGGAGAGTTGTTTGCTTAATATGGAGTTTCTATTTGGGGTGATGAAAAAATTTAGGAAATTGTGGTGGTACTTGAACAAAATCGTGAGTGTAATTAATACTATCTAATTATACACTTAAAAACAGTTAAAATGGCAAATTTAGTGTTATATATTTTACCACAATTAAAAAAAAAACATACCTCACTTGCAAGATTATTAGCATCTTTCATGACTTTGTAGAGCTGGCTGTCTTTTGGATTGTATTTTGGTGTCTTGCCCTTCTCTTTGTCAAAATTTTCTCGGTATTTAACCTAATGACAAATGCAAAAATCCAAATTATTCTTGAACATAAATTAATTTTAAGACTGAGAATGGAGGAAATCTAAATGCAAAAGAATACGTGTTACACACAAAGTGATCATATACTTTATTATTCAAACCAGGACACCTTTAATAGTAAAAGGGGCACTATTAATAATTACGTTGGGACAACAGTTGAACAAGAATCAGATCCAGTGGTAGAGTATTTGTCTTGCTTAGATTTACAGTATCCAGAGTTATGAAAGAGGATCACTTCTTTTTAATGCAAAATAAAAATAAGTGAAAAAAGGCTTTAGTCTAAACTCAGAAAAGTGATCTGATGTATTTGATTTGGAGCATTTTGGCCTTCCTACCTAGCAGAACTAAAAGCAATTAGGTCTATTGCAAGGAGTTCCAAGAGGAGTTGTAGATGATCAAGAAAAGTGAGAAGTTACGAATTTGTTAAATTAGGGAAATTTATTGATATTTTAAAATAATACTTTAACTATATCATTTTAATTTTTTAAATTTGGCAAAAAATGGCCTAGCTTCTGAGTGTAAAAGAACAGATTTGGCATCTATATAATTTCAGGCTAGAAGAAAGAAATAAGTGAGATACTTTAGAATGATGAAAAAAAGATTAAATATACTTTTAGGATACATAAAAGTAAAACTAAGTAAAAGACTAAATTATTTCAATTTAAAAATAGGCACAACACATAGGTGAAGCCTTGCTGGGCCTGGGGTCACACCATGAAACTGTAAATCTTGAAGCAAGCTTTTCATAGGAAGTAAACCCAGGAAGGTGAGCTCAAAATAGGATCTGGTTGGGTCTCATTCTCCATATCATAGCATTTGCTTAGGATTAGAAATATGATCCTTTAGATTTTAAAAACTAGCAGTCTTCAACATCAAAGTCATTTCTTTGTTTTAAACTTGATAATGGTATGACCTTGGAAATTTAAAAACATTAAATTTTCTACATTAAAAAGTTCTTATCACATTTCATTACTCTCAGAGATTACGTAGTTTTTTGTTGTTGTTGGCAATTTCATATCTTGGTCTCAAATGCTTATACAATTCCATTAATTTTTAATGAAAATATTTTATTCAAGTTTTAAATTAAAAAACTTATAAAAAATTATATTTGCTTGTTGTTAGCCATCTGAACCTCTGTCTTTTCATAAATCTTACTTGTCCTGTCACTTGATATTACTACTTTATGTCTTCCAAAAAACTGGAATCCCATGTGTGGTATTGCTGAAGGTCATACAAACAATAGCCAAATGTATCCAAAACCCATTTTTGCAAACAAATACTTGAGAGGACAAGCAATGAGAAAGAAGGAAGGACCTCTACTTGGAGAAGAAATAAGATATTCTTGAGCTCAAGTCCTGCAGGACTAAAACTTGCTCTCTGAAAGATCTGCTGGTGGATCATGGGGTTCTCCGAGCTGAAGTCTGAAAACCTGATGTAACTTGGGGGTATTCTAGATAATTAGTTTAAGAAGAAAAATTAGGTAATGTGGCAATCTGGTTTGGGTAACATACTTCTGAGTCCATCTTCTCAATAATATGAAATGTGCTATAATAAAACATTTCTCCACAGTGCTCTGTGCATGTCTTGATCAAACACTTTGGTTGCTAATACTGCACTTTCCTTCTGGGAATCACTTCTTCCTGTAAGGCTTTTAAAATCTCACATTAGAGCTATCTCTTGACCATCCCATGTTACCTGGCTGCTCAGTTTGGCTGCCTTCTTGGCCATTTCAATGTCTGGACGACCAAGCATGCTTAACCCGTGGCTGCCCTCTTTCCGGTGCTTGGCTCTGTACTCCACCTGAATCAGAGGAAACCAAAATGGGACATACATTCCAGTGGTGGGTGCCATGTACTATTTGTTGGCAGTGACCACTGGAGACCAGGTACATTTTAACTACACCCTTACCTCACTGGCCTGTTTGGCTGCCTGCGTGGCCTTCTTGATGTCTGGCCGATCGGCCACGGTGGTATAATGCAAGCCTTCTTTGGCATCTTTTTTGTAAATTATCTTTATTTGGAAAAAAAAAAATGTTTACTCACTTGAGAGATAGGCTACCTTTCCAAAGGCCCTCATTAAGTACTGGGAACCATTTTATCAAAGCCAAACTAACCCTACCGCCATACTTTTTAAACTGCCAGATATAAAAGGTAGGTGACCACTCCGTGAAACTAGCTTGCACATACCAGTTTGGGCTCCATGGGCCCCACAGGCCCCTGGAAGGGAGCTGAGAGGAGACACTTACATTGCTCTGCTTCTTGGCCACTTCCATGGCATGCTTCACATCTGGCGGCTCCAGCATGATGGAGTAGTTGGATTTCCCTTTCTCCTTGACAAACTTCTTTTTGTAATTTGTCTAAAAGAAGCCAGAATTACTTATATGAGCAGAGGAAGCTGGGAACAGAATTGATTCCCTTGAATAGCTGTGAGAAGAGCTCCAGAAAACCCATGGCTCCTAATTCTGGCATCAGCCTGGAACTCGGGTCCCTGATTCATATTCCAGTTCTTGCCTGTCATTTCCATCTTGGAACCCAACACTTGTACTACATGCCCATCTTTGGAGAACTGACTACAAGGAAATTAAGTTCTTTCATTTATCATTTCTACCATTTAAAAATATGTGGAACTGTATAGGGCACATAAAATATAATACCATGATTTTTAAAGCATTACTGATAAGGACGTAGTGGGCAGAGATTACTGAGATTCAAAGCAGTGCTTTCACTTCGCTAAAATTGTTTAGCAGTTTAATGGTAGAAGAGGTGAGTCTTCATTAGCAGTACTTCCTCCCCTTACTAATGCTGGGTTAGTAACATCTTATATTGCTACATAACATGTCCTGGGGCAAAACCCACATCTGCCACAGTTGCCATAATTCGAAAGCTAATGAATAATGAGTGGTCCTTTAAACCAAAGTTCAATATATACAGACAGATATTGATGGTAAGAGTGAAGATACATAAAGGCAAGTGTCTGTAAGCAAAAAAGCAGCTTGTGGTCTTTTGCTAGATTCTAAGGTAAAGTGGCAGTGCTGCTGCCCAGAGTCCCGGGGCTGGTCACTTACATCACTGACATGCTTGGTCACTTCCTTGACGTGAACAGTGTCTCGCGTCTCTGGCAGTGTTGTGTATGAGCCCTGGGCCAAGTGCTTCTTCACATAGTCCTTGTATTTGTTCTGAGGGAATCATAGAGAGCTTGTTAGAGTGTCTGGCTGGGCAGTAGCCCCAGATAGAAGAAGGCCATATGGCTGCTGGAGGGTTACCTCGGACACCAGATTGCTGACAGTCTTTGCCAAGAGGATCTGAGGAGTGTCAGGCACGGCATGGCAGCTTCCTCTTTCCTTGACATGTTTTTCTTTGTATTTCAGCTGCAGGGGTGAAAAAAAGAATAGTTTTAGCTACTCTGGGTCTCCTACATATTTTTATTAACCTCCCAAGTCAATAGAGCTGGGAGAAGAGCATTATTGACACAGCAGGAACATTTAACTCAATAGAAGGTTTAATGTTTGGAAATCTTGGAAAATATACAAAAAGGATTTTCTTTATCTCTTGCAAGTTGAAGTTTTAATGACAATCAGAATGGATCTCGTGATGAATCTTTAAACATATTGCCATAGTTCAAAGCATTTTCAGAGGCATTATTAGTCCTCCTTTCCAGATGAGAAAACTACCACATAGAAAGAATATGATCCCACAAAAATGAATTAGTTTTCTTGTAAAATCCAGCCAGGTCTTTAGATTCCCAATTCTTGCTGTGTGAATTATCTTGTGGTACAGTTATAAATCAAGATCAGTCACCTAGATTTAATAGCTTCCCACTGCTGCCACCCTGTTCTGCCATGTCGCTGGTGTTCATGGTAGGCAGGGTCACATTTCAGGACCCGTACCTGAGCTCCTACAGGAGCAGCCCTCCTCTGTCCTTTCCTGGGTGCCCCTGGGGAGATGCTGAAGACAGCCCTGAGTTAGGCATCAAGGACTGAATACTTACGTCACTTTCTATTAAGGAATTCCTTAGGGCCAGAACCATGTCTTTATCATCAGTGACAGAAAGCTTGCAACCTTTGAGGAACTCTCGGTCCAGCTTATATTCAAACTGTAATGGAAGAGAGGCAGAGGAAGATGTGGAAGTGTGACAGGCACAGGAGAAAGCCTGCATTTGATTAAATGTAAGGAGTCCCCTTAAAGAGGGCGTTCTACGGGAATGGGGGCATGGGTTCCTGGCCTCTCACTGCATACTGGGCTCCACCTTTCCAGGCCCAAGGCCAAGCCTAAGCCCCCTCAGCCTGCTGGCTCCCAGCCCCATGCCAGCCTGCTCAGGACTCTGAACCATTTGTCTGGGCCCAGTCACCCAAGACTAGAATCTGTGGCCCATTCTGCTTCCTGAGATTGCCTTTCACACCCCCAAACCCTCCTGTCCTTCTTAGACCCAAGATGAGCAAGGGTTAACACCCTTGACAGTGGTTATTATGAACAACTGTCAATATTTTTTGTATTAGGAATGTCTTTCCTATCTTACATCGCTTTGCTGCAGGGATGACTTGGCAGCCTGGATGAAGTCTGGTCGGTCAGGAATCCACCTCCAGTGGGCTTTGTTGGCTTCATACAACTTCTTGTAGTCCAGCTGTTTTTAACAAGAGGAAAACAAATCACGCCATTCAGTGGGCTGAATTCCTAACTACGCACATGGCACAGACGGACTCATCTTGCATTTTAACATGCAACAAATCATGGTTCTTTATGCAAGAGAGATCCCCAATTAAAATTTCTCTACAATTTATGCAGCTAGTTGGCCACTTAAGAGGTCATTTTGAAGGACCCTTTGGTCTCAAAATAGGGGCTGAACATTTTTAAAGGCCTCTGAGTAAAATGATTCTACAATCTTTCTAACTCTGCCAGTGTAGCTTAAATATCTTTAGAGTCAAGTACTTCTAATTTCTAACTAAATTCAAACTCAATTAAAAAAATGTATATATATATATATATATATATATATATATATATATATATACACACACACACACACATATATATATAAAAGATTTATAGTAAATTATTTTGTGACAGGTACTTTTCTACATGCTTTATAAATATTAATTCATTTAATCTTTATAACAACTGTATAAGATCAACAGCTGAAAAACAGGTTAAATAACCTGCCCAAGGTGAGATGACTTGTAAAAAGTGGAGCTGGGATTCAAATTCAGGCCATCTGGCTTTGCAGGTGTTTGTGTACTTCCTAGACATTTATCGGAGCTAGAAAACTGGCTGCCCCAGGCCAAATCCAAGGCACAGGAGTGTCTGTAATTTAATTTGAGTGTTCTTGGAAGAACCTTCTCTATCAGGCCCATTTCTTTCCTCACTCCTTTTCTCTCTCTATTTTTTGTCAAGGTATAGTTTGCACACATAAAAAATGCATGCATCTATGTATACTGTTTGATAAAAATTCCCCCACAATACTGTGAAAATTTTCAAACATATAACAGAATTGCAAAAATCTTACAGAGAATGCCCATACACCCACTGCCTGGATTCTACAATGTACATTTTACATTTGTTTGTTCCCACATCCATCCTGCTACTCATCCCTCAATCCACTCTCAGGACACCGGTGCCGCGTCCTCTTTCTACCCTACTGTGTGACAAGGTCCGGAGATGGGGACAGATACTTCAAGGGATGCATCATCAAGAACAAGGACGTGGCATGTGTTTAGGAATAATTGGTTTCTTAAGAACAATCCTATTAATAAGGGGAATTTGGGTAGCACAAATTCTAGTAAGTGTAGACGCTGTACAAGTGGATTTCAAAATTGGCTCTGAGGAAAACATAGTAAATTCCCTGCGTATGGAATCAGCTCCAGTCACCCTGACTATTTAGAATTCATAAACCCTTTATTTGAACAATTATTAAGGGAAATTCCTTTTGACGCGCCTCTTAAAGGTGTTATGAATAAATTACAACAAGCTGAATATTAGAACCAGCTTATACTCCTATTCCCACACAGTTAGTAGAAAAATTAGTAAAAGATAAGAAATTTATTTGTAAGCCTGTGCCTACTATGGAAGGGCCTTCTTTTGTGGCCTACTGGATATATAAAAAACTAGTAGTTTAAGTTTGATGGAAAGGCGGGTTGGGTCAGGATCTCCTTGGTGCTTAAAAACAAAGGAACGAAAACTTAGCTTACAAAAGCAGCTTTGTAAAACTGATTTTTTAAAATGTTTTTCTCAATATTGCACCAAGGAAACTGTCAAACAGCTATGAAAAAGTTTCAGCTTAAACTTTAGATAACAGCATAAATAAAGTAGCAACTGAAAGATTTATTCAGGCAAAAAGAAGAACAATGTCTGCCCATGAGCCAATATTTGCTGTTATGAATACCTCTATCTATCACCTTTACTTAAGTCAACCTTTATCTTACGTAATAGATATAAGAATTAAAAGTTTAGGTTGTTCCATCAGGTAGTTCTGTTCCAATGACTGAGAAAAAAGAATGTACTAATTAGTCATGAATAACAATATATTCTATAAGATTTTCTGCTTTGCTTAACTACGGAAATTTAACTCTCTGCTACCTTAACGACAAAGTATAATCAAATGTCAAAATAGAAAGTATAAAAATTGTACTCAAATCACAATAAAACGGAACAGTGTCACACTGCCTCTGAGCTGTGTAGTCACTATATCCCGCACCGACGCCTTGCACACCTTCGGGGCCCCCTGGATCCTGTCGTGGCTGGACTGTGGCACACCGGTAAGCTACTTAACCTTTAAAGGCATTTCAGTTTTCTGGCCCTAATAAATACACGTTCTCTCTGGCACTAATGGGCACTAGTTGGGTTATAATGGTTGCATTATATAACCATTTGTACATATTTTTTAAAAGTTCATATTCCTCTAAATGCACCAAAATGTTTCTGTGGTCGAGGCTTTAAGATGCCCCACAACAAAGAAATGAGTCAGCACAGGGAGATCTGAGCAGGAGCAAGTTCTAGGCCAACTCCTGACAGCATCAAGTGACTAAAAAAAAAATTCTTTTATAAGAAGCAGGCTCTAGGTGGAGGGAATGAAAGATGCTGAGACAATTAGCAAAATACAACTTTCATTTCAGAACTCAATCTACAGTTTCTCAGCCGCCTAGCATGAGGGCAGAGTGGGTGTAATGTTCATGGCATGGGCTAGGCCACCCTTGCTCTTCCCCACTCTCCTTTGTGAGAATCAAAGGCAGCCTTTAGATTTCAGCATCATTACTTATGATTCTGGGGCCTAACTCTTGATCTGGACTCAGTTCCTGAAAAGATGTTTAACAAAAAGGTCCTTCTGTATGTCCTACAGAAGCTGGTAAATACCCTGTTAGGCTTGGGGAAGTTTCTGGAACTTACGTTGGTGTTGACTTTGTAGGCGTCCTTGGCTGCTTTGATATGAACAGCATCTGGTTTTATGGTGCAATTGGACTTATTTCTTTGGTAAACCTCTTTGTACTTCAGCTGTGTGAGAAAATGCAGTGACAAAGTTATTATTTTTTTTTTATAGCAGCCTACTAAGCATTTTTTAAAAACAAGAACTTTAAACCATGACTATAGGACACAATGTTCCTTAGAACAGAATAAATCTGTGTGAATAACAGATGCAGCCATGCAGCCATGCAGATGCGCACTTTCCTATCTCAGATCTTAAAACCAGCTCTTCAGGGCACACTGAGTATGTTTACCAGTGTTGCCATAGGATTTATGTTCCATGGGCTTGTGCTGAAAGGGCCAGTTACACAGCTACATCCCTGTGTGCTTTCTCTTGTCCAAATCAGAAAATTCTAAGTTCACAATATCTTGAAAATTGCTAAAGGAAGAGTTGCTTTCCCCACTCAGAAGGAATGAGTCTTGCCCCTCTGTGCCCCCACAGTTCCAGCTCTTATCATGTCTTATAATCATTTGTGTATCTGTCTATTCTTTTCATTAAGCTGAACCCCTTGAGGGCAGTTTGTGTGTCATTCATCATCTCATTCCTAGTGTCAGGCACATAGAAACCCAATAAAGATTTGATGAATGAATGAACTGATGGACGGATGCAGTCATCACAATCATTACTGCTAGAGCCACCTCTAGCAAATGTGGGCATGTGTGGGTTTGAATGGGAGGGAGAAGGACAGGGAAGGCTTCACCTCCGAGGGCCCCATAGGTAGTTTCCCCATCCTGGGCCTGGAAATTCTAGCTTCACTCAATTTTAAACATAAAAGGGCCCTGGAGCCTCTTCGGGGCTTTCTCACTAATTGCTACTGAAAGATCCTAGGTTTTAAAGTTGTTAAATCTGAAGAGAAACTGTTCTAAGGAAGCCTAGTAGTACTACCAAATTTGCTTGATCATAAGAATTACAATTTTCTACACTTAACCATAGATGTAGTAAAGCAGTATCTTCAGGAGAAAAGGCCTAGAAATCTGTAGTTTCTATCAGCATCTCAGGTTATAGTCAGAAAGTGCAAGGAAATGGATGCAGAAATGCTTCATTTTTCTACAGTGAGAAGGGGTGAGATGCTCCACATAAAGGATTTACCTGATAGATGTTTATGAATGCCTGACATCTGTGTTTGAAGTACCAAAACTTATTTTAATATGAAAAATATGACAAAATATTTTTAAAAGTTTTTCTACATGTCTGACTTCATAAACAAGTCACCAAATGCATTTAACACTTTTCATAGCCGCTCACGGTCAACACTGTGAGTACACTTTCTAATCTGCCAAAAAATTCCTGAGCACCAGCCAGAGTCAAGGCTTTGGGGCATTTCAGATGAGCTATTTCACAGTTACCTTTACTATTCTTTCTGGTACCCATGTAGCCCTAGTGTTCTTTAAAATACTTACTCTATTTTTTTTAAAAAACAAAATGATGATAGTTTTCAACCCCAGAATCTAGCTATATATCTGAAAATTCATGAATATAATTTCTCCTCAAATTCAGTGTTAGAATTTAATGGCTACATTGTTCTTCTAGATAAAGTTTATAGAGTAGTAGTAGCACTTATGGCATATTGCATTTTTCAAAATTGTCTCTACAATATCCACTCCCTACATGCTTTTCTGCAATTTACCTTGACATTCGTTCATCCAGAAGTGGCATTTATTTCTTCACCTGTTGAACCTGGGTGTCCACTGTGCCCAAATACAGCAAAAGTGACCCATGTCAGTTCTAGGAGTAGCCCATGACTAGTCTGGAAGCTTCTACTTCAGCCTCTTAGAACCCACCCACTGTGTTATGAGATGTTCAAATCACATGAGAAGGCCTATGGAGGGGTTCCTGTCTAAATAACAGCTAAGATCCCAGTCCAGACCATTATTAATTGCTAACTAGCTGCATGAGTGAGCCATCCAGATGTCTTGGTCCACCTGAGCCTCAGAAGATCCACTTGGCTATGGCCAGTCAGCTCACAGAATCATGAACAAAAAAGATGATTGATGTTTTAAGACACTAAGCTTTAGGGAGATTGTTATCAGAAATAGATAAGTGGACCAGGGTTTGTTATATCACATCAGAAAGGCCAGGATGAGAGGGACAGCAAAACTAATCTTGTACTTACATCACTGACTTCATCTTTGACCTTCCGAACATGTAGCAACATGGGTGTGTCATGGATGGTAGTATAGCCTCTAGGTTTGGCCTTGTTGTATTCCAATTTATAAAGTATCTAAATGAGATGAAAAAGCAGGAAGACAATGTTATGCATCTCAATTTATAATGTAATGTAAAAATATAAACTCAAAGGGGTTTTAATTTTTGAATGTATATAAAGGAAAGAGAATTCTATAAACTCAACAGGTACTTTCACGCTTTCTGCTAAAGCCCCAGTGCCTCTAAAATAGGGTGTCAACCAATTCCCTTGGAACAGTTCTTCATTGTGTAAGAGGAGTCCTGAGCATAGGAGGACATTGCTTCACTCCCCCTCAGTGGCAGTGGAGTCTTCCACGCATTGTGATATCCAAAATGCCCCACCACATTTGCAAATGCTGCCTGAGTTTGAGAATCCATTCAATGTTTCCTGTACTTACATCACTGATTTGTTTGTTGACTTTTGTTGTACGCAGGTGTTCTGGAGTGTCCACAACTGAGGTAAATTTGTCCTTAGATTTTTCATATTTTTTCCTGTACTCTATCTAAATAGAGTAGATAAGAACAAGTTAACTCTAATAAGTAGAAGAGAGAGCTTTACAGAGTCTAATTTTCATCTTGAGAGAGTCCTACAGTTTATATAATAGTAGATTATATAAACCACAGATTTGAGGAATGGTGTCATGCTTTCTTTTTAAATCCTCATTGAAAATGTTTAATATAAATCTGTATTTGATAGCAATCAAGAAATGGAGTAGCAAATAATAATAATGATAAAAGTAATATTTTCAATATATTTTATACATGTGGAAATTGAAGCCCAGAAAGGTTAAGAGACTGAGCAAAGGGCACATAAGACTGAATCTCAGAGCCAGGACTAGACCCTTGTTCTCTAAACTGTGACAAGTAATTATGCACTTACAATATGCTGCATCAAATACGTACGATTTCTTACGGTATGTTTCCATATCAAAGATGAAACATATATAAAATAAAAAATGAGTATATATAGTTTAAAGTATTTATAATTTCAAAAAAAGACATTCATTTTTTGTAATTCCCAAATCATGATTTTTTTTTTTCATGCACATAGCTGTATCAAGCAGTACAGATGCAGACAGCACAACAAAATTTCATGCACAACTATTTGATGATCATATCAGGAGACAAAAATAGTGGCAGGCAAGTAGAATATTCATAGGGAGACCTCATGCCCCTCATTTCATATGTTGATTTGATGTCAAACTAAGGTGATAAAACAAGTTACTAATACAAAAGATAGATTAAAAATTTTTTTGTGTGTGAAAGAATAATGACATTTTATTAACATTGTATTTAGCGGTTAAGCAATTATCACTTTTTTTGCTGCTTCAAATTTGCTTTTCAGCATATGATGGAAAAGTAGTGGTGTGTGTTTCCATGGACCTTGTAGAAAGATGATGTTATCAGCAATGTTGTCCACAGGTGTGTGAGAGGACAGATATGCTAAAAATAACCTAGCAAATTCAGCATCAGACTCAAGAGGGGCCGTGAGTATGCATGCTATTCAAAGAGCTGTATTGTAAATCTTCATCTCCCTAAATGGTACAGTGGTGGTAACCACTGAAGAATGGTCAAATTAGATAAAAACATTAAGTATTCAGGTCTTTCAAAATGCTGTTGAATCTAATTAATATCTTCAATCTCTAAGGAGTTTATTTTAGGGGGGGATATACTGAAAAATGTAAGTTAATGTTATATCCATTTGGAAATGGTTTGAAAAATTTTCAGCTAATCTTACTAGGAGTTTCAAAGGTGTCAGATGATGTACAGATGATGACTGTTGCATCATCACAGTTGGCCACAGCCAGGGTTCATTTACAAGAAATGGATATTTTTATGCAGCTTTATCATGAGAAACCAGCTTGGGCAAAGGACAATGAAGGAAATCAAGGTATGCATAATATGAATCTGAAGGCATCTAAATCTCTTCTTTACATCACATTCAAAATTACCTGGCTCCACATGTAACTGTTGTAGAGGGCAGTCAACATATCTGGACGCAGAAGTTCATTACATCCTTGTTTCAGAAGCATCTTGGCACTAGTTTTATATTTTCTCTGTTCATGCAAAGAGCAGTGAAGCACAAAAGAGACTTAAGAACGTGGCTCTATATCCCAATCACCTCTGAGTGAAGAGATGTAGGCAGACACACTTTATGTGCTCACATATGCGTGTGGATGAAGACATCAATACATTATAATGCTACATAGAATGACTGCAATACTTGTAGTTGGCCATTCATAGTCCTTGTGAATGGGGAATGATATAGCTAGTGCCACCAAAATTGCCTTATAGAAAAGAAGACATCATTGGAGTAGGAAAATACAGTAGCGAGTTCTGTTTTCTTTCCTTCCATTAATTTGTTTCTTTGTTTCTGCTTTTGCAATCAATTAGCAGTTTACAAATGCAAGTTATAAGCAGGGTCTCCAGAAGAATAAAGAGTAGGAGGACCCAGCTTTTCATCTTCACTACCACACATGTGAGGACACAGAGCATGGCATGTACTGGCACACTCAAATAGCTCATGGGCTCTTTGGGTGGCTAGACAGATATTTTGAAACAGGACATCCCAATATCATAGGCAGAACCTATGACATCCTTGCAGCAGACAGAACGACATTTCATGAGAAATCTGGAGCACAGTCCTGACTGGGCCGTCCAAACAGCCCCATCACAGTACCTGACTGATCTGGTTGCCTGCGATCTTAGCCAGCAGATGTCTAGGCTCATCGACTACCAGGTGGTATTTATCTTTCCGCTGCTCATAATCAGCTC
Organism: Macroglossus sobrinus; assembly: GCA_004027375.1. Lineage (NCBI taxonomy): Eukaryota > Metazoa > Chordata > Mammalia > Chiroptera > Pteropodidae > Macroglossus > Macroglossus sobrinus. Next base: position 352,547 of record PVKZ01001028.1, on the reverse strand, counting down.
TGTATTTTTTCTGCTCAGACATCGGATCAAATAATAGCAAGAATACAACTTGAAGGCTACATAGAAATGTCCCAAGATAAAAACACTCCAGAGAGCCAAAAATATGTCATTTTTGGAGGTGGGCTCCCAAAGCATCCAGGGTAATAAAAACAGAAAGGCAAATAGAGTCAAGTGAAAGAAGATCTCTTGGAGAAGGCTGGGGCTTGGGATAGATCTGATTTATGACAGCAAAATTGGAGTACCTTGTGCCTAAACATTTACCATCTCTTCATATGATGCCGTTAGCGCTGTTATGTTTTATGGCATCTTAAGTTGTATTTAAAATAAACCGCTTGTAAGCTATAGATCTACTCTATAAGGCTGTGAGAATCAAAAAGAACATTTATGAACAAATTCTAATAATCTTCTAATGTTAGTTAATTTATTTGATTATAAAAGAGAGCTGGAAATCTTTTGTGAATTTTAAAAATAGAAACAAAATATATCAAGACTGTATTCTAAGAAGCTATTAACAGTAATTCTTCAGTTGTCCAACCTGGAAATCTACTGAAAATGAATGAAATCAAATTTAAAAACAATAAAAATATCAAAAAAGTCATATATTAAAATAAATATACCATTGGTTACACATTTTTAGATATATTTTACTAATTTTCTAATTTTGAATTTAAATAAATCTGTGGAAAATCCAAATATAAGAAATTAAAGATAAAATTATTTAAACATAAGTTAATTAATAGCTCACTTTTTTTTCAGTCATTTTAAGCTAACTTTAACTTAAATTATTGCAGACAGTTCCAGGAAAAACTGAGTAGAATACATAAAGGAATATTTTAGGTACAAATGGATACTTCTCTGCACCAATGTATGAGTAACAATGGCAAATATGACTGAATGTTGAATTACAACTATCCCCTAGGGGTGACTTCCACCTACTGCCATTTCTGTGCCTTAGTAAGGGAGCCTAAATCAACCTCGAACTTCTGTGTTTCCCAGCTCTGCACAATATCATGCTTAAGGGAGTTGAGCTGATAGTCAACGAAATCTTTTATCTCTTTGCTCTTATCACCCAAAGGGCTGTCTGCCCTTTGCTAGTGCAAACAGAGATGATAGCAGCTGTGGGGGCCCTCACACTATTCTGGACAGCCCCTTCAGTTGTTTTTATCTGTGCTTTTGGCAGAGCCCATCAGATGATGACATTATTAGAACCCATCAGATGGAGATATTATTAGTCTTTCCAAATCTTTATCTTGAATCAATAATTAGAATGGCTCTCCTGTCATTTTATATATCAGGTTATAATCAAATAACTCTATGAACTTCTTAAAGGGAACTGAATAGGCTTAATTGGATCAGGTCACACGTACCTCATTCATCAATTGAGTCGCATACTTGAAATGCCTATTGATTGGACAATCAGCTTCATACTTGAAATCTGACTTCATCCTTTCAAATACCTCTTTATATTTATACTAGAGAAAACAGAATGCGGTTACTTCAGACTATGATTATCTTACGGACAAGACATGCCATTTAACTTATACAATTGTGATAATTCATTCATAGAGCTAACAAGGAATTTTTGAATATGTATTCTATCTCTTAAGGCAATGAGAGATATACTCACCTGGATTTCTTGAACACTCACCCTAAAATACAAGCTTTCATTGAATGTATGACAAATTGATCTATTTTTCCAAATTAGGCAAAAATTCCAGTCAATTCCAATCAATTCCTTCTTTGTTTCTCTATATTATAATGATTATTATTTTACTTTGAAAGTATTTCCATGTGCACTTGAAGGTATTTTTTAGTCCATTAATTTGAAATTTTTTTCCAAGAATTAATTAGATAACCATAATATTTTAGGGCAGGGTTGAGCTAACACCACCTGTTTTAAAATGGCCCCATAAACTAAGAATGTATTTTTCCTTATAATTTTAATGAATTATAACAAATATGTGTCAGAATGAATGGGGCCCACAAAGTTTAAAATATGACTATCTGACACTTTTAAGAAAAGTTTGCTGACTCGTGTTTTAGAACTCAAAGAAAGTTAATCTAATTGCTTTATTTTTTGGAAATAGACAAATGAGGTCATAAAAACAAAAGTATTTGCCTCAAGTCACATATCAAGTTTATGGATTAAAATAATCTCACTTTATATATGTCAGATCTAAAAAGGTAAATCACCCAGAGACACATTAATAGGGGAAGACTTCTGGAAGAGACATGAGAAATTTTACTGAGAAAACCGTTTCCCAGATTAAAATAAATGATGACAATAGTCAGGTCCTGAGTAAACAATTCAGTATGTACTTTGATTATAGGGTCTAGAAGCAAGAATAGGGGTGGAAATATGAAAAGCTATATAATCAGTGCTAATTCTCTCTGTGGGCACTGGAATACATTGAATGGATATGGACATTATCCTTGAGTAGAGATACCTTGCTGTAGAGAGTCTTGTTTTTTTCAGCCAGAGTGAAGTCTGGAGTATCATAGGCATAACAACCAATGCCTTTAAGCCAGGTCAAATCTTCTTTGTACTTTACCTAGGCGAAGAACATTATCAAAGAATTTAAGATCTCCAAATAGCAGTAGGTTAGGATCAATACAAGTGGAACAAGTAGAAGCTCTGACTGCTGAGGCATATAGAATAATAAAGTATTAAAACAATTATTTAAAGGAAGTTCCCAATAATATTGCTTTCTGCTCATTTTATGATGTATTTATATATGGAAATTTTCATTTTAAATACTAATTAAAGCAATTCAGATTTAAAGAAATTCAGATTTCCTAGAAAGTATATCATTAATTTGGCAGCTGTATTTTTATATAGAGAACTGAAATTTCTTTCTCAATGAGTATTGTTACATGTCTTAATTGCTTCATGAAGTTGTCTTTTTAATTGATCGAAAATAGGTTACTGCTTAGATGAAGTATCACTTATAGTCAGGTAATACGATATAATACATTTAGAAGAAAAATTAGGTTTGTAAATTGGAATAAATTTTTTTCCCTACAAAATTAAAGGTCACTCATTTAGCAATGAGTTTTATCATTTAAACATCCATACAGAAAAACTAAAATTAAGTCAGATGTTTAATCAGTTTTTATGCAGTGTTTGATTTCCTTAGCTATACAGGCATATGAATTTATATGTAAAAATAAAAGATTTCAAGACTTACATCACTGACGGCATCGGTGACTGCCCGGTGGTGGAAATTTTCTGGATGATCGGGAATGGACCTCCAGATTCCCAACTGGCTCATGTAGTTCTTCTTGTATTTCACCTGAGGTAAAAATGCAAAGACAGCTATGAAGCCTGACCCAAAGTTAACATAAAAAAAAAAAATGTACTTGTTTCCTGAGAGCATTAGGAAAGGGATGACATTTAAAAAAAAAAATGATCGTGCGTTAATAAGCCCCACACAAGTAGAAATATATAAGAAACGTACTTTACTGATGTCGTCTGTGACTCTGCGATGATAAACAATATCCAGAGCGTCTTTCACAGTGTGGTATTTGCCTTTGGTTTTTTGAAATGTTTCTTTGTAGCGTAGCTGGAAAGAGAAAAAGCATATGGATTCAGAAAAACACTGAGTTAAGCCTGAACTCTCTTAAGTTTTCTCTCTTAGGTCTTCCCATGAATAAATTCCATCTCCTGGAAGAGAAAAAGAACATTAGGAGAAAACTAATAAAATCTGAATGAAGTATAGAGTTTAGTTAATGGTAATGTATTAATATTGGTTCATTGGTTGTGCCAAATATATGCTATGGTAATATAAGGTGTTAATGATTGGGGAGAGTATAGGCTATATACGAACTCTGTACTATTTTTATAATTTCTGTAAATATAAAACTACTTAAAAAGTTTGTTTAAATATAAAACAAAAGCTCATTAGGGGAAAAGAAAAAAACAACAATAACAAACATAACTTTGTTGAGCCCAAGACATACTAACATACATGGAAATGAGAGAAAGATTTTGCTTCTAACTCCTGGTATTAAAATGCCTTCTCCATGAAGCAATCCTAAAATTTTATGTCATGATTATTTTTATCTTTGTAGTAATTCAAGAGACAACAGCTCTGACTTTAACCTAAGACTACATAGAAGATTCATTTCATCTACACAAGATGGGTACATTTCCACACAATCTGTTCCCAACCTTTAACAGGTGTTTTCTTTTTGGGTAGCTGAGCAAACGCATGATAAAGACATCTTTCTTTTCTTTGTTTTTCAGATGAATGCTCTCATAAGATCACTTAGCTCTACTTGTGGGAAGATGAGCTGAGCTGAATGCTAGATGCCACTCTTGTTATACTGGACTAGTTTAAAGATTAGAGGCATCGGTATTGGTACTGACAAAGCCCCAGGGATGGGGCTATCCAATGGGGCGTAAGAGCTCCGGGGCCAATTTCATAGTGTGGCTACCCCCAAAAACAGTAGTAATGCAGAGTAAGCTTGGTTAAACTTAATATTCAACAGTTATCTTAAAGTGATAGAGATGAGATGTCACTGGAACATTAAAATTTCCCAGGGGATAGATTTGGGGGGCAGCATATAAATTTTTTTAGCATATATGTGAAGCAAATTGGCATTACATCTTTCCAACAAGCTGACTCCTCTCAACTCCAAATGAAAATTTGACAAAATTGTTCCAATTTGTTGGACACTTTCACATTTTTTTTTTTTTTGGTGGGGGTGTCATTGTAACTCTATGATGTAACTCTAGGTTACTCTAGGATGCCTTGAAATCATAGAGCTATGTTGCTAAGTTGAGGGGTCATGAGGTTGCTTGAACTTTTGGCTGAGTTTAAGTCCTGAAATGTCCAGTCTTAAGGGATCTGGTTCTGGTAATGGGCACCATGCATTTGCATTTGGGCTCTGAGATACAAAACGGTAAGGACTGGCCTTGGGTTATTTTCATATCTTTATTAACAGATAATCTCAGTATGATTAAAGGCAGTCTTGTTCTTGATCATGTTGTATGGGAAGTGAAAGTCTGTCCCTCTTAATTACAACAAATGTGTCATTAGCATGATTTAGGCAATAAAGCGAAGAAAGGAAACACTTTCTGAGTGTCAGCTAAGAGCCCAGCACTGTGCTATGGACCTTTACACATTATCTTACTTGTTCTAATTTAATGATCACAATTTTTACCCTTATTCCTCATACAAGAAAAGAATTTCAGAAAAATTAGGTAAACTATTGAATCAAGTGACAGCATCAAGATTTGAAACCATGTTTGGCTGACTCCAAGAACATAATTTTATGGATAAGTAATAATTAGCTGTCAAGTATCCATAGGAAATGATACCAACGAATTACAGGAAAGGATCATATTTTTCCCAGAAGAGCAATGAGAAGAACAACAGGCTTTTAGCGTCTCTTGGCATTATTCTTAGTTACTTCCCTTAATTTATATTGTTTGTACCTTTTTTCCCCTGTTTTTTTTTTTTTCCTCTGATCTATATTGTGGGCCAGGACTTTGAACTATGGATATGACTGTAATGCCTTCTGTTTCTCAGGTAACTTAACCTCAGCTATTCCTATCACAACAGAAGAAAGAAGGAAAGGAAGCATACATCACTGGCGTTCCAGTAAGCCTTCTTGGCTCTGATGAGGACCGGAGTATCTGGAATCGGGGTGTACTTGTCCTTCATCTTTTCATATTGAATCTTGTACTTTGTCTAGGAAATAAAGATAAAAGAGACAGACAAACTTAAGTTCACGTGTTTTTATCCGTCCCAGCTCAAAGCCATATCACAGATTCTGCCTAGGGAAGCAGTGTTATCGTGCTTGATAGGAGAATAGCTCTGCCTTCTGAGCACAATTCACAGAAATGAGCTCTCTGATCAGAGGCAGCAGGTGAAGGTTTTCACAAAGGATTTTTTCTTTAACCTGGTGCCTTGGTGCAAATTCTCAGCTTACCTCACTGACCATGTCCTTCACGTCTCTAGCATGCTTCAAGGCTGTGGTCTGATTCCCAGCACGATGATGGGGTCTCTCTTTGGTGGCAAGTTCAACATAAAGATACTAAATAACCAGAATAGAGATCAGATGTTAGAGATAAGACAGTTCTTATTTAGTATTCAGTCTTCTTTATTCATGTTTAACCTTTAAGTGGAGGCTGGTGGCTTCCTGTTGTTGTCTTGTGTTTGTTTGTTTGTTTGTTATATGTGTTTCTGTTCTTTAGTTTCTCTCTGTGCCTCACATTTGGAATGCATATTCACACTTCAGTTGTCTAATGTTCTTACTGCTGGGTATAGTTCATATAATAAAGAGTGGCAATAGGAGAACAAGAGGATTCTGACAGAGCCCTCAACATATTTTTTTTCCATTTTTGCCTGAATGTATGAAATGTGATTGCATTTGTCTGTGGACAGTAGAATGCATCAAGCAATTTATTTTTACTACCTGGAGTCCACAGACTACTCATCCAATGACAAAAATTGTATAGCACCTAGAAAAGACGACATTGTATTCCCTGCTCACATAAAACATAACCACAGTTATGATGGCCCAGACAAAAACTGCTTCTTGAAATTAATGGGCATGAGAGGCTGCTCCTCACCAAGAGTGACTGGGCACACATAACCATCCCCCATGAGGCCAGCATGGCAGGTTTACAAATTTTTGTTTATTAATCTTACCTGACTCTGAAGCTTCTGCCCTTGCTTGGCTCTTAAGAGATCCGGAGTATCAGGAACAGAAGTAAAGATTGATTTCAGCTTCTTGCCTGTAGCTCTGTACACCAGCTGGACATAAAACAGTCATCACCATCATTTCTGCTTCATTGACATCTTCTCTGCAGATGCCTTTATTGATTACTTCATAAAAGAAGCAGGGGCCCTCCCACCACAACAATCTCAGTTTCTGCTTAATAAACCAATAATTTGTTTACCTCTCTATCCCTCATTTTCTTTTTTTTCTCTCCTGTCAAAATTGGAGACATTCTGTTGCCTGTCCAGGATTCAAGCCTCATGCTGTGTGCCTTCTCACCTGTCCCTTCCAGGACCCTTTTCCAGCAGTTATCCCCTTCCCCTCCATATCTGCAACCTCTTGTTTTTCTAGCCCCCTGTTTTTGTCTGCCAACAGACAAGTCCTTTTCTTCATTAAGCCTTACCAGACTCTACAGATAGCTTTGTTCCTTTCTTTCACAACCAGGCAGATTATATGTTTCTTCTTTTTCTCTCTTGATTAACTTCTTAAGGTGAGAGTTCGGCTTTCACCCAATCACAACAATGAGGTCACTCTCAATAAGACTACCAAAAACTCTACAACTGCTGAATCCAAGAGTGCTTCTCTGTAGCCACTGAAACTGTTGAGCAGTTTCATTCCTGAAAACTCTCATCCCTGCCTTCCATTCCGCCATTCTCCCCTAGGTGCTCAGGTTGCAGCTTCTATCTCAGACGCCATGGTTCTTCCATCCCCCAAAGGCTGCTATTAGCTGGAGTCAAGAAGTGGCTCCTTGAGCCCCACATATTTTCCTCAAGGGGCCTCATCAGTACCCAAGGCCTCAACCATCAATTTGAGATTGATGACTTCTAAATTTATATATCCAGTGCCTTACCTGAGCTCCAAACCCAAAATTTTAGTAAGTTCTAAACCTAGGTGACTTATCATGTTCAATGTAGATTTCTTTATATTACCTTCATCTCCAGCCCAATCTGCTTCTCCTATTTTCTCTATTTTACTTACCAGCTCCTTGCTCTCCCAGTCTCCCATGCCAGAAACTTGAGGAGTCATATCTCAGTTTCCTTCTCCCTCAATCCCACATAGAGATGGTTGTGAATCTGGGGCCCCTAACTTCCTGCTGGTTCTTAAATCTGATCCTTCTCCTTTCCCTCAGCCACTGCCCTGGTTCAGTCTCCTATATCATTTCTTCTCTGCACATCCACACGAGCCTCCTAAACCACTCTCCCGAATCCTACACTGGACCACTCCACGTGGCTAATCACTTTCCACAAGTCTGAAAAAGATAATTTTCTTGAAGCAGATTTTAATGTTCAGATCTAACGCTTAGAAAAATTCTTTGATGAATTTTCACCAAGTCCTAGGTGATTAGTATAGCTACTGCAAGTTTTCATAACTAGATTCTAGCCTCTGTTTCTAGTTTCATTTCCCAACAATCTTCCACACTCCCCATGTGCTATTTTAAACAAATTTTTATTATTTGGTAGCTGGAAGAGAGATCTGATACTTTGAAGTAGTGGTTCCCTTCACTGAAGGCATATTAGAATCATCTATGGAACAGCTAAAAACACGCAGATGCCCAGACATAGAGAATCAGAGACTAGTGTGGGCTAGGAATGTCCTTACCTTTGCAAAGCAGATTTAGTCCTTGGCAAACACGGACATCTATTATGGCCAAGGCAATGTGGGATAAACATCTAAATAAAATGGGGTCCAACCCTCAAGGAGTCAGGAGTCTAGGTGACAGCATCAGATCTGTACATAATTAATTGCCATAAAACAGGAACCTCAGTGCCAGGTGGGCAGATAAAAATGATGGGTACTCAAATAATTACAATTTTTAAAATTTCAGTAAGTTAGGACTTATAAAGTGAGAAGCAAAGCAGGAAGACATTGAAGACTTTTCAAATGGTACTTCCATGATTAGGGTTCCTGACAGCAGTAGTTAAAGAAAGAGAAGCTTTTGAAATTAATTGTTTGGAGACTACAATGATAGTGTGAAATAGAAGGACTTTCTAATCGATCAAATTATATAAACTCTCAGCAGTCATGATTATAGGCAGGACAAATATCAATATTCTTATTTCATTGAAAGTGGACAAATAAGTAAACCGAGGCAAAGAGAGATCAATTGATTTGCTTAGACTACTCTGTAAATAAAGGCAGAGGGGGGAGCTTTTGCCTAGCGTAGTTGTCTGAAAAATGGTCACTAGAGGAATTATTCCTCTGTAAAATGTTTAGCGTCTTTACCTCACTCAGGTGTGTCTTCAGTTCTTGCACTTTTCTGTATTCTGGAGTGTCGAGCACCACTTTGTATTTGTCTCGCATCTTCCTTGCATTATCAGTGTATAGGTAATTAGACTAAAAAACCCAAACATGAAAATATAAGTTGATTAATTATTTAAGGAACTGCATGTCATGGTCACACATTGTCTTTCAAGTGGCTGGCATGTGCAAATCCAACCGACTTGCCATTTATCCTGGTTGTCTTCCCAGGCAGGAACAAAAACAATTGGCGTTTACCTAAGCTCCTTACCTTTGACAGCAGACACAGACCATCTTAAGTGGGTCGTGATTTGCTCAAGTGGGTTAATGGCAAATTTCCCCTTAAAAGTAGTTACAGGCAAAGATTTTTTTTTCTGCTCAGCTTCTGGAAGCTGGTATGGGAGGCCACGTGTTGTGAAGATGGGCACTCACCCAGAGCTTCCGCAGGTATCTGGAGCGGACCATGTCGGGAGTATCATACAAGAAGCAGCCCAGTCCTCTCAGAATCTGCAAGTCCTCTTTGTATTTAATCTGTGCAGCAAAAATAGAAATGTAGCTGGTCACGAGCAAACATGAATCAAGAATAAGTAAGACAGAGTAACGACACATTTTTATTGATGTTACTTTCATTTTGGTTCAACATACCCACCTTGTACTCTGTGTTTGCTTGCACTCAAATAGACTTGAGGAGAGAACCTGGTTATTATTTTATTATTGTACTAATGGAGGAAAAGCCTAGATATAATGGAATGATCTTTTAGAAAAAAACATTCCGGTGGGGGTGGGGAATGGCAGCAGGAAGTTACCTAAAGGGGTGGGAGTAGAGATGTGCTCCCTCACTATTTCATCGTCAAATTGTAAAATCAGTTTAGAAGTACTCAGTGGAAAAGACTATTAAAAGAATACTGGTTGGCTTAAATGCTGAATGCAAGTGAGTCTCTTGTTAAGAGTTTTTCAGAAAGGCCCTTTGAGATGCTCACATCACTAGTGATGTCTCCCACGTAGCGGCAGTGGAGCACATGAGGTGTGTAAGGCATGGAGATCATGTGACCCCGCATCTTGAAGAAGTCGGATTTGTAGATCAACTAAAGAAAAACAATGGCAAGAAACACATGCATCAGAGACTGAATGGTTGACATTCATCCCTGGGTTCCATAGCCTGTCCTCTCTCCTAAAAAAATACCCACCTCACTGACAGCCTCTTGTGTCTTCTTGACTTGTCGGATTTCAGGTGTGTCGGGGGTTGTGTGAATCTTGTCTTTCAGTTTGTGATACAGTTGTCGATACAGCCTCTGTGTTGGAAAAAAAAAAAAACATCCCAGGTGTTCAGTACAGGACAATGAGGGCATCTATTACTGATCAACAATCAAATATTTTACAGACAGAAACATGAGGGGAGAGATTGAGAATATAGAAAATGATTGAGATTAGGGAAAAAGAGAAAATAATATTTATTTTATGTATGTGAAGAATTTGGAACACAAAGTCTTCTACTTTCTATCAGATGATTGTAAGTAGGATCAGATATACACAGCAAGAGTTTATGTAGAAAACAAAGTCATGAGTCAAACTAAAATGCAGCCTTATTAAAGATTTTTAATACAGATGTCAAAAGAAAGAATGAATTTGCATTATAGTCCATGGATGGGGTCTCTACAATGGCGTTACCAAATATAGAAAAACATTGTCAAGGGATACCAGTATCAAAATGATGACAAAAAAGACCCTCTTACTCCTTGCTGATATATAAGTTTATAGCTGAAATACAATTAATTCTTACTGCATTTCAAACAAAGTCATGGTCTTTGGAAAACAATATTTTCCCCACAGAGATAGCACTCACAGTACCTCACTGGTAACATTGTTGACCCTCCGGACATTGACAAATGGAACATCATTGGGGCCAAGTGTATACCCATTTGCCTTGATGTGTTCATACACTTCTTTGTACTTGAACTGCAAAAGCAAAGTAAGAATGAGATCACTGATGGGTAAACAAAGAGAAGCATTACATTTCTCGAGTAAAAAAGAGCTGTCACTTTTATTTGAAAATTACTCTCTAAGCATTAAGTATAAGGAAAATCCATTGACATAATTTCCATAACAATCCGAATCTTGAAAATTATTTTGTTGGCTAATAAAGCCAGGTTCAGAAAGGAATAAAATTCAAGGTTGCCTGGATAAAATCTGTTTCTGGCATTTTGTAAGCAAAATACAAGAAAAATCTATATTTTTAGTTCCAAATGGCTAGTGATTTTGGAAATGCAGAGATAAAAAACTAGAGCATATTTTAAAGCCTGAATAGCTTTATGAGCAGATTAGAAAATTATATGTTAGATGATTAAATCTGTGACTCTGCTTTGGAAACCATGTTATTGGGCCACTGGCTATTGAACCCTGCTTGGCCAACAGGTTTGATTCCCAGGACTTTGAAGGGCATCATGGAAGGAGAGTTCATTTTTTCAGCTGGTTCATGGATATGGTTTGCAGGCCAGCGTCACTGGGATATCTAAAACTTCTCTAGGCCTTACCCTTGAGGTAAATGCACCAAGTCCCAATCTAGCACTTTTAAAAAGTGGGGAAGGTTGGTGTCAGAGCTAACACCTGGGCAAGCTATAAGTAGTGAGAGCGTATCTACCCCTTTGAGCTTTCTATGAAATGGGTACAGAGAGTAAGTAGTGAGACAAGTATCAGAGCCAGCAGCTAGGCAAGAAGTCTTTTCTTTTCAAAGAAATACACAGAGATGTTATACTGTTTCAATGAAACATTACAGAAGGAAGACAACACTATTGCCACACATGAGTAGTGACTGTGTGAGTTTGCATTTCCTGTACATGGCTTGGGATTCTTCTGAGAAGTAGAGGCATCACAGAAGCCATGAACCCTGAGCCAAGGTAACTGAGTCATGCAGAGGCAATCCCATGAAAGTCCTGTGCTAACCACTGGGCTGCTCAGGCATTGCCAAACTAAAGGAGCAAGCTAATTCACAGCACTTCTAAAAAGTGTGCGGCCGTCCTTCTCAGCTCCTATAATTTTATCATGCTAAACCTTCAGGGTGGGATTGGGGGTATGAGAATAGGCTATTAATAAATATTAGTGCCCACCTCCCTATTTAGATCCCATCTTAACTGAGGAGATGAGCACTCACATAACTACTCATGTATCGGATGTCCTTGGAGTGTTTGAAGTGAGGGGTGTCGACTGGAAGCCTATACCCAGTGGGCAGGGAGCGCAGGCCAGCTCCTCGGTACAGATTCTGCCAGAATGAGGAAGAACAGGTTAAATGACATCGACATCAAATAACTTATCCAAGCTAAACAAGCTGTATCCAGCTCATATTAGGTTTTTGATTAGACATTTAATATACTTATGCCCACTGAATTGATTTCAGAGAAATTAAAAAGCTCTCGTAATCGGGCAATGAATCAGATTATTTGTTAACCAATTGTTTTAGAAAAAGAGAACAAGTGAAGGTGCTTATAGAAAATAATTCTATGTTTCAGAACATACGCCTAGCTGACTGCACGGCATCTTGCAAGAATTTGGGAAAAGTAGAGAAAACAGGCAGTTGAGTGTCACCTTTGCTGTCCAACCCATTCTTCGGCAATACTCAAGACCTCATTAATCCTGGAGACAGTCATAATCACAAGACTGTCTTTGAAATACCACCCCTCCCTAAACACAGCCTTGCCCTCAGGCTATGAAGTGGGCAGGATGTTCAAATTCCTGGCAGAAAGAAGGTGGAAAGGAGTTTCCATCTGTGGCCTTAAATAGTCTGTCTTCAAGGGAGCTATAGGAGTAAGAATCGTATTTAAAATATTGAAAAGCAAATTACTTATAACAGTCAATGTAGGAGAGTAGTGTTAAAGGTTGAAACCAAAGTAGCACCATCAGGCAACACAGACTAGAAATATTAAATATGAGAGCAGGATCCAAGTTCTTTCTTGTCTGAATTCCGACAGCAATTTCTAGCTTTATTTTTTATTGTTAATAGTCTTTTATGATTATATGCTTTGTCTTCATCATCTTGATTTTATGCTTTTTGAGAGAAGTGTAGTAGTTGGCCCTCTTCTTTGTAACTTGTAAACACTGTTCCAAAAATGTCCATTGCTTGCTTGCTCCCTGCCAGTCAAGAGGGAAGACAAGCTATGCACTGGGCTTTTTAGTTCTTGCTTTTTAAAAAAAATCTATATGAATGGAACAGCATGGACAATATAGAACAGCATTTACAATTTACAAGTCCAGGCTGAGAAAATGCCCAAGCTGGGTGGGGTCACTTCTACAGAGGCCAATGGCCTAGCCTTTGTAAGCTGTGTTCTGGATTTCTGCCAGGCTTGGTTGAGTTCTTACTGCCCACCTCACTCTGGAGCTTGTACGCATGAAGGGCCCGGTCCAGATCCACGGTTTTTGTAGTTGGAGCCACTTTGCCTCTGACACTGTGCACATAGTCGTAGTGGTAGACAGCCTGGGTACAGAGAGCAGAGTGAGTTGATTCAGACAGTATGGTTAGAAAGAAGCTAAGTAAATGGAAACCCAAGTATCTTAAAAAAAAAAAAAAGTAGTCTGCTTCCCTTTGCCCAGAGAACTCTGATATATTTATTATTGTGCCTTGTCCCATGGACCAGAGCCAGGGTATAGATTCCATACTGAGAAATAAGCGGAAGAGTCAGCTCAGACATATGAAGAGAAAGAGTCAACATTTTGCCACTACAAGTTCCAGAATAATCGGTGTCAATATTCTAATTTATCAGCGGGATAATATTTATTTATCAACCTGTGGGGTGAATAAAAAGAGCAAATTTGTACCTGCTCTGCCTGCTCTGTGTCAGGCATTATAATGAGTACTTTCCATCCATTTTTCAGCTATACAGATAAGGATACAGAGGCTCAGAGTACTATGTGCTTTTCCCAAGCCTCATAGATTATGAGTGGCTGAGGCTGGACTCCATCCACATCTCTAACTTCAGAGCCTACTTCCTTCTCCTTCTACTTTAGTTAGCTCTAATTTATTAGGTCTAGACAGTAACACATAAACTGTTGCCCTCCATACAATGATACAAAAAGCAACTTTGGAAGCTCTAAAACACCAAGTACTTTTTAGACTTAGATCACTTATTACTCCTCCCCAGGGAGCTACTGGAACACATCGGGTTTTAGGAAACAAGAGCAGAATCTTAAATACTTTCTCAGGTACCAACTCTGGTTTCTCAGTTAGAACTCTGGCTTCCCAATGAGAAAAAGGCCCAGTCTTTTGTTTTTGCCACTTCTGCTTGAATGGTGGCTCTGTCTTCATCACTGTCCACAGTAACTTCCCCCGTGGGCACTTACATCACTTAGTTGTTTCCCACTTTGGACAGCCTGAACATAGACTGGAGTATCAGTGACCAATTTGTAGTCATTCCTTGTTTTCTGCACATGAGCTTTGTACTTGATCTGCCGAGAGGAAGAAAATAAACCGGTGTTATACCGTTCATTATATTAGAAATTTCTGGTTTTCACAGAGGGTTTGGTTGTTTTTAACTCATGGCATTATTATATTCATTAGCACTTATTCAACATACCAGGACACATTTGAATTTTATGACAATCAGTATAATCAATGCTTATTGTTATGGAGTTTCCAGAGTCTTCTAGGAGGTTTGACAATTGTTCTTCTAGAAACACTAAAGTTTTCTTACTAAAATCTTGATTATGGTATTAATTTGCATAGAAAATCCCCTCTTTACAAATAGATCCTGTCTGCAGCATCATAAACTCCTAACAAATGAGATTTTCCTATAATCAAAATTATGAGCTCACTAATATATCTAAAATAGTACAAAAGGTGAAGAAGAGAACAGTGGGACAGCTCAACTGCATTGTTGACTAAGAATGCTATATGCATCTTTATGAAATGGCTGCTCTCTATTCCTTAGCATCTTTCTCCAGCTCAGCCATCCTAATAACCACGTAAGACACAGCTGGTCTCTGACAATGTCCATACTTTACATACTCTTCCCTTGACTCTAGACTACGTAGGGAAAGAAACATACTTTAAAAAGACAAAACCAAAAAACAAACCAATAAACAAAGAGGCACACTCACGTCATTGCGTAGATCATAAGCATGTTTGGCGTGGAGAATTTCAGGAGTGTCCCAGACGTAGCAACCAATGCCTTTCAACCAGTTGAGGTCATCCTTGTATATAATCTAGAGAATGGAAACAGATAAAGGAGATCAGCAAGATAAAATTTCACTGTAACTTTAATATCAAAGACTGAGTTTAGGCACCCTCTGGATTAAGAATTACTTTATAGAATAAAAACTAAAAGCATTATGCAATGAGGCCAAGGGTGCACACAGAGCCTTGTTTCCAGGGACAGCTCTGAATTCCACTCAGACTCATGGTTATAGAGAAAAAACAATACTGGAAGAGGGCTGAGGTGAAGAAATAGGTGAGCTTGTTTCTCTTTAGGATTGGCATGTGGGGCTGGGGAGAGGGGACATTTATAAGCAATGGGCTTACGTCGCTAATCTGATCTGTGACTTTCCTGACATGACTGTTGACTTGCAAGTCAGGGTGGCAAATCCACTCATGAAGGTGCAGGCGGTAATCAATTTCGCTGACTTTCTTCTGAGAATCCTTCGCAGTAACCATCTCTACCATGTCAGGTACTGTGTGGATTTTCATCTTGTTCTGTTCATAAACTGACTTGTACAAGCGCTGTGAAGTTAAAATAACATGCCAGTTACACAGGAAATTGTTTTCAGCATCATGGCGACAGGTGGCTTTCTTAAATGCCAGAGAAGTGGGGAAAATCAACTTACAGCAATCATTTGGGGGCAGGGTGGGGACTGGAATTTTCTAACACTTTCTATAGATTCATGGGGGTGGGGAGAAGCAGCATGGGCTGAAATAACACTTAGCTTCTTCACATATGCACAATAAGTGTCACATGCATTGTTTAATAGAAAATATTCTATTTCTAATAGATGGCTGTATCACTTGGCTTCAATTTGAAGTAAGTCCTTTGAAATTACTTACATCAATGTTGAACTTGCCAACTCTGAGACATCGTGCTGTATTTGGATCATCTTCAACACTTTTTGGTAAAGTATAAAGGGCTTTGAACTTTTCATAGTCTTCCCGATATTTGATCTATAGAGAGAAAGCACAAAGGTAGAAACACAATTTTGGGGGATAATGGATCTATATTGTTATAAGAGCATGAGACTTTGAGATCCAGCCAACTTCGGTTCATCACTTCTCCGAGCTTCGTTCCTCATCTGTGCACAGAGGTAGAGGTACAGCAGTCATACCTGCCACAGGTTATTCTGAAGCTTACATGAGGCTATAACCAAAAGTACTTCTTAAACTGTAGAGCTATATAATTTTAGTTGCTTTTTAAAATACTTTTATACTAATACTAGTACTTGTGCTGCTACTGCAACTAACTCATTTCAAAGATTATGTAATTTTTAAATAATCTCTTCTATGATAATGGCTTTGTTTTTCTTAATCACAAATGAAAGATGAAAAGTGTGCTCAGGAATTTCTTTGTTTTTAATAACTGGCAAGACTGGTGCCTAAGAAACACAATTTTTGAGTTTTAGTTTCTATAAGGTTTTCTAAAAATACAGTGCAACCAACTTCTATGGAAAAAAACAACTTTTTGTTTGTAAGCCATATTACCTATTAATTAATGCTTCATGAATTCTTGAACTAGGAGGTAATGCCCTTACAGAGACTAAGATATCATCTCCTAGCACATGATAAAGTAACAATATTCTCACAACTCAGGCCCACATCTCAGTAAAAATATGGGAGATGGGAGTATGTGTGTTAGAATTCTTGCAAAGCTCTTCACTGACTAGAAACCAACCAAAATTCTTATCAGAATTTTCCAGAACATTGGTTCCCATGCTCCTTACATCTAACCCATTCTTCATCTATAAGGAAGACTATATTCAAAGGAGCTTTAAAACAAAAAAAAACTTAGAATCCTTATTTAAGGAATATATTTCATTTTGTCATACCTTGTTCCAAAAACATGTTGTTGAAATTCTGCCTCTATAAATTTTTTTTCATAACTAAAGAAAAAAGCCCCTGCTGAGCTTTCTAAAATCCTACCTACAAAACTTCCCTTCCCAAATGGAAAGCTGACTCCTTTGGGCTAGTCTGTTTGCAGTCTTCCAAATAGCTGGGGCTGAGCAAAGTCATATGTCTCAGTTTCCTCCAGGTAAAAATTAAATTAATTTCATATACTATCTAATGAAAAGTTTTTTAAAACTATGCATCTCTAGGTCCATTAGAGGGTGGTAAAGTCAATTTACTGGGTCACTAACTTTTTAAATGAACAGAATATAATTGAGATTAGAATGTATTGTCTTTAGTGTAGCAGTAAATACTCTTCTGTAAAACATGTCAGAAAGAACTTACATAAACTTCAGGGGTGATTTGCAATATAAAATAAATTTCTCGGGTTTTGGTCAAAATAATTTTGAGAAATATTGTTCTAAAATGTTATGTAAAATATTCACAACTAAGAAGTAAAAGTCTCTAAAAGAGGTAAAGTTTCTAAAGGAGAACTGTTTATTAGAACTGCACTGAAAGTTACAGGAAATTTTACAACAAAAGATTTTACATAAGAACATTTTAGGAATAATGGGGCAAAGGTCATAAGACTTTGTACTATATTTAAAGAGCTCATGTGATTTAGGATATTTTACAATCATGTCTATCTTAAGAAAATTTCCACTTTAAAAAAGCAGAATTTCAAAGATTTTTAAATTTTTATATATCATAGTTATAAAGATAATTATTTACTTTTTAATCATTTATTCAAGGCTGCTGTAATAACCAGTTATCACCTTCATTGGTTTGTTTTTGTACTACAGCCCACATAATTCTATTTAAAAAGAGTCTATTTTGTATGGTACATTATGTCTTCCATTTATCCCCACTTTTGGCTGTAATAGTATATCTATCTATGTTATTTGTAGGCAGGTAGCCTAAAAGCTACATCTGTGTTCTTCATGCAAATGTTTGTGATTGTCTCTAGTCTTCAGGGCCCTCAAGAGGAAGAAATAAGTGCTCAGAGTTTGTGATGACTGAGCATCTGGAATTACTCACTGGTAAAATTCTATGGAAGTGCTGGGGGTACTTTTGGGCAACACATGTATAAGGCAGAAAAATCCTGGGAGTAGACAGCAGGGGAGGGCAGAGAGTGGGTAAGAAGACTATCACATTTGTACCGACTTACTTTGCTCACCAGATCCTTCTGGCTCTTGGCATGTGTCAGGGACAAGGTGCTGGAAGGCAGAATGTAGCTGGTGGCTTTCACTTTATCCCAGGCCTCCTTGTACAGGTTCTGTAAAGGTTAAAAAGCTTCTTGTGAGTATGAAAAAATGCATTCTGGTTAGCTGCTGAGTAGCAGATTCCCTCCCCTTCCCCCATTTCTGTCTTCAGACATACCCTACCAACCTCTAGATCATCTCACTCTGTAGGATCCAAGTACTCTTAAGTGAATAACTGATTTAATACCATGAGCATAATTTTATAATCTATTATTTTATTCTTTACCATAGTACTTATCACAGTTTGACAGTTATCAGACTTTTTGATACTATATTCATTCCCTATAGATCTAAGAATTCCTGGAGGTAAAAACCACTAACATTATAAAAAACCTGTTGACCTTTCCCTACTTTTATGTAACTAGTGGTACCTCAAAAATATGTGTTTTTTTAGGTATTTGTTTATCCAGGAGAAATAAAAACTTATGAACTAAGTAATCATGCCATTGGATAGATAATGACAAAAAGCTATATGCAAACATAAGTTGCTGCTTTATTCATAATTGGTGAAAACTGGAAACAACTCCAGTGTCCTTCAACTGTGAATGGATAAACTGTGGTATGTCTGTACAATGGGATACCATTTTGCATAAAAAGAATAAACTAATGATTTATGCAGCAATGTGCATAATACATAAATGCATATGGCCAAGAAAAAGCAGCTAGACCTAATGGCTACATACTATGCAATTTCATTTAAATAACACTTTGGAAAAAGTAAAAATCTAGGGATAGGAAACATCTCTGGATGCAAGGGGAGAAGAGAGAGGCAGCAGGAGGGAAATTTGGAGGTGATACAGAATTTTTCTGTACCTTGACTGTGATGGTGAATACATGACTATGAGTTTTATATATTTACCAAAACTCATAGTACTATATACCAAAAATTGTGAAATTAACTGTACATAAATTAAAACAAAAAATCAATTAGAATAAGGGAGGAGACTAAAATGGAATACAAACTGTAATTAATAAATCTAATTGTGTTGCAAATGTATAACAAAACTACAGTGAAGGAAATGGGGAGGAAAATAACTAATTTATTTTAGAAAATGTATTTTGACAGGATATTCTAAGACTACAGTCAAAAATAACTGTACATAAAATACGGTATTCTAGTTAATTTGTTTCTCACGGGTATAGGTTAGCAATTCTGAAATTACTTTATGTGCATACAAGGGTTACACAAAAAGGAAATATGTAATAGGTAATGAGAGTCAGGCTTTTCACCAAAAAGGAAAAAGAAAGTTACAAAGTTGAAAAAAGAAGTTATAGATCAGGAAATAGAGAAGGCTAGAATGAACCCTGTGGTGTTGAATTGCATTGGAGAAATCAGTATGAATTCAGTTTTAAAAAATAGATACAGTTGGATGTGAGAGAAAGCCTGAGGAGAAATGGGATATTTGCATAGTTCCAAAAGATCTCCTTCAAGATATTTATTAATAATAAAGGGGAAAATAGCAACTTTATAGTGGAGAAGCTCAGCAGAGAGCAACTTCACCAAGTGATGAAGGTCAACATCCCCTGTAGTTGACATCATGTACCACTTGCTATGATGCACTGAGAAGGGCACATCACTACTTTGTTTTTTTTTTTTTTTGCCAAAAATGTATACTCTCAATTTAATCATGAGAAAACATCATATAAAATCAAACAAGGGACATTTCTACAAAAAAACTGACAAATATATTACAAGGGGTCAGGATCAGAAAAAGACAAGGAAAGACTGAGAGATGATCGGATTAAGGAGACTAAGGAGCCATGAAAACTAAATGCAGTGTAGGATCCTGGACTGGCCTTGGGAACAGAAAGCACCTTAGTGGAAAAACTGGCGAAGTCTGGATAAAGTCTATAATTAACATTACAACAATGTTAATTTCTTAGTTTTAATAACTGGACTACAGAGAAAACTATGCAGGCATTCTCTGTACTATTTTTGCAATTTTTCTGTAAATCTTGAATTATTTCAAAATGAAAATTAAAAAATGTGTGTTAATCAGTTCAGAGAAGGAAAAAAAGAGTGCTTTGGTTAGGCTGTAAGCCACTGGCCACTGGAAAAGCCAGAGAAGGACAAACTCAGGATCAAGAAAAAATAGTGTCAACAGTACCTGCCCGCAATAGGGAAGATGTTGCTCAACTTGTGTCAACTTTGTGCAATAGTGTAATATTCAAATTAGGACTTATTTAATTGTAAGTAGGAGGATTTATAAGACAAAGTAGGTTGGAAGGTCCAGGTAAAAACTGGACAAACCTTTGGAAGTAGAGTGCCTATCCTTTTTCTTATTGTCTCCAAAGAGGAAAAAAAGAAACTCAAATGCAAGAGAAAGGAAAAACTCAACTCACACTGCTATATAGCTCCTTCAGATTCTTGATTCTGTCATGATCCACCGTTTCTACAACTGTCGTATATTTGTCCTTATTCTGGTGGTAATTTTCTTTATATTTCACCTACAGACAAAAAATGATGGGTTATTATATCTGCTGTTTGAAAATATGTAAAGATGATTGTTCTGGAAGAGAAGATAAGACAGACACACCTCACTGGCATTAATGCCACTTTGAAGAGCAGTCACATAAACTGGTGTATCGGTGACCAGATTATAATTTTGCAGATTTTCTTTACCTGCTGCTGTGTATTGTATCTGTGAAGAAAAACAAAAGTCATCAAAAATAGTACAATACAGGTCTGCCATCAGCTATAGTAGTTTTTGCCAACTTAGGTGTACTCTTATTATTTCTGGGTTTCTGCTTTAATCCTAACAAAGAGGCTACCACTATACAGTCTTGCACATTTTGTATGGCTGCCAAAACTAATAGTTTCTCTTGACCAAGAGTGGGTCTAGATCTTTGCCAGGTTTCCTCCTTCCTTTTGTTGCATTTTCCACTCCTGAAAGCAACCCCCTAATTTTGATAGTCCATTCGTTTGCCATCAGAGCTGAGCCATATGTTTGGGGATTTTCCAAATAGCTATTTTTTTTTTTTTTTACTTCAGAACTTACTTACCTCTGGTCAAAGTATACATTTGCATTCTACTCTCTGCAAGTTAACCTGATCAACTAAGGTATTGATGCTGAGAGTAGTTCACTATGAAACACCTTCCAGATAACTTTTCATTAGAAATGTGTAATGCCTTAAACTATGGAGAGACTCAAACTGAGAAGGTCCAGCACCAGAGCGGGCCACCAGGAGAGGCTGTATGGGGCAGTGGGCCTTTGGTTCCCTTTGGTTATTTACTGTCAGAGCAGCTTTTTCTGTCTGGGCACAGGGACAACCTTACCAATACCCCACCATGGATTCCATTGATTCACGGTGAGCTAGTCTATCTAGGAAGACGGGCTCACCTGACTCTGAAGGTCATATGATTTCTTGGCTTGGAGGATCTGGGGTGTATCCCAAACATAGCATCCAATGCCTTTCAGCCAATTCAAGTCATCTTTATACACATTCTGCAAGGAAGAAGAAACAGTAAAAGATGATAGGTCCTAACTAAATTTACAGTTGAACATTTTGATGATTTCCTATTAGCTTGTGGCCATGCTCAGGGCTTGCTACGTGGTGACAGGATGGGCCCCTCAGCAGCTGGGCAGTCTTTAACACTCTCGCCTAAAGAAGTTTAGTAGGAGAGCAATAGCTAAGTCTTGGTCTAGTATTAAAGAGACTAAATATTTAACACGGGTGTCCCATGGCTCAGAGGGATTCTTACACAAAAAAGTAGTTACTCATGCCATTTTGTATTGAAAAGCATGGGTGTCAAGGCAGGGCTCTGTGAAGCCTATAATTAAGTCTAGCTATAGAAAAGATATCATACATCACTCAAGATCTCCTGTGCGTTTCGGGCCCGTATAACATTGGGTTCTTCCGGAAGAGACGTCCACTGGTGGAAGTAGTGTCGGTACTCTAGGTCGCTGAGGATGTATTGGCATTTTTTAGCCAGCACGTGATTCATCATATCATTGGGGATATGGATATTTGCTTTGGTGTCCTCATAATCTCTTCTGTAGTTCAACTAAAGAATAATATTTTTAAAGGCAAAAATAAGGAAGGGATCAATCTCTTTTAGAGTCTTATTTCTAATATAGATCAGTGCATTTAGAATACACTAAGGTTAAAAATAATACTTTAATATATTCTTCTTTTAAAATTTCCCATCCTTTTAGAATACAAGGTAAATATTGACCCTGTCGTCAAGGACAGAGCCCTCACTGTGTGTTTGGTAGTGGAGGAGGGAATCTGGAAACTCAAAGTCATCCAACATGCACAAGGGACGGGGGGAAAGTCTCAAGACTGACTCATTCCCACTGCTCTGTCCCGCTAATCTCAAACCAAAAGGCAGATCAGAAACAAAGTCAAAGTGAGCTTTGCTTACCGCACTACTCATCTTTTGGAAATCCAGACAGTGCACCACACCAGGGAACTCACTGATTTCTTTTCCAGCCAGGTAGTGACCCTTCTGCTTCTCAAATGTCTCTTTGTATTTAAGCTGGAAAGTAGATACCACATTGAGAAAACATGGTACTTTCCAACCAGCCCCTTGCTCCCCAATAAAGACTCTCAAACCTATGAGAGGAAAATGTCCTACTGACCTCACTGTTCACATAGTCGGCGTGCTTGGCTCCAACAATAGGAATGTAGCGTTCATCCAAGGTGTAGCCATAGGCCTTGGTCCCCTCCCATGCCCCTTTGTACAGTATCTAGAACAAAGAAATGTGTGTCAGTGGAAGTTTGCCTTCGATTTCTTTCAGATACTACTAAAAAGAAAATGGTTAAAATCAAGGTGAAATATTTTAAGGTGAGGCTTAAATCTTTATTTATAGCCATTGGTACCTATTAACAGGTTACAATCTTTTGGCTTGTTGTAAATGAAATCTATAAATTCTGGGGCATTTTAAGACTGAGTTTAACTATATTTACAGTTATAAAAGTCAAAACAAATTTATACATAGGGAGAGAATCACAAAAGATCGCTTCCCATTGAGCATGCACACATACATCATCCTTTAAGTTAGTTGAACTAAACTTTAGAGCACAAATCCTCCATTTGTTGGCTGGAGATGTTTGTACATGATTGCTGAAGAGGACCAGCCTTTTTTCTCTTTTTTTTCTGGTAACTGGTACAGCACTTGCTACATTATTATCTACCTGTTCATTTGTATGTCTGTCTCACTCGTGTGAGCTCCTGAAGGGCTTGTCTCATGAAGTTTTAGCTCTTCAGTGCCTCCTACAGGGCCTAGCACATCACAGCAGCTCAAAATATACCAGCTGAATAAATGTTACTCTCTCTGAATAATATGCTAATTTTAATAAACAAGACTAAATACCACAAAAAATGTTAAATCTCACTAAAAGTTCAGTTGTTCACAAAATCATCCAAAAACATGAATACTGACAAGAGTTTACAATTAGGAACAGAGTTGTATGTCACATAAATAGAACTCACAGTACTGTAGAGCTTTCCCATGTCTTTGGAGTGGGTGATATACGGTGTATCTGGAGAAAATATATACTTGCCCTTTAGTAATTTATTGAATGTTTCTTTATATTTTACCTAAGGAGAGAAAACCAAACAAAACCTTACTACAAATGTGTTTTTAAAGTTTCATAGGATCTACCTAGCAAGATAATAATCAGTCTACACATAGAGATTAAAATGAACTACCTGGTTGAATTTCAGTCCTTTAGCTAATATAATAGAATAATTTTGGACAAGAATATGGATACTATCTAAAAGTGGGTATAATTATACCACTTACTAGTGGCTTTTAAGACATTCTTTCCCAAAGATTATCTTGTAATCCCCCAATCCCATTTTCTTACAAGCAATTATCTGGAGTTAAGCCAATCTGTTCAGCGATAGACCACTAGCTCCCAGTCTATATGCCTCATTGTACACATAGCAAACTTACGTCACTTTGATTGACTGAGTTAATCTTGGCCAAAACAATCTCTGGAGGGTCTACCACACTTGTGAAGTTAGGATAGTTGTCAAGAGCAGCTTTCTTATATTTAACCTGCAAAGACACAGAGATAAAGACAGTTCTCCCCCTACAGGGTACCTATTCCCACATGGCAGGTAAGGAGGCCAGGTATTAGGTCAGAAGAATAGGCTTTTGTACCTGATTCACCATTTCTTGGTTTTTAGTAACCCTCACATGGTCCACAGAATCCAGGGGGATCCAGCCAATGCCTCGAAGCCATTCCAGGTCGGCTTTGTAGATGTTCTGAGAGCAGGAAGAGAGATATGACATGGAAATAAATGACTCAGACACAAGGTTACAGACAGCAGATTAGAAATATTTTTTTTTCAGAAGGTTTTAAAGGATTTCCTTTGTGATTATTGTCTCATTGATTCAATCATGATTTTATCTGTTCACCTAAGCAATATTTCTGGAACCTCTTCCTATGTATGAAGCACCATGCTAGGTGCTCTGAGGGATAAGTATAAAGAAGATCTAGACATAGAGAGAAGTTCTTTACAAAGTGGAAAGTGGTAAGTGCTGTGAGGTCAGGTGCTATGAGAAGTAAGGGCAGGGAGCTGTTGTTTTAAGCTATGAGTATAAACAAAGGTTATACCAAGAGGTTGAAATTTTAGGTGGACTTAGCATATTTAGTAATATAGAAATATGCGGTACATCTAGAATAAAGGAAATTACATAGGTAAATGCTCATGTGCTATAGGGTAGGAGGAGGCAACCCTCTGGTCAAGCCTGTCTCTTACCTTCGCCACCTAGTTCCTGAATTCTCCCAGCCTGCCCATACCAGATGAAGAGGAGTCACTAATCTGATTAAAGTCCCATGATAGCCTTTCTGCTGCATTGGTCAGTGAAGTGGGAGGTTTAATTCTAGCCCCTGTACTACAGGTAAGCTTTGACTTCCTGTTTTTGTTTTGATAACAATAGGAAGACGCAGGTAAGTCAGCTCCTTTGTGCACCTGAGCATCATGTTTTTGCATCATGTTTCAGTTTCCTACAGACTGCTGGTGTCAGGCAGAGATATTGATTCAGGCTTCAGTACAAAGCCTAAGTCACGTTCTTTCCCTAGCTTCAACAAAGCTCTGTGTGAGAAATTCTGGATCTTCATGCAGCTCATCGGTAGTTTGTGTCCCTTTTGTTTTTGTTTTGCTTCATAAATGCCTTGGGGAATGAAGCGCTTGGAAAAGTAAGAATGGGGCAGTCCCAGATACTTAATTATGCTGTTATGCAATGTTGTCCAAATCTCAATTCAATCTTAATTCCCATTGAAGCTCATCATTATTTTAAGTGAGTCGATAATTTTTCATGCAAATATGAGTGAGGAGTTGCTGGTGTCCATAGTACAGAAACACCAAAAAAATTGACTTTGAAAGTTATTCAGAAATGCAAAGCCAAGAGGCAAAGCTGTCACCCAATCACTGCTCCCAGTCTTTCGCCACATCATATCAAACTTCAATTCCCTTCTTGTAAAAATCTAAATATTTATGGCTCCAAGTTTCAAAGACTGGTGGCTCTGGAATGCTGCTCACAATTCTCAGAGTATACCATACGTTTCTAGATAATTAAGAAACAAAGGCACTTACATCACTCTGTAGTTCATAGGCCATCTTTGCCTGAATAACATCGTTTTGGTCTGGATGGCATGTCCATTGGTGCAGGTAATTACGGTAATCGATATCACTGACAAGGGTCTGGCCCTGCTTGGCGGCCAACACCGACATCATGTCACGAGGTATATTGATTTTGGTCTTTGTTTTATGATAGTCCTCCTTGTATAGTCTGTCATTCTGAATCTGGCCCGCATGCTCAAACCAAACCAGTTTAGGATCATCTCTCATGGTTGGAACACCAACATAATGACCTTTTTGTTTTACATGTTCAGCTTTGTATTTCAGCTGGTGGGAAGTAGCACAGAGATTCCATTAGCTTTGATAAGTACACAGGGCAAAAGGGACATTAAACATCAGCAAATTCAGCTCCCAGCTTTTTGTGTCACACACCTCCCACCCTGAGAATAAATTATAAAAAGCACTGAAATAAATTTTAAGAATAAAGAAATATCAATTTAAGTATCAGTTTAAAAATAGAAAAACTGTATTTGTTTTCTAAGTCTAATTCTGTTCTATCTAAAGGTCTAGAGGTTTTAGAAAAGCCAGGGAACAGAGGAATAAGTGAAGATGGTGATAGATGTTAACTAGACTTATTGTGGAGATCATTTTTAAAAATATACAAATATTTAATCATTATGCTATACACTTGAAACTAATATAATGTTATATGTCAATTATACCTCAATTAAAAAATAAATTTTAAAAAAGTAAAGAATGCAAATAATAGCTTTTAAAGAAGCCAAGGGTGGAAAAAATGCTGAAAGCCCATGGAAAAAAGACTAGAAGGGAGCACATACTCCAACCAACCCCAAACCCAGCAAGCCTGCCGAGCCGACAAGGAACAGTCCACCGTGCTATGCCTTAGCATAACTGGGTTCTCCCATGGGCAAGGTCCAGCTTTTGCAAAGTGCACTCATATCAAGATGAATTACCTCACTCTGAACATCACTAGAGTGATGCGCATGAACAAATGGCACAGCATCTGGAGGCAAAATGTAACCTGTGGCTTTTTGTTTCTCCCAGCCTTCCTTGTAGAGGTGCTAGAAGACAGAAGTTGACAACGAAGAGTTACACCAAGGAGTCAGAGTGGAGGAGCATATCATGTGCAGACATTTCCGATAACTATGTTATGGTCTTCCAACCCCACGCTAAGTCCAAGGCATCCAGGTAAGACCCATACCTGGTCCAGTATCCGGGCTGCCTCCTGGGCAGTGTGCAGCAGAGGAGTCTCTGTGAGGGTATACTTTGATTTGGTGTCATTCCAATTTTTCCGGTATTTAATCTAGAAACGAGAGGCAAGGGAATAAGTTACTTGATGCTAAGAACACAATGTAAGCAAATGCTAACATGAATGATTACAATCTATATCTCAGACAATAATTGTATTGCCAAGTATAAGAAGGTGAAAAGTTTTGAAAATGACAACTTCATGATTTTGCATGTTTAGAACTGCAGCCATGTACTTACATCATTTAGGATCTCACCACTTTGTTTCGCTGTCACATAATCAACCCTGTCATCCACAGGAGTAAAGTTCAGAGTTTCTATTTTTGTGCGATATTTTTTCTATGGGAAAGAAAATATCTTTTAGATAGTCGTAGTCTCTGATCCTGTGTGAGCTGAGAAGGATATGCTACATTTGAGGACCCTTTTCTACCAGAAGTATAAAGCATCATATTTGAATGGTGTCTTCTTAGCTTTCTTAATTTGGCTTTCTTCTTAGCATTTTATTTTTTAACAAATGGGTTGGCTTCTTATATCTACCACAGATTTTAAAGTAACAGATCTGCTTAGCTCCCAAAGTCATGTAATATATCATTATGTGTATTATAATACTCAATACAATTTTTTCAACTGGACAAACTTCTCTCAGGTATATTATTATTTCTGAAAAAAAGAAATTTTCCATTTATAAAATTCCAAGCATTAATAAGGGTGTTGGGCATTCTATTATGGATGTCGACCCATTACATCATAGCAACAATATAGGATTATTTTGGAAAAAATGTATGCCTGGCTTGAATGACAGCAATTAAAATTGTTTAAATTGCTGATATGGAATGACTGCATTTTGGCTCATGTATATTTGTTCAGTCTCTTAGGAAATGCACCAAATGGCAGGATAAAGTCTTGGAATACCTCACTGAAGATATCCGCAGCGTGTTTGGCATGATTGACGGAAACGGAATCATTTGGCATCCATCCAATCCCGCGTAACCATTCCAAGTCAGCCTTGTAAATAGCCTGTTGAGAATAAGGCCAGGATGAAGTCAGCAACCCTAGCCACATGGCCCTGTTTATTCTATCCATTGATCTGATGGAGAAATACAACTTAAGGATGACAGAGTCAAGCAGCTAGGCAGGTAACATAAGGAAATTAAATAGGAGGTCAGGTGATATGACAAACCGAGGGACATATTTTCTGTTTAGAAGGGATTACCTTCAGTTCAGCTCTAGGTTATTATTGCCAGGGCTAATGCACATCCAGAGCCTTATCCTCTTAATTTTTCAAGAGAAATGGAAAGTCCTAAGCTTGTACACAAAACTTCCTGGTTTAAAAACCTTGGCAACTTCATTAGAAAATTTTAAACACTGTGTCAACTAAAAAATAATATTTGTACCTACATCTCTCCATGGACTGTCAATATTTTACTTATGACAAACCTTTCTTGTTACTTAAATTCTATAGAAATATTATTTTCATAGTAGTTGTCTTTACCCTGTAACAATTAAGAACTATATTCACACTACCATTTATTTCTTGACACAGAGTCTAGATCTTTCATGGCTTTGGTGATTTTGATACCATACTATAAGGTATAACTAAAATTAAATTATTGACTGTGTAAAGATATGAAATGATGAAAGAAGGATTTAATGACATAAACTTTCTGAAAGTCATGGCAAAATGAGAGAAGAGCTCATCCTAAAATGCAGCCCACTCACGTCACTTTGCAGTTCATAGGCTTTCTTGGCCTGAATCACATCGTTTTGGTCAGGCAGGCATGTCCATTGGTGTAAGTAATTACGGTAATCAATGTCGCTGACCAGAGTCTGGCAATTTTTAGAATGCAAGATAGAAAGCATATCCACAGGGCTTTGGAACTTAGTTTTCCATTTGGCCCATTGCATCCGGTACTCTCTTTCATTCTGAATCTTTCCAGCTATGAGGGCCCATCGGATCTTGTTGTCATCCCTTGCTGTGAGGGTGCCCACGTAGTGTCCCTTCTGCTTCTCATGGTCAAGCTTGTATTTATACTGGAGATGGAAAAACAAAGCAGATGGATCACAGTATACTCTTGATAAACATAAAGATTTGCTTAAAAAACTGAGAAGTTATACAAGGACATTCTTACATCACTGGCAATCTCCCTGGAGGCCTTGGCGGCCTGTATAGGGATGGCATCCAGTCGTATATCGCAGCTCATCTTCACTTCATCCCAACCTTCACGGTAAATTTTCTGAAGAGAACAAAAACCAAAATATCAGTCCAGATTTAGATTTACCACTAAAACCAAGGGCTTAATAGAATTAATATCAGAGGAATACAATTTTGGAGTCCCAGAACCAGTTAAAGAAAAGAGAATAGGTGAAAGCATCATTCTGCAACACTGTTTGTAATATAAAATTGTGTCTGGAGTCCAAGATCTTGGCTTAACAGAAGTTTTTTCTTTTTAATTTGAATCATAGCCTTGATGTACTTGTTTATGGTTCATGTAAAAGGGTTTAGCCTGTTCTTGTATTGGTAGTTTTGGAATAAGTTTATGTTCGGACATTAATGGGCTATGACTGAATTTCTTTGATTCAATAATTCAGTTTATTTAATTTTTAAATTCAAGTCAATTTTGTAATCTTCAAAATTATAACCTTTTTACATTTGTAAGTTTTCTCCCCAATATAGTTTCTTAGATCTTCTTATGTGATTAATGATGTATATCATTTGGGAATGTTAGATGCTCCTGCTGAAGTACAATTGGATAAATAGTCATTTTTTAAAATGTAGCATCTTTTGTTTGTAAAAAAGACGTTAATTAAAGAAGTGACCAATTTACAAATAATATTTTAAATATATATTCATATTTAAACAGACATATTCTGTATTGGCAATGTCAAAAAGACTCAGAAACAACAGAAATTTAAATGTATAATTTAGAAATGGTATCAATCAGTGTGAAACTTGAACCGTGTAGAAATGAGGGGTAAATTTCAATTATTGATAGTTTTGTGGCTTTTGCATGTCTGAAATATGAGTGCTCAGAAAAATTTTGTCTTTATAAGTATGGATAGATTTTGTACAAATTTTCATTCAAGTTTTTTGTATGAATTTTGGGTGGTCCTCTTTTAAGAACTGACTTGTTTCTGTAGAAAAAAAAGTATTTTCCACATTTAAATGCTTATATTAGAGAATAGTTAATGAAAACTTGTCATTATGGTTTTCTTTTGTTTTTTTATTTACTTCTTTTGATTACATATATTATTCTATTATCTCATATGTATTAATTTTTATTTGCTAATGTGGTCAAATATATTTTTTATTGAACTAAAAGAAGATCTGGCTGGACACCAGTCTTCTTCATCTACTAACTTTGAGAACGTGGGCAAATTCTTTAATCTTTGTGTTTCAAGTTTCTCATTTGATTAAAACAAAATTACAATTTTTTACTAATGTGGTTAATTTGAGGATTGAATGAGTCGATTTAGCGTGAATTTGCTTGGTAACCTATAAAATTACATACCAATAGTCTAAAAATGTTATGCTTTCTAAATGATGGGAAAAGTTTTAAATAGCAGATTTTTTTAAGATTATGGTAATGGTGACACTTGTGTAAAGAAATGTACATACAAATGGGATGTTTGATTTCTTCCAAAACACAAGCCATTCTCATTAATATCTAAATATCTGAAGTTAATAAATTTACTTTTAGCATAGTTTCAAATATTAGTCTTGCTTATATCATCATATCAATAGTAGGATTCTGGTATTTCCAGATACAGAAATGTATCATGCAAAAGAGAGCACATGAGATTTCCCAGAATTTTTCTGCCAAAGATGACTCTGGATCAAATAGAAGAGGCCAAGCAGGCTATGCCAAAATAAAGAGCTGACTGCCTCTCAATCCAGTCACTTGATGACAAGAGTACAGTGCACCATAATATTGATTCTGGTCTAAAAAAATGTATTAGTGCTCTAAAATTTTGTTTTTCCCCAACCTTGGAAAAATTACCTCCCAACCCACTCATGATAATGAGTTGATGGTGCCGTTTGGCACATGGTGAAGAATCTTTGCTTGGCAGGCTCTTTCTCTCAGACAGATTTATTATTTTTTGAAAGATGCAAAGTTTCAAACTATGGTGAATTACACTAAGGTTGTATCCTCCTTCTATGATCGTACTTATTCTACACACAAGAAACTTCTGTGATTGATGAAGGTGGTACCTTCTTGAACTTTGCTGAATTGCAGAGTTAGCCACATATCTAAATTCTGACATTTTATCTAATAGATTTTTCAGTTGATTCCCTTGTTCCTCCCAGACATATAATGATTTATTCTGCCAATATGATAATTTCACCTTTTTCTTTTCAATATTTATCTTTTATCTTTACTCATATAATTGACTTTAATGAAAAGCTTACTCACTTAGCAAGAACTTCCAACAAATGTTAAATAACAGTGATTTTAGTGGGCATCTTTGTTTTATTCCTGATTTAAATGAGAAGCTTAGTTACTGAGGAGGAGTCTGGCCTTTGATTTGAACTTTATTCTTTTAGTCATGCCAATGAAATATTCATTTATTTTTATTTAATTTTAAAAATTTAGAATTTTGGATTTTGTCACACACTTCTTCAAATCTAGTATAATGAGCATATAATTATTCTCTTTTGTTCCACTATATTATTAGCTTTCTGAATATAAAACCCTCTTAGCATTCCTGGATGAACCCTACTTGTTTGGGTCATATCATGTTTATGTACTAATAAATTTGATTTGTTAATATTTTATATAAGATTTTCCACATTATTATTTGTCTAGTTTTCCTTTGTGGAACTATCTGACAAATTTTGGTAATTGTGATAGCTTTTATTTTTTCATTGAACTCTATGATATTTTGTTTATTTCTTTAAGTCCTGAAAGAATTCTGTGAAATCATCTGGGTGATCCTGGTATTTGAGAAGAGAAAGGTAAGTCTTTAATAACCCTCCTAATTTTTCGCTATATATTTTCATTCTTTTTCTGGGGTCAATTTTGGTAATTTGCTGTTTCCTGGAAAATTCTCTATAATCCAGGTTTTAAAATTGAATTGTAGAGTTTTGCAAAGAATTCTCATAGTTTGAGTTCATCTGAATGTTATTAATTCCCCTTTCTTGTTTGTGTGTCTCTTCATTTCTCTTTCTACTGTCTTGTCCTTATTCCCTTCTCCCTTTTATCATGTTAACATTGGCTCATTAGTACCTGGCTTTGCCCAGTGACTAGAGCCAGGGATCTGCTTCTCTCCTCCCTCCTGGTCCAGGGCTGATGCTAAGGAGTCTTCCCCACCTCCACCCAGTCAATCTCTCTCCCTTGGCTATGAAGTGTTCCACTGGTGATATTGTAACACAAACAAAAAAGGACATCTGTTGCAGTACTTACATTGCTCACATTAAGAGCATTGGCTCTGGCAAGATTAATTTCTGGAGTATCTGGCATTATGTGGATCGAGGTTTTATCCTTGTCCCAAACTTCTCTGTACTTTGGCTATGAAAAGAGCCAATAATAACAAAATTACTTCATAACTTTCAATGCATAACTTCCAATTTTTCTGATCTCAAATCTTTTCATTAAGGTAACAAAGTTCTAGAATCTTTTCACATAATTTACTCAAATTTGAATAAAATCTGTATTAATAATTTATATTAATACTTTGAATTTTTGTTTAAAATTAATAACCAACATAAAACAACCTATCAATATTATTTATTAAAATCTTTGCTATCATCATTATCATTATTATTAGAGTACCAGGTTAATTATTTATAATTCATTTATAATACTAACTTAATGTTAATATAGAGAAAAAAGTGACTTACAATACTAATATTTTCAGCATTTGATTTAGCAAGGACAACTTCAGGTGTGTCAACGATACTCGTGTACTTGAGTTTCACTACCGGTGTCCGATAGACACTATCTCGTAGGATCTCCTGAGCATTTTTGACTCTCAGTACTTCAGGAGACCCATCAGGCATCCAGCCAATGCCACGTAACCACTCCAAGTCAGCCTTGTAGATATTCTGAGAAAGAAAACAAAACTAACTAGAAGCAGGTTTTAAAAATTGTAGTGAAATAAGGAAGCAGTTTTGTGTTACATTTTATCTTCCATAAACAATAATAAAAACCGAGCACTGGCCCAACAAACATAACTCCTCATATGCACAACAGTGTTTTGTTCTGCTTGTTTTCTGTGGTTGGGG
Organism: Macroglossus sobrinus; assembly: GCA_004027375.1. Lineage (NCBI taxonomy): Eukaryota > Metazoa > Chordata > Mammalia > Chiroptera > Pteropodidae > Macroglossus > Macroglossus sobrinus. The sequence goes on along the minus strand of PVKZ01001028.1, from coordinate 319,215 downwards.
GTCTGTGTTGGGCACTTATGTATATTTTAAAAAGCAGAATGATGTAGAAGGAGCTCTCTGTTTGGGGAATGCATGAAAAAATTTTGAATAATATTAGGTAATCATCGTATTTGTCAACGTGGACTTTAAAGCAATAATAATGGGCTCTCCAGTAAGTTCTCCACAGAACAGCCAGAATGATCTTTTCAAAATTCGCAGTTCAAATCTGACATCACAACATTCTCCTATCCTTTGGCTTCCCATTAATTAAGATATGACCAAAATCCTTAACATGGACTAGAAGGTGAGGGATGGTCTAGCACCATCCAGACCCTACTTATTCTCCCAGCTTCATCTTGTATATGCCTCCCTTTGGGCTGTGCATTCTGACCATGTTGACCTTCTTTTAGTTTGTGCTTTTCATATGTTGGTAATTCTGTGTCTTCCTCATGGAGCCAACTCTTACTTTCCCATCATATCCCCACTAAATCAGCACTTCTTAGACAAGCTTTCCTCATCTCTCTTTCATAGTGCCATGATCACTCCTTCTCAGTCATCTAATTTTTTACTGATATTCTCTAATTTAACATCTATCTTTGTTATCATTGTGAATTGCCTAACATTGGGAACTTTGTCTTGTTTCTCCTTATTTATTCACAATTGTATCTTTAGTGCTTATCATGTTTGACATAAGGTGTACTCAATAAATATTTTTAAAAGATAATGAATAATTTAATCCTTAGCTCCATAATTTTGATCTCAACTGGGTTTTCTTTTTCCAAAATAGCAACTCACCTTGAATTGGGATTTACATTTTTTTGGTTATCTAAATTTGTTTCCCTAGACATAGGTAATTGGTTAACCAGATAAAATTGTTATATATCAGTTATTTTAAAAATCATTGTGTTCTTCAGAATAATATTTTAATAACTAGTTAATAGAATATAAATATCAGAGTAAAAAAGTAATAAGAGTAAAAAATGTAGGAAAATTTCTACCATAATAAAGAATGACATTATATGTTTTATTGTGTAAAGTTTGATATTTACCCAAAATTCAGAAAAAGAGATTCTCAAAGAGGATTACATTCTCTAAGAACTGAATTGATGTGCATTCCTTAATATACTAATGTGGTTCAGGTTAACGAAGAAATAGCATTTTTTGAGAATTGCCTACATCTACCAGTTGGCGATTCATTTAAAATGATGGACATACTTTCCAGTAAGAAGCTCATTCATTATAAGAATCTCTTGAAGCTTAGGGGAAACAAATTAAGATAATTTTTAAAAGGTATCTCTTCTACAGAAGAAATAAATAACCTGAGGGAATCCATCAATTCCAAAATATAAAGTGGACATAAAATATGAGTAAATCTAAAAAATTCAGGTAAATTAATGAAAAACCATATTATAAATAACAAAGTTAAGGGAAACTAGTGAGTTTGGAGCATGCTGTTATCCTTTTAAATTAAATTTATGGACTACAGCCATGTTCTTTAATAAATTATTGAAGGACCATGAAAGTTCTTATATTTAATAAACTACAAACACTGCACCTGTTAGCAAATCTATAGAAAATTTGGGAGCATTGTTAACAATGAAAATGAAAACTTTCTGAATAAACTAGCAGTAAGGTAGGAAATTATTATTTTTCTTTTATTATTATTATTTATTATTATTATTTTTGCCCACAGCACCTGGTCTTCCTAGGTGGTCTCCATCCAAGTACTAACCAGGCCCAACCCTACTTAGCTTCCAAGATCATAGACCATGGACTGGCTCCACTGGGGTGTGAACCCAGGATCTTCTGTGTGTAAAGCAGACGTGCTAACTACTACACATCCAAGATAGAAAATTATTAAACTTGATGAAATGCTAAAAAGAAGTACTAATGTAGGGAGAGTTCTGTCTTCCCAACCACTGGAAGGAATGAGGAGGCAAAGCTGTGGAAAACTTTCTTCTTGGGGAATTGCTCACTCCTCAGGCACCTGGGTTGGTGCTCCCCTCACAAGCACACACTTACATCACTCTGAAGGTCATACGCCTTTCTGGCATGGATGACATCATTCTGATCAGGAAAGCAAGACCACTGGTGCAGATACTGGCGATAGTCCATGTTGCTTGCTAACGCTTGACTTTCTTTGGCAGCGTTGATGGACACCATGTCCCCTGGGATGGAGATCTTGGCCTTGTGGTCATTGTAGGCCTTTTTGTACAGCCTGTCATTTTGCATCTTCAACACATTTGCTGCCCAAACCAGTTTAGGGTCTTCTTTGGCATTGCGACATCCAATATAATGGCCTTTCTGTTTCTCGTAAGCAGTTTTATATAGATACTGGTGGATATAAACAGAAGAAAGAAGAGTTGTTTTTCTAGACAGCCTGTTCAAAATAATTCTATTCCCTTAGATTAACCTTTTGGGAGCACTGTGAGCACCTCTAAGGCAAGAACTGTGCTTCTAGATTATCTCCCAAAATAGGCTCATCCAGTATTTCCCAAACTTTCATCATTGTTCGTCTCCCTCAGGTTTTGCCACAAACAAGTGCCACCTGTACTTCAAAATTTCAGTCAACTTGATTCTTTGTTTAGAAGAATTTATTTTTAAAGTGTAAACTTAAACTTTATTTTAAAAATTTATAATTTTTTAAAATGGAATAAAATCAGTATTTATGCTTGTTTATGTACTATATAAAATTATTACAGGAACACCTCTACATGCTGCATTTCAAGAAAATGCAGAATTCTTTTTACCTATAAATATCGACTAAGTGATTGTAAATTAATTGCTATTGAGATGATATTGAAAAGAAAATAAGAATATGTGCTTAAACAAAGAGGAGCAGAACTAAATGGAGACACAATTGTAAAAACTGTTCTTGAATTTGGGGTTTTAAAACAAGGCACTAATAACAATGATCTCCATTTTACTGAAATATAATTCTTGGAGAATTAAGTTAAAAATTAGTACAGTATTAACCCTTTGTGTCTACTGTTTAGTGTTTGTTAAAACTGGGCAAGGTGGAGCTCTTACATCACTGGCAATATCCCTAGAAGCCTTGGCATGCTGAATTCCAATGGCGTCTGCTCGCAAGTCATAACCAGTCATCTTCATGTCTTCCCAAGCTTGCTGATACTGTTTCTGTAAATGGAGATTGCAATGCCACAGTCAGTCTGAGGAGGGAGCTACTGAATCGGTGTAGCTAATGTGTTCAATAATAAACATTAACAGCTAACATTGAAAATTAATCTCCTTTTAAGATTTATGAAATAGGCTGGTTTCATATTGAACTTAAGTTCCAGTAGATTTTTAACAAAATTCAGTAAAATTCTCTGTCAATAATTTTTTTAAAAGAAGGAAATTTAGGAGATGGTAAATCATGTAAAAATGGGGAAATATATATATTGTTTGACTTTTAAAAGGAAAAATTAATAATGTTCCACTAAAAATAGAACTAGATACTACTATATATGCATATATATGTTTTTATGTTGTGTTTTTGGAGAAATCACTGCATTTTTCTTTCCAACAAAAATAAGGACACACATCTGTATATTTTATACACATATGAATACACAGGTAGGCATGCACGCACACAGCAATTATCACTAGCTTAAAGACTGGAAATAAGAGGAATGGTAGGGCAATGCCTTAAACTAAAGTCTCTCTGCAGTATACTGCCGAAAGGTTCGGCGAGGCAGAGAATACTGTATGAAACTAGTGGGGTGTGTAGTGTCTCACATTGCTGATCTGTATGGCATTGATTTTAGACTGCAGCATCACTGGAGTGTCTGCTGGTACATTAACATTAGCCTTCTCTTTGTCCCAGGCATCGCGATACAGTGGCTAGTAAAAAAGAAAAACAAAGGGTGATTGATTAGTAAATAAGTCAATTACCACAAGGATAAAATTATAGGAGCAATTAAAGTTCTCTTTGGATGTCTCAGATAAAAAAGTAAATCAAATTTTGTCTTGTTTTCACTTGTGTTTTTATTTAGTGACTTCAACAAGAATACATTCATGTGGGATATAAATGTGAAATGAGGCAGAAACATGGTAGTAAAATGATTCTTTTCTATTTATTCACATGTAATTAATTACCTGGCAGGTAAACCCACCTTGCAGGTAATTACAATATCCACATTGCTAATCAAGTCCTGGCTTTCTTGGCCCAAATAGCTATCATAATGTCTAACATTGGGGCTGCCCCTGGACTTTTCAACTTATTTCATGATTGAATAACAATCAAAAGGTGGCAATTTTATGATCGTCATATTAACTTGTGGACCTATTTTATAGGCAAGGTCTCAAAGTGTGTATCAGAATCTGTGGAACATGAAGATGCTCACTGCACTTATATTGACCAAAGAGTTATCTAAGTGAATGAAATGTGGATACTGTTAATTGATTGACTACATGAAATTCTATCATTCTATCTGGATACCTGTATCTTCAAGATTCTCATGCTGGTATTAGCAATTTAAAGTTGACAATTAAAATTCTTACTAAGACTTCTTTAATTTGTCTGAACCCAGATTACCTCACTGATCTGTAGAGCGTTGGTCTTTGCCAGTATGACTTCAGGAGTATCAGTGATGCTGGTGAATTTGAGGTCCTCAGGTCTTATACGATATAACCTTTCATTCAGAAGATTTTGGGCGTTCTTCACTCTCACTACTTCCACAGATCCCTCTGGCAACCATCCAATACCCTTCAACCATTCCAGGTCTGATTTATACACATTCTGCATGGACAGGACCACAGAGTGTAGAAGAGTCAAATTTGCCTCCTAGAGCACAATGCCAGCAAACCGCACACTATCTCTGTTTAAATCAGCTGGGTGGCCAATCCCATGAAACTAAAAAATCAACATTAAATGTTTATATTTAGGTGTTACATTTCTGGCACACATTTCTGTGAGAAGTCCACAGTATCTTATAGGAATTGGAACAGAGCTGACAAATGGAACTTTTAAAATGACAGACAGCAATGGCACATAATTTTGTTTTAATATGATGTTGAGTTTCTGTGCTCACCACTGCCTTTTATGTACAACTGAAGATAACTTCTGTAGGAATTTAGGAGGAAAAAGTCCTTAGATGCATGTATAATGAGAAAAAATATACTTATATCTAAATATACCTTTCTCTCTATATAAAAATGTAATATAAATATTTTTTTCTACAGTCATCACATATACTTGAAATCCAATGTTTCCTTATGCTTAATCTGTTTCTAAAGTTTAGATATCTGATCATGCAAATGTGAAGAATCAGAAAAACTGGGACTGAATTTTTTTACCTAATCACACAGAATAACAGAGATTTTCATCTCAATGAGTAAGGTCTTGTCACATAAGAAGGAATTCTCTATAAGATTAAAAAATGTTCAGAAAAATTCTACTATAGCTAAGTGTAAAAATGTTGCGTTCTATTAAGATTACCATTTAAATTATGTCCCCAGGGAATATACTGTGATTGAATACACAGACATACATCTCCCCAAGAGTCTGGTGATAATATACGCACATCACTCTGCAGTTCATAGGCTTTCTTTGCCTGAATCACATCGTTTTGATCTGGCAGGCACGTCCACTGGTGCAGATAATTGCGATAATCAACGTCGCTAACCAGGATCTGGCATTTCTTGGCTTGAACAATAGACATCATGTCCAACGGCGTGTGGTGAATTCCTTTAGACTTCTCATAAGCTTTCTTGTATTCTCTATCACTCTGGATCTTGGCAGCATGTATAGACCATACCAGTTTGGGGTCATCTTGTAGGGTACGGAAACCCACATGGTGCCCCAGTTGCTTGCGATAACCTTCTTTGTATTTGTACTATAGATGTGAAAAATCAGATAAAAAGACTTAGGAAAATAATGTATTATGAGGATTTTTTATTAAATGTTTTCAGAATATTTTCTTAGCCTTAATGTAAATTGGCTCAACATTGACAGTCATTATATATTTCAGTTCATTTTAAGGAAATTAGATAGGGTTATTTAGGTAGTTTTATAGAGGACATGAGTAAATCAGGGGGAAAATAGTATGGTGACCAAGAGTAACAAAAAAAAATAATAATAGTTAATATTTACTGAGCAATCACTATACGCCAGATGTTATTATGAGTGATTCAAATGTATTAGGTCGATTAATATAAAATTGTTGAATTTTTTAGTTAAAAATAGTTGATAGTGGTGATTATTATCTTGCCTAGTCTTCACACTATCTCTATGTGATAATGTTATTATTAACACATATTTTGGATGGGGAAAATAAGGCACAGTGAGGGTCACCAAGGTTGCCTGTCAAGTATGACATTAGGTCCAATGGTCCCCCAAGAGTACTGAAGGCACCTCAGGTGAGAAAAAGTCATGTGTGTGGTTTAGGAGACAGACAAGAAAGGTACATGTTTCGGGAATGGAAAGAAAGGTTGCTGGTTCGAATCAGAAGATGATAACAAAAGGTCAGTGGATGAGAGTTTCCATCTTGTCCACACTTGTCCTAAGTGTCTTAGAACTGGAGTAAGATAGTTTCTCTTTCTTTACTTTTTAATGGCTAACTTAGGAAAGTTTGGACAAAGGGAGATAGAAAGAACTGGGAATAAAGCAGATCCTGTGGTTCAACCATGATTTTTAGAAATAAAAATGAGGACTATTAAGGAAGAAATATACGAGGTGAAAAATAGAGAAGAGCCTGAAGGAAGGGAACAAAGGTGGCTTAAAGATTTGGAGCTGGAGTGGGGCTTGATAGGATAATTATTCTGACTCTCAGTAAGTTTTAAAATTACTATTAAATGAACTTCAGAAGGTTACTAAGAGTAATATACATAGGTCTCCAGTATAAAATCTTGCATATAAAATGTGATTTCATTCTTAAGTCTTCTTAAGTGTATAAAGCTTTCACCTGTGATTTGTATGGAGAGTGTCACAAATATTTTGGGGATAAAATCACATTGTATTAGTTCCTGAATTTTTCCCAAGAATTTTGCACAGACCCTTCATAATATTTTACTTCTATTGAGAAACAACTTAGAAGTTATTTACATATACACATTACCTATGTTTACCTTAATGTTTTTCATCTTATTTTAATGTTTTTAAATACAGTCTTTAGTATAAGACAAAATGCAATTGTTTGCATAGACTTTTTTTTTTATTCTAGAAAAATATTCTCCCTATTTGTTGTATAGATTAGAAGAGAAAAACCACAGGGAGATGGGAGCTGTACCTCACTAGCAATTTCTCTGGAGGCTTTGGCATGCTTGATTTCAATGGCATCTGCTCTCAAGTCATAGCCTCTCTGTTTGGCTTCATTCCAGTCTTTCTGGTAGAGTTTCTGTTGAGAGAAAACACAGGTTTGTTTGCAAGAATTGAAAATAAGTGAATATACTCAAAGTAGTCCTAATATGAATCAAAAAAGCATAATATAAATGAAAGCAACATAAGAAAAAAATTACTTCTAGGTTCTTCTTTTGGTTATTGGCTATTTATTTCTGGAGTGCAGGATACTTCTGATTAAAATTTTAAGGGTAAACATCTAAAACTAAACATCTGAATTCAAACTAATGTTTGAATGTTTGCATTCATTACAATGTGGTCCACATCTGAAAAATTCCCAGTATATAGTACATGAAAACTAAGAATCAACTGTGAAGCTAAGGAAAATTCACAAGGAACCATATAAGACCCGATAAATTATTTCTTAATGTTGTCCTTTGACCTTTCCGAGGTCTCTGCTAAAGGGATCTTACATAGATGTCATACATATCCTGTACTTTGCATATAATTAAAAGTTGTCTTTTCTTAGGGCCTTAAACTGTCAAACAAAAAAAGTTCTGGATCAATCAAAACCATATAAAGACAATAGAGACTGTTATCTCTTATACTTTTTTGTGTTAAATGTACCTAACTAGGGATTTCATTATTCTCTATAAATACACAATGAAACTGAGCTATAAACTGAGCTGAATATAGAACAATGATTCCAGAGTTGAAAGGGGATACCAATAAGATTCAGGTATCCCAACTCTTGCAGTCCAGGAATCCAGTCATGTATCTAAATTAATGTTTAAAAGAAAATTTCCCTTCATATTGCATTGAGAATGGTAGCTAAAGAGAAAGTATCCAGAACCAAAAGCTGTAAACATTTCTGAGATAGGTAATTTGTCAATTATAACACATTCCATAGGCTGACAGATACTGTTCCATAAAGGCATTCACACTTCATATTTATGCCTCTTACATTGCTGATTTGCAAGGCATTGATTTGGGCCTGTAGCATGACTGGCGTGTCAGAAGGAATGCTGATGTTGGTTTTATCTTTATTCCAGGCTTCCTGATACAGTTTCTGTGGAGAGAAGGGAAATATTATTTTAATATAACAATAAAGAATGGATATTTGAAACATTAAGTCTTAGCAACTATTTAACCTGGAAAAATGTTTTTATATAGATTTGTGACAGTTTATTTTATGTGTCAAGTTGGCTAAGCCACAGTATCCACATATTTGGTCAAACATTATTCTAGATGTTTCTGTGAAGGTATTTTTTTTAGATGAGATTGACATATTAGTAGACTTTGGGTAAAACAGGCTACCCGCTGTAATGTGGGTGGACTTCATCCAATCAGCCAAAGGCCTTAGTAAAAAAATAAAAATAAAAAAAGGACTGACCTACCCTGCACAAGAAGTAATTCTGCCAGCAGACTGCCTTTGGGCTTGAACTGCAGCTGCTTTCTGGACCTCCAGCCTGCTGGCCTACTCTGCAGATTGTAGACCTGCTGGCCTCCACAACTGCATGAGCCAATTCCTTAAGAATTGTATTAGGAAGAAGCCTGACTAATACAATGTTATACAATTTAATATGTAGCATTATGCCACAGATTTTGATATTTTATAGGACTTCAATCAACTTTTGTTTCTTTGAATCATAATAGAGTGACATTTTTCACTTTAGTACTTCCAAGTTTGTGTGTATGGTGGGGGAAAAGTACATTGGCATTCGTCAAGAGTTCAATTTTGCATGTGCCATCACTGAACTAGTCAAGAGATTCTGAGAGTTGCTCCCATCACTACAGTCTTTGAAGAACAGTCCACTTGCTAGGTGTATGTGTGTGTGGATGGGTGGGGGGGGAGGGCCTCATTTGACAACAGAGTCCCATAAAAGAAATGCTTGGTAATAAGTTGATTCTTACGTCACTGATTTGCAGAGAATTGGCTTTTGCCAGGACAACTTCTGGAGTGTCAACAATGCAAGTGAATTTCAAGGCTTCTGGTGGAGTTCTATAGAGTCGTTCATTCACCAGGTCTTGAGCACCTTTCACTCTGGTCATTTCTACTGAGCCCTCTGGCATCCAGCCAATGCCACGCAGCCACTCCAGATCTGCTTTATACACACTCTGAAAAGGCATTAGACAGAAATTTTGTTTCATTGTTAGATATAACATTCCTTAATTTAAAAAATAACGTTCATGGGGTGGAGGAGTGATAAATGCAGGAGATGGTGATTCCAAAAAAAGTAGAACCTGAGATTTTAGATGACTTGGGATTTTAATATCATGACAGAGTAATTTGTAAAAGTATTAATTCTTTATACTAGTCATGAATAAAAATAAAATCATAATAATATTTAATTCCATGATAATTATTTGATATTTTTAAAAATTATATGACTAAAACATTTTTAAAAAGAAATTTTATTGAATCTCACTCTATTTTTATCCTGTAATAACTGACCCAAGGAAAGCCTGTTTAGTGTTTTGGATATAGTCCAGTAGTGGCAAATTTTAAAAAAATTCATAATTAAAAAAATTATAATTCAAAATTTATAATTTACATTTGTTCGAAATATATTTTCATTGCCAGAAAATAAAAATGACATGAGGAAAATACTTTGGAAAGGACATGTCTAAGCAGGGTTCTTTGTCTATATTCTTTGCTTCTGTGACATAACTACTAAATATGGTTTTTTTAAATTAAACAATATGAATGGCATTCCCCTCGAGTTGTATAGTGCACAACCCATGGGTCTGACCACAGAGGCACTGACTGGATAATTAGTAAATCTATGCCCTCCCATTTTCCCCCTCCCAAAGTTCACGTTACATACATCGCTCTGCAGTTCATAGGCCTTCCTTGCATGGATAATGTCGTTGTGATCAGGTAAGCATGTCCAGTGATGCAGGTAATTTCGGTAATCAATGTCACTGACCAGAGTCTGACATTTCTTGGCCAGCAAGATGCCTAACATGTCCACTGGGCTAGTGAACTTGGTCTTCCACTTCTGAAAGTCCTTCTTGTACTCTCTTTCACTTTGAATCTTCCCTGCATGTATGGCGCACATAATCTTGGGGTCATCTTCAACGCTCTGAGCTCCAATGTGATGGCCTTTCTGTTTTTCGTATGCTTCTTTGTATTTGTACTAAAATGTCAGAAACATAGTTTTAGAAATCCATGTCTAATACCATATACATGCTGACAATTACAGATAACGTGAACACCCACAAACAAATGGATAAGAATTTTATATTGTAAATATTTTGGCACCTCTGAACAATTTTAAATCAACATTTTATACTACCATAAACATAACTGCAGTGTAATTATATGTCTTTATTGGTGAAACCCTTTTCTGCAGTAACTGGAACTTCAATTCCAAACTGTATTTTTCTTCTCTATGACAATAAGGTTAAGGTCTTAAAAAATAGGAAGCAAGAGTAGTAGAAGCAGTTATAAAGTGTGACCCACCAACTGTACTGCGGTTGTTCAGGAATATGAGACCGAGGGGGTTAGATGAAGAGTACTTACATCACTGGCGATGTCCCTCGAGGCCTTGGCACTTTTGATGGAAATAGCATCAGCTCTCAGATCATAGTCCTTCATCTTTGATTCATCCCATCCCTTGGTATAAAGTTTCTATGTAGAGAATAACACACAACAGAAAAATAAAAGTGTTATAGAAAGTTAATAGGCCAATTCCAGAAAGGAAGGTAGGAAGGTAGGAAGAAAAAGTATTTTAATTACTCTTAGAGAGGCTTAAATAACAATTAAGAAATCTCTTACTTGACTGATATTGACAGAATTGCTCTTGGCCAGCATAATTTCTGGAGTGTCTGGCATCACGTGGATGGAAGTTTTGTCAGCATCCCAAGCTTCTGTATATAAATGCTATGAAGGAAGTCAGGTAAAATTCATTGTTAAAGACAATATATTTAATTATTATCAAATTTAACTCACTTAACTATAAAATAGCCCTTTTAAACTTATTTGTAGGTGAGGGAAGCAAAAGGTAGTGTGAAGAGTGAAACATGGTGATATTTAAACAGCCATGTAATAGTTTCAGAGCTGATATGAAACATTAAAATGATATCAATTATTAATTATTTTTATCCAGTGACATTCCAGCTTACTCATAGGACCTCCAAAGATAAAGCTTGGCTGTAGAACTATGATATAGTAGAAATCCCTAGACTTCAGAGTCAATCCCAAGTTCAAACTCAACTTCACTGTGTTCAAGCTGTGTGATCTTGAGAAAGGGGTATAAAGCCTCACATTCCTCATTTGTTGGATGAGGATAATCATATCATTTTTTGAGGATTTTTTGAAGATTAGCCATAACATATGTAAAACTCATGAGTTATAGTAGACATTCAACAAATTTAATGGTTTTAAAATTTCCTATTGTTGTTAAATCTGTTTGCTGTTGATGGGTGGTATAGAATTTCTGGAGTTTTAACAGCCCTAACTCTGGAGAGAGTTATAAGAGCCAATTTTACATCCTGTACTGAGCACTCAGTGTCACTACCAGAATGTGTGGAAGATGTTCAGGCCAGTGTGAGAGAATTCAGATAAGTTCAATTTAGTCTAAAATGTGCATAAGAGGACCTACTCATTGGATAAAAAAAATTAACTCACTCTCAAAAAACAGATTGCTAGAACTTTGAAAAAAAGAAGTGATTATCTATCTTGTGTAGTAAAACTGAAAGCAGTTTGCTTTTCCAAATAGATTTGCACAACTAACGCAGAAGAGTAAACCAAGAAACTAATTTGAGTTGTGCACCAGCACTGCTATAAACACTGTATATCTCAGGCTTTAGAATGAAATGCTATATGGTTATATATTTCTCACTTTATGAGCCACATTCATGGAAACTATGACTCAGGCAACTGGAAACATCTGGAGACTAACCTTGCTCATTGTCAGGGCATTAGCCTTTGCCAGGACAATTTCTGGGGTATCTGTAATGCACGTGAATTTGAGCTGGTCTGCAGGCAGACGATACTTCTTGTCACTTAGGATTTCTCCGGCTCTCTTCACCTTCTCAATCTCTACAGAGCCAATAGGCACCCATCCAATGCCTCTCAACCATTCAAGGTCAGCCTTGTAAATAGCCTGAAAATGAAATAATGTCAAACATTCATAAAAGTCCCCTAGATAGCCTGGTGTCTGATCCTGATTTAGTATATACAGATGGAGAATCTTACTTGTGTAATCTCTGGGAAGACCCAAAGGATTGCCACATTTTGGTAAAGAGTAGTTAGTCAAACACTTTGTCTCAGTAGGTAGCCAATGTTTGCTGTTTTAAAGACCCATGAAACCTCTCTAATAATATGTTATTTCACTGACACAAAAAGATTTTAGAGAAATTACGGCCTGTCTCCTGGTACATAGTTTATATTCTGAGTTGATTGCTCATACCTCCTCATGTGGGACTAACACTTTCGTAGAATATAGTTTGCTCCATCTCATTGGCCAATGGCCTTTAAAGCTAATTGTGTAACATAAGAAAGGATGAATATAATTGGCTGACCACATGTTGAATTAATGTGTTTCCTGGGGACAACACAAAGGGCATCTTATTTCACATTATTCTATATACTTTTAAGCCAAGGGTACATATGTTTATACTTATTTTCAATCCCCTTTTTGTGTTATAATTCAAGTTAAAAAAAAGATACTTTATCTTTTTTCCATTTTTCTTATTTAAATTTAAATAATTGTTTGAAAGAGAATTTATCTCATTAGAAAGAGTAACAATTCTTTTTATTTTTATGCATTTTTGGGAAATTCTGTTATATTATGCCATTACTTTTATCATTCTTTCAAAAGTGACTACCTGTTAGGGATTGATTTAAAAATAATAATAAGGAGCTACTAAACCAATGAGGTGACATTTGAGTCCTAAGGACAATTTACTGGCCACCAACAAAAGCGCCTAACATATTCCTAGGGAGCTATTGTTTTTAGCTTTTTAGATAAATTATTACGATGAAAAATTTATTCCTAAACTTCCCTTCACAAGTTATAATAGATATTTCATATGTTAAGTAGTCAGAGAAATGATAATGCAATCATTTCATTTGGAAAATTAGGTTGCATTAAACCAGGAATTCTTAACCTTGCATCAATGAACTTAGATAGGAAAAATATATTTTTTTTTATTTTCATTAACCTCTAACTGAAATATAGCATTTTTTTCCATTATAAATTTAGGCAAGAGATTACAGTAGTAACACTACATGGGACTTGGTCAGCAATAAAAATCACAAATATTTTCCTACCTATTACAATTATAGCAGACATCGTGAAATGTTTACATTCATCACTTCTTTGAAATTAAACTAGTTATTACACCTATCTTTTTATTCAACATGTTAATAAAAAAGCATATATATTATTACATTACAGACTTAGTTTAAAATTTTGATAACCATATTTTGATGTGATTGATTTCTTTTGAAACATATATACATATACATATATATATATATATATATATGTACACACACACACACGTGTATAGTTTTTTTTTTAATTTATACACTTCATGACATTGTCATGAGAAGTTGTCCATAGGTTTCACTAGACTGTCAAAAGATTACATGTCATAAAAAAAGTTAGAACCTCTTTTTAAAACCTGAAAAATATTAGATTCACTCACATCACTCTGAAGGTCATAGGCCTTCCGAGCATGAATGATGTCGTTCTGATCGGGCAGACAGATCCATTCGTGCAGGGGATGCTTGTAATCTATGTCGCTTACAAGGGTCTGACACTTCTTGGCTAGCACCAACCCTAACATGTCTACTGGGCTACTAAACTTGGTCTTCCACTTCTCAAAGTCCTTCTTGTACTCCCTGTCACTCTGAATCTTGGCCGCATGGAGGGACCACATCATCTTGGGGTCGTCCTTAATGTTTCGGGCCCCAATGTGGTGGCCGAGCTGTTTCCGGTAGCCTTCCTTGTATTTGTACTGAAAAAAAAAAGGGATGTGAGTCTATCATATTTCTATCATATTTCATAGTTTTATACATACACTATTTTTTTGATTTTCCCTACCACTTGTATGAGAAAGGTTAATATTATCAACCCAGAATAAACGGATATATGTAATAGGAAATGGTAAACATCTATATTGGCTGATTTGCATGTGTTATCAATTTTTTTTTACAAACATCTGGGTTAACTGCTGCTCAATTTCTGACACTTAAAAATATAAACCCATTTTTAGTGTCTCTAAAACACTCATTTAAAAAAATATGTTTCTCTATCTTTGACTGATTAACAGGTATAATGGATGTAGTATCTTGTGCTTTTCTTTGTTTTTAATTACAACTCTGTACATTGAAGAATCACTAAATGAAATTGAGACATGTAAGGATAACAAAAATTCTGTCAAGAAAGACTATAAAAGCTTCCATTTGTGGACATTTTTGAATAAGAAACGCCTCTACCAAAATCATCAACTTACATCACTAGCAATATCTCTTGAAGCCTTGGCTGCTTGGATTGGAATGGCATCCAAACGCAGATCATAGCCTTCCTTCTTTGACTCTTCCAAAGCAAGTTTGTAGAGTTTCTGTAAAAAAGAGTCATTAAATCATTCCTCTTTTCATAAAAAAATGAAACTGTTAATTATTAAGTTTTCTCTATCCTCTTTTAAACTATAAAAACGAATCCACAAAGTCAAGTAAGGGTGGGTTTGTACAAAACTTGGTTTCATAGGACTTTAAGGCACATGTTCTAAACTCTGGGATTTTATTAATTGGTAAATTTAAAAAAAAATTGGGGGGAAGATCAGCATGTGGTTGCCAAAATTTTTTTTTTGCCAAACAAGTACATCTTAAAAAAAAAAAAACCTATTTACTATCACCTTCGTAGTGTAAAAGAAAGGCCATCTTAACACTAAAGAAGAAGAAAAAATAAGAACCATATTTTAAAATTTAATATATTTGGATTCATAAAAACTCAATGCATTTGTTTTTATTTTTTCTCATTTTGATATGGACAGTTATCACAGACCGCGATTGATCTGTAGAGAAGTATTTCAGAATCATCAGTCTGATGAAAATGTTTGCAAATAACATTTTTGGTAACCAGAACATTAATGAAGCAGCAAGAACAATACAGAGCATGATAACTCACTGGGTTCCAAGCCAGTGCCTGCCTACTAAATAGGTGAATAAAATAATGACTTGCTACCTACATAGACCTGTAGGGAAAGGCTTTAGGAGCATAACTCCTATTGAGCTATTTCTCTATAAGCATTTCATTCCCCGACATTCTGTGGCTAAAGGATGGTCTACTTTGTGGGCCTACCACATAGCTCAAAATTGAATCAAGAGAGAACTATTTCTTTTACTAACAATGTTAGATTGGAATATGTATAATAAATTAGTCAAAACCCTTCACTAAGGAAACAGTTACAATAGCTCATTTTTGTCTATTTTTTATTGTAAGATCAATAGTTTACTCACATCACTATAGTTTATTCGATTGAGTTTGGCTAGCATGATTTCTGGTGTATCAGGCATGACATGGATTGTTTTCTTATCATTGTCCCAGGCTTCGGTATATAAGCGCTATGAAAAAAAAAGATGAGAAAAATTATTTTGGAGTTAAAAGACTTTTTATTGTTATTATTATGTTCCACTCACCTCTACTCTATACAAAGTAGAAATAAAATTATTAAAGTTGCATAAGTTCCTACCTTTAATTGTAGGTAAATTATTATTTCCAAGAGTATTTAGCTCACTAGTTCATTGACTCAGAGTTTTTACTGTTTCTCATTAAAATTCTTTAACAATTCTGAAAAGTATAATTAGGTTGCAGTATTTAAAATCTGTAATCATAAAATATTACAGCACATGGTATTTTTAACATGAGTTTAATATTTTCTGAAGTATTACTAAGTAACTGTGGTATTATGATGGAAAAAAATCATTTTTAAAGGTATCGTAAATGACATAGGAATCCTTAAACTGTAGTAATATGTTAGATTTTTTACCTTGTTCTATGGAGAATTCTGATACCTAATGGTGAGGAGTGAAGACTCACCTTATTCATGATAATAGCATTGCTCTTTGCCAGCACCTGCTCTGGGGTGTCAGTTATGCTGGTAAATTTCAGTGCGTCTGGACGCTGACGGTAGATATTATCACTCAGTATCTCTGTGGCCCTCTTGGCTTTAACAACTTCCAAGGAGCCAATTGGAACCCAGCCAATGCCTTTCATCCATTCAAGGTCTGACTTATACAAATTCTGCAAATCAGATTTAAAAAAAAACATTTAGTGATTAGTGTTTCAGATTCATAGTCACAAAATGGCTCATACTGGAGAAATACCAAGGTATCGATGAACAGATAAGGCTCCCAGCATAATCAATCACTCATATCACTCATTCATAAATGTTGAACCCTCAGCATATTTTTTACTAAGCACTTTTGATACAGACGATTGTACCAGAAAGATGAGAGATTTTTTTTTAATGTAAAAGAAAGTCATGCCCTTGAGCATATTATAAAATTTTTACACAAGATAATATATCACATATTTTCCTAATTATTCATTTTATTTTATTCTCAATAGACTTGCTAATTGTCAATAAGAATTAGGTAATTGGTTTTGAAAAAGACAAGAATGTGTTAGTATTTTCCTGTATGTATAAAATATGAATGCTTATTAAAATAATTTGGCCTGATATACTTCTGTTCCCTCTCTCCATACTACCCTCCATTCAGATACACATACATTTCTGCAACGTTAGCTAAAAATGTGTAGCTATATATTTTTGAGGACTAAGTTTTATCTAACTCAAGCAAAGGAAGCCGAAAGGAAGATGAAATCTATCTGTATAAAACTAATAATATAAACTTTATTTCTTTTATGACATATAACTTTGGGAAAGAAAAATTGTGAAATAAATTATAATGCTACCAATGAGAAATTGTTTTTAAATTCAATTGTATATTATTTAAAATCTACAAACAAATTCTAGTCCATTGGTACTAGTAAGAGCCCATGGAACTATTTCAGATCTGCTTTTTGATTCTTTAATTAAAAATTTTTTATATTAGTTTTAGGTATACAATGCAATGGTTAGACATTTATATAATTTATTAATTGATTCCCCCTTCCCCCAAATACTCTAGTACCATCTCAGACTATACATAGCCATTGCAATGATATCGACTGTACTCCCTTTCCCCATTACTGTTTTGTAGCTAATAATTTGTTGCTACTTCAAATCTGCTTTTAATATGCAGAACCAGCATCAGCGATACGCACGTCACTCTGGAGGTCATAAGCTTTCCGAGCGTGGATGACATCATTCTGGTCAGGCAGGCAGGTCCACTGATGCAGTAGATGTTTATAGTCCACATCACTGACCAAGGTCTGACATTTCTTGGCCAAAACGATACCAAGCATGTCCACTGGGCTGCTGAACCTTGTCTTGTATTTCTCAAACTCTTTCTTGTATTCGCGGTCACTCTGCACTTTGGCAATGTGGAGCGACCACATCATCTTTGGGTCATCATGTATTGCTCGGGCACCAATATGGTGACCCAGTTGCTTCCGATAAGCTTCTTTGTATTTGTACTAGAAGAGAGAACCAAGTGAATGAGGAGGAAGCACAAAGAGCTTTTTGTTCCCTGTTGTTCTTTCTGTGGTGATACTTTTCTATGAAATCCTTCAGGCACCAGGGGACTGTCATCACATGGGGGGTACTGGCTCCCGAAAAAGAGAATTGTGTGTTCATTATCAAACTTCCACAGAATAACCCCACAATGATTCCTTATGCTATGCTAAAATTATATGTTGTCAAAAACTGATTAAAAAGTGAACGTTGAAGGGTGAAGTCAATTAGAGTGACAGTGTCCCAGAAGTGGATGGGCACATTTGAGATGTGCTTACATGGTTCATTAATTCTTTTCCAAGGTATTCTGAGAAATAATTTTCTCTCCACCCATAATCTGAGGAGTAGTTTAAAACTGGACAAGTTTTGTTTTTTGATGGATATAGAGTTTCAGTTTTGCAAGATTAAAAAGTTCTGGAAGTCTGTTGCACAACAGTAAGAATATACTTAACACTACTAAACTGTGTACCTGATAATGATGAAGATAGTAAATTTTATGTTATGCATTTTTTATCATAAAAAAGAAAAACCTACAAAATTGAATAATATTGGTATTTTTGGATTAATAAATTTTCATTTTTAGAGTAAAGGAGTATTGATTTTGTAGACTCCTCAGAAAGGAAATTTATAGCTCTTTGCTATCTTATATCTTTCTTCAAGTCATGAGAAAGAATTCAGTTAACCTTACTTCTTTCCTGTCATTTTTGTCTTGAGTGTTTCCTGAAGAGAGCTCATGAGATTTTAGGAGTAGCTCAACATATGTCCATTTAATGTTAATCAAGGCACTCAGTCAACAAAGACCAAAAGACAAGAGTCAAGGGAACCCCTTTCAGACCAGGCTTTTCCCTGTATGCTTGTGGTATTGGCAGATAACCTACTATCTTAATGCCTCAATTTATTTGCCTATACAATAAGGTGGTTAAGATCAATGATGACTAAAAAGACATCCAGCTATGTTTCAATAATGTGATTCCCTACACAGTGGCTGCACTACTGATAACAAATGTAGAGACTTGATCAGCTCTTACATCACTGGCAATATCCCTGGAGGCCTTGGCAGCCACAATGGGAATGGCATCACTTCTCAAGTCATAGCCTTCTTTCTTGGCTTCTTCCATGGCCTGGCGATAGAAGTTCTGAGGAAAGAAGTAGTAGCTTTTAGATACTCACTTTCACTCTAAAAGTATTTTTTTTTTTTTTTGTCAAACGAAGACTACTTTTGGATGCAGAAGTATTCACCTTTAAATAATTTTTTAAAAGATGTCTTTCTTTTACTTTATATTTATCCAAGCTATGTATTTAAATTGAAATTTTACATTTAGCAGGTTTTAACACCACAGGTCCTTGCATAAATCCTTATAGATTTTAGACAATAACTCAATAGCTCTCAGATGTGTTCACATTGTTCAGCACTTGCTTTTCTTGTGAAACAACCAAGAAATGTTGATCTATATAACTCCAAATTTGAATTAGGAACAATTTTACTAGCAAATATTATGATTACATAATAACATGCAATAATGATACTACTACTATAAGCATGTTTCTATTATCAAACAGTGCTGAACTAAGGAAAATCCACTGTTTCTGGATGTCTTTGTTAATATTGATATGCTCCCTATTTATTCATCTTGTCAACTGCTAGAAATTTCTAGCAGACATGGGGATAGCAGATAGCAAAGATTTAAAAGTTAAAAATGCAAAGCTGATAAAATTTTTATTTGCTTATTTTTTCTATGAAATAGAAAAACACCTATTACTGAGGCTGTGTAAAGGCAAAATCTTAAATGTAAGGAAAATCCTCTAAAAGTGTGGCAGAAAAGATGAAACTAATTGCTTCATTATTATGCCTCATTCTCAGATTAAATTAAAAATACAGTAATAATATTTATATGTGGCAATTTACATTCTTTTCAAGATGAGATTTTACAAGGAAAGAAAAAAGTATAATAACTATTTGATATATTTGAAATAAACTCTAAAGGGCATTTGTTCTTAAAAACTTCTATAAATATTTATATTGCAACTGGAGTCAAATACTTCATCTATTATATTTTTCCTTTGAAGAATTTGTTCTTATGAGTAAGTGGGAAAAATATGCTTGAATCATTTCATGGCTTTAGGTCAAACAAAGAGATATTTTTCATTCTTCCAATGTTTGAAAAAGAGGCAGATTTTAAAGAAGAAGATATTTTTAGTTATCATCAAGGCTACTTTATAAAGCTTGTTTGGTAAGTTATTTTCTCAAGAGAACTAGAACAGGTAAATGAGAATTTAAGATAATAAAATTAGATGATGTGGCTTTGTTTTGTTTACATTTATTGAGCCACGTATAGAATGAAGATACCAATGGTAATTAGCCAAGAAAACATTTAAGTGGGTCATTCTGAATCTAATCAGAAGAAGTCCTTAGGGAATTAGCATAATCTTGGAGTTTTAAAGAAAGTAAAACCAGCAGAAAATTTTAGAAATAAAAAATAGCCCAATTTCCTCTCAGCAGTCTGAAAAAAACCTTCCTCATCTGACCTAATTTTAACAAAAGGGAGAGGCTTAAAAACATCATTACATTACAGTTTGAGATAGACACTAACTTCATCTGCCTGGGGTGAGACAGACTTCCTGGGAAAAACTAATCCAACAGAGAAGCTGTATGGCCAAGAGACAAATTGCTCATTCAAAAATGACTAAATGCCAGGTCATTCAAATACTTCTGATCAGGCTTATTCTTGGTCAGCTATAATGCTAGAGAAAGGAAAATTTTATTCTCTTCATTTCACTCGTGGTTATTTGATTTAAACATGCCTCTTCTTTAGGGCTACATTATTATAAGCAAAAGTAATTAATATGGGTAAAATTATGAATATGGCCAAATATTGATGAGTACTTAAATTCTCCAATGTTCTCAAACTGAATAAGTCTGCCTTTTCTTCTTTTTTAAAATGAAAACACACATAAGAAAGAAATCATAATTCTTCTTGAATAAACCCAGTAATTCTTAATTTTGTCAAAAATAATTGGGCAAGAAATTGTTTCTGCAGCAGTATTTATGGAATGCAAAAATATGTAAAGACAAGTTTAGCTGGATATAGTGCATAAAAGAATGTATTTTACTGTGCTCATGCAATTCTAAAATAGATAAATTTAAGAATTCTCATTTCAGTTCTTGTAAATAAACCTCAAGTTATTCTGAGCATGTTAAATAAATCTAATTTTCATGGTGACTTGAGTATGAAGGGAAAAAGTTAAAGTTTACACTTGATCTTAGACAAAAGGCTGAGAAGCAATTTTAAAAAGTTAAAGTTTATTAAGCAACTATTTTGTGCCAGGCTCCACACTGAGCATATTATATATATGACCTCATTTAATTATCACAAGAATTGCTCATGATAGGCATTTTTATCCTATTTTAAAGGTGACATAATAGAAGAAAACTCAGAGAACAAATTTTGAAGCAAGCGCTAATCTCACAAATAGCAGTTATTATTTTTTAATAAAATTTTAATGTATCTCAATCACTAATAGTTAATTTTGATAGCTTCCCCCAACCCAACATGAAGATATTTTTGTATTTATCTGTTTTTCTATATATCTTTCTACCTTTTGAATATAATGATATGTATATTCAAGGTAGGGTCATGGGCATAAAAAAGAACAAAACTAAACTAATTGGTCCACATGAGAATAATTCTGATTTTTCTACTACATCGGCCAAAATCATTCAGCGGTCAGATCAAGGAAATAAAACAAATGGTCTTACCTCACTATAATTTATTTTATTTTGTCTTGCCAACACAATTTCAGGCGTATCAGGCATGATGTGAATCTGGGTCTTATCTTTGTCCCAGGCTTCTGTGTATAAGCGCTGTGAAGAACAACAGGGTTAATGAATTAGAAACACAGTGTTTGCTGTGAACAGGACTTTCCAACTTAGAGTTCAGGATGAAGCTGAAAGCCAGCCTCCTTGCTATCTGTGGTGAATGCTATGTGCCAAACTCTTTAATCTCTTTGATATTACAAGATATTTATTGTCATTAAATATAAATGTAGACTAAGATATGACCAGTACACGTGTGTTTTTTATTAGATCATCTCCACCTCAATTAAATTAAAAGTATTTTTCAAACATACATAATACTATGGCTATATAAACAAATCCTTCCCATGGTTTTGTTTGTTTATTAACTGCAAATGTACTTGGATTTGCCATTTCTAGATTTCTGTTTGATAAATATTATGGACCTTTGCATTTGACTTGTTTGTTCTATACTTGTTTGTTCCATACTTATAAAAGGACCCAGTGAGAAAGAAACCTTGATACCAAACTATATATAACTCTCACAGACTTCAAAAAATTTGCACACCAAATAGCTGTCCAATTTTTAACTCTGGCTATTTCACAAGAAATGTCAAAGCAGAATTCCCACATGTATTTTTGGAATACTAATGTAACTGAATAGAGAACTCAACCAAATCACTACACATAGGATGACAATTGGATGAAATGAAAAAGATTAACTTAATCATAAATATTCTCGAGGACATATAACCTTGTTTTACTTTCTCCCAAATTGGGGGCTCACCTTGTTCATGGTGAGGGCATTGTTCTTGGCCAGCACCTGTTCCAGGGAATCGGTCACACTGGTGAATTTCAGCTTGTCTGGAGGCTGACGGTAGATGTTGTCACTCAGTATCTCTGCAGCTCTCTTGCACTTGAGCACTTCCAGAGACCCAATGGGGACCCATCCAATGCCCCTCAGCCACTGGAGATCTGATTTATAATTGTTCTGGTGAGATAAACAAAAAAGTAAGTATTTATGACACATTTCAAAAATGAAAGAAAAAGATTAGAAAACATGGATAGACAAACATCCTGTCTATATCTTTTAAAATATGAAAAAAAATTAGATATAGCTCCATGGTATTTTCTGTAAAAGTAAAGTAAGGCACAGCAAATTAGGAGTGGAGAGAAAAAACGTTATTCTTTCTGAGAGCTTTTACTTAATCCTAGATGATTATCCATGCATTGTTATCATAAGCATGGTCACCAGTGGTATTTAATGGGTCTCAGTACTCACATCGCTCTGCAGGTCATAGGCCTGTCGAGCATGGATAACATCATTCTGGTCAGGCAGGCATGTCCACTGGTGCAGGTAGTTCTTATAGTCTATGTCACTGACTAAGGTCTGGCACTTCTTGGCCAGCACCACCCCAAGCATGTCCACAGGGCTGCTGAACTTGGTCTTCCACTTCTCAAAGTCCTTCTTGTACTCCCTGTCACTCTGGATCTTGGCCACATGCATGGACCACATCATCTTGGGATCGTCCTTGATGTCCCGGGCTCCAATGTGATGGCCAAGCTGCTTGCGGTAACCATCTTTGTATTTATACTGAAATAGAAGCAGTCATTTTAAAAATAAAAATAAATAGAAAGGGCTGAAAGTCTTATTAATTTAAAACTTCATTATTTTAAAATTTATAAATCTTGCAGAGAAATAGAATCATTTGAATATCAACTTATCTCCTCATCCTAAACTCTGATTAGGCTTCCCAACAGTATTCTATGGGAAGATATGCCAAACTACATAATTTTATGGTTTGTAGACATTAAATCCCTGGAAATAAAAGCAGCAACACTTTTTTGGAAAAGCAATCAGAATTTTATGCTGCCTTTTATTCATCTTAGGACAGTGAAATCAATAACCCAGAAGTTTTACATATGATTTTGAGAATGCCACTTCTGAGTTCATGGGTACCATTTTACAATCCAGCCCATCCACAATCCCTCCAAAATATGACTCTGCTGATTTTTAGTGGGTTACTTGACTCTCTGAAATGGACTAGCCTGTGTTTTCCAATCTGTGTGTCCTCCTCAGTCAGAGATCAAATTTGGCTGAGTGTTTTGAAATTACTTAAGTGAGAAAACAGATTTTATTGTTGTCATTATTTTTGGTGGTGGTGGTGGCAAGTGGTAATTCTGGATATTTTCTCTCCAGTTTAAGCAACAACATTACACAAATTCTAATGTATATTTATGGAAATCTGAATTCTCCGCCAAAGGACTAACTTCTTTCCGAGACTGCCAAAAGAAAAATCAGGCTCATCATTTTGCTGTTTTTGTTTGTCTTTGTTTTTAAAAAGAACCCAAAAGGAAGCAGTTAAGGTAATTTTTCAAAATGTTGGCAAAAATCCAGAGCAGGTTTGGAAAAAGATACGTTTTCCTACACCTGGCTATACCAGGTCTTTTTCTGATGTCAAACCAATACATGTAACCAAGTTATTTTTTAAACTTTTCTGGCATTTTCTTACTTCTGCATGGGCTATGTGCTCAAAATATAGAGAAGAATGTCTCATAATTGTAGATATGAACAATTGCAGATTCAAATTCCAATTTATACTGAAGTTTAGAACACTCCCTCCATCTATGGTACCTGAATATTAAAGTCTTTTGGAGTTAAAAAAATGACAGAGCTTTTCCAAATGAAAAACATTTCTTTCATTTAAAGCATAATAAATGTGTTTGAATTGACACCCAGATTCATCTTCCTGTTGTGATGATGACTGTGTCCCCCTATCCAATCCAGCCATTGTACAAACATGGAGCGTTGTTACTCACGTCACTGATGATGTCCCTGGAGGCCTTGGCTGCCACAATTGGGATGGCATCACTTCGCAAGTCATAGCCTTTCTTTTTTGCTTCTTCGTGGGCAAGTTTATACAGAGACTACAGAAAAGAAGTCAGTTAAAGCAAAAGGTTTGACAGCATTCATCTGGAGATTACCACATGACATACCATGTCATTTTTTAAAAAAAGATAGACTCTGCAAACAATTTAAAATTCTAGCTTTCTTGGAAAATAAATAAATTACATCTAAGCAAAAAAAAAATATGTAGCATTAGAAACAAATGAGATATATCAATGAGTATTAACATGGATTGTTATATTAATCTATTATATGTTATATACTGATATGTTAATCTATTATTGATCTATAATAATATATAATAGATTAATATATATTATATCTAAATTAATATATTCTGCATATCAACATAGATTAACATAATCTAGTAATATAGATCAACGGACAAAGCATCAATCTATACATATTTCTGACTTAAAAAGAAATTGCAGAACAATATGTTTAATTTATTTGCTTACAAATATAAATACTTATATACTTTTATTTATTTATTTATTACTTAAAATTTTTTGACAATTATGTAATATTTTATAATGTTTAAAAAACAAATGAGAAAAAGTTTGAAGTACAATTTAAAGTGTAGGTAACTTGACCATAATCACAACTTTGATCCTAAATTTTAGCTGTATCATATTAGTAAAACATACACCTATAACATTGCATTTTACTTTAAAAAATGTAATTGGTGTTATAAATGGAGAACACTTCTTTTCATACCTGAGGTTTTCTTCCATAACAGGAGCTTAATTATTGTATCTGTGGCCTTACTCCTTTCTCTGTGCCTTTGCTCTCTCTACCACTGAAGAGGGCCAGTGATTTACTGATTTATCTGACTGGTAGGGACGGGATAACTATGCATGCCCACCTCAGCTCTGAGTGGCTCCTTCTAGGAACAAGCCTAGGGCCTTTCTCTTTTTCCCTGGGCTCTAAGCAGGATGTTACATCTGAAACAGGTAGAGCTGATTGTCCTGTTCCAGTGTGGCCTGTGACTGGAAGGGAACCCAATTCTGGAATTCAGTTGGCAGCTTGTTCGGCTTTCGTGCAAATGTGTCCTTGAACCTAACTTTAGTAGTAAAAACTGTGAGATTTTGATTTCTATTTTTATTCCTTTGTTTTACTGCTCAGTTTTATTCAAGATCCATGTTGGAAAGAGGTAGCTATTATTACAGGCCCCTTTCACATGGTTGCCAGATTCATCAGATAAAAAGATAGCATGCCCAGTTGAACTTGAATTTCAGATAAACAACATATAATATTTTTGGATCAATATTGAGCTAGCATTTTTTCTGGCTATCCTTTTCTTTGGAAATGCCAAAAATACTACTCAGTCCCATTGACTCACATTGGCAATAGCCATAAACTGAAAAGATAATGCAACTTTAGTTTGCCTGTGGATCTTATAGCACATAATCTGCAACCCAGAGATGAAAGGTTGGATGTACCATGATAGCTTAGGCCCAAGCATTTCCATAAAAGTAAGTATAGTAAAACAAACAATAACAACAACAAAATAAGTGTAGCACCACAGAATATTGCCCCTACCTCACTGTAATTGAGTTTGTTCTGCCTTGCCAACGTGATCTCCGGGGTGTCAGGCATTATATGAATTTGAGTCTTGTCTTTTTCCCAGGCCTCTGTGTATAAACGCTATCAAAGAAATGTTGATAGAAAACCATTTGAAATAAGAATTACAAAAAGTCAAATTAAAGCAGAATTATTATTGATATAATCAGGGAAAATGAATCAGACTTGGATATAAGGTATTCAATTGGAGGTTTGAATTTTAAAGCTAGTTATCAAGGTTAAAAATGAGAATAAAAAAAAATATTTTAAGGCATTCAAGTATATAATTTAGAAGGTAAATGTGACCCCACACTTGCATGGATAATTATAACTCCACCAATCATTAAAGGATAATAACATCTTTTGGCATCTTGGAGAAGCTTGGGACAGCTAGGGCTCACCTTGTTCATGGTGAGGGCATTATTCTTGGCCAGCACCTGTTCCAGGGAATCGGTCACACTGGTGAATTTCAGCTTGTCTGGAGGCTGACGGTAGATGTTGTCACTCAGTATCTCTGCAGCTCTCTTGCATTTGAGCACTTCCAGAGACTCGATGGGGACCCAGCCAATGCCTCTCATCCACTGGAGATCAGACTTGTATACATTCTGCGAAGAGAAAAAAGCAGAAACTCTTCAGCAAGACCAAAAAATTTAGGGAAAGATGCAAATTGAATAAATAATGAAGTGCAATTCTGGTTGTTGTCATTGTTGTTGCTTTAATAGAAACCAAGTTTACTCTATTAGGTGACGAAAAGAGGAACTGTGTTCCAGAATGACCTAGAAATGTCTCCTAGCCATAACAACGAGTGATCGAGTATTTCAAATTGTTAGGAGCAGAGTGACTCAAACAAATATCTTCTGCCAGTCATTTTAGTGAATGGAATTTTAATATCGCATGCACAGACAGGAAAAATATGCCAAACCAGAGTGAGAGGAACCACATATATGTCCAACAACAGGCTATCAGTAAATAAACGTTAGTCTTCGTCAAATAAAATACTCCGCAGCTATCAAAAGCCATATTTTTAAGAATATTGATGACTTTTAAAAATGTCATTAATACAACATTAAATGAAATAATAGCATACAAATTATACAGATAAATTGTATAGATAAATTACATAAGCAGGAGTGGGCTTTTTTAGTGGTTGGATTACATTGGATTATTACTGCCTTCTATGTATTTTTTCTCATATCTTCAAACATCTGCAATGCTCCTTTTGTTTAAGAAAACTTAAAATATAAGAATGAGGTAGAACCCCTGAAGCCCTGAAGCACATCTTTGATAGTTGTAACACTGTCCAAGATTCAGGGAAATAAGTGACCACTCTGTTGGCCAGGGCCCAGTCTCTTGTCCACCATGTTCTCAGGATGGAAAGCATGGGCTCCTTTCCAGAATTACCCATCTATATCTTTATTTCTCACTTTATTTTAAATCATTTTTTCACTAAAGGTTTTTGTGCACCCATTAAATATTCATAACTACTTCACGACAATGGGATTGGACTTTTGCCAGCTCATTTGAAAGATTCTACCTGTAACAGCATTGAGGTAGGAAAAATAGACTGATATTTCGCAGTCTAGACAAAAAGCCTATTGAAATTTCCCTAAGCTTACTACTTATTGCTCCCTAAATAACAATAGCAAGAATGAAAACAATAACATTTTATACCTCTGGCGTGCTTTTTGACTTTCAAATGCTTCCCACATTATTAAGACTGTATCACAGTGTGAGGGAGGCAGTCTTGAAAAGGTACTCAACAAATAGACAAATGAAAGCTGTCAATGCTGTCACATTGTGGGTGACATTAGCTCTCTTTCATGTACAGGCAAAGCCTTTCTTTTTGGAGAGAATTTCAAAACACAGGCTTCAGTGGATCAAAAGCTACAGAACAGATGTGGGTGTTTTCACAGGAGGCTGTATAATTTCCAGGATCAACCAATTAATGTATAATTATTATAAATTTATTTTAGTCTCTAAAGTCCTCTAATATTTAATAATTTCTTCAAATGTTTATAAAATATTTGCTGCAGAAAATGTGCTTCTCACACTGAAATTCGAGATGGTGCATCTGCTTCTCATATGTGTTAGGCTCTGTCATTACCACGTGATCCCATCACAAAGAGAGCTGTACTCAAAGGAGAAAGTATCAGTGAAATGATCCAAAAGTTTACAGGCACAGTGACTTTTTTTATTTCATAAGAATAACATTTAGTGGTGTAACAGGCATTAGTATCCTGTTCATTATAACCTCATTTGTTTTGTAAGGAGAACTAAAAACAGATTTAGGAGTAATTTTTTTAATGTTTTATTTCTTTCTCCTTTAAAAGAATTAAAGAAAATGTCTCCCTCTGGTGGACCCTGAATTCTAATATTGCTTTTTCTGGTTTTGTTTTTTTAAGACCAAGTCCAGTTTATAAACTTCACCTCCTTACAAAGCCTCTTAACGTATTCATAATAAAGTCATAAAACTATACACTGACTCAAATATCAAATATTCAAATATCATTCAGTAAATCCTAGCCCGAGGTCGACCAATTGAGTAGGCTAAAGGATAATATTTGTATAGTTTAAATTATTTCTGCAATAGCTCTGTTATAGATGCTATACTCACGTCACTCTGGAGTTCATAGGCCTGCCGAGCGTGGATGACGTCATTCTGGTCAGGCAGGCATGTCCACTGGTGCAGGTAGTTCTTATAGTCTATGTCACTGACTAAGGTCTGGCACTTCTTGGCCAGCACCACCCCAAGCATGTCCACGGGGCTGCTGAACTTGGTCTTCCACTTCTCAAAGTCCTTCTTGTACTCCCTGTCACTCTGGATCTTGGCCACATGCATGGACCACATCATCTTGGGGTCGTCCTTGATATCCCGGGCTCCAATGTGATGGCCCAGCTGCTTGCGGTAACCATCTTTATATTTGTACTAAGATGAAAATGTACAAATCAGGTTTTTATTGTAAGCCCTCAGAGGCCACAAGTCTGTACAAAATCAACTTTGTTACACAGTTTTAAGTTGTAAGTTGACTTTTTAAAATAAACATTAACACAAGCCAGTATCTTGAAATTTACCCTAGAAATTTATAGAAGTAGTTACATAAATGTAATCAGTATAATTGTAGTGTATACCCCAAATCAACTATAGCCTGTTAATAAGGAAAATTTCTGGAGGGAGGAAGTGCACACTGCAGTGAGAGTTCATCTATGGAAGTAGGGGAGAGGTCATTTGAACAAGGAAACCTGGAGAATAGATTTTATGTGCTGAAAGCGTGTCAGGAAAGAGATGCACTTGGTGATGTGGTGTGTTTAATAAGTAGTTACATGACTGTCTGGTTCCTATTGGGAAGTACTCTAAGGCAAGGGCTACTTGCAAGAGCAACAGAGGAGAACTTATTATTTCATAATGGACCCATGCATCAGTGGTGGTGGAAAATGTTTGGCATCGTTTTGAAAGCTGATTATACAAGTAAAGCTGATGTAGAAGCCCAGCTGGGTAGAGCATGCTTCTAATAAGTCATGGTTCCACATGGACCAACAATGTTTTTACTGTTTCAATGGCTTCATCTTGAAACCTGAGCCAGTTATCGAAAATATATGCTTCTAGTCTCCAAGATAACTGGAAGAGTACAGATACATCAGCAGGAGGCAATACGGTACAGCAGAAAGGGGTGGGGTTGTCTGGAGTTTCAACTCCACTACCTACTAAGAGTTTGATTTTAGTCAAGTTGCTTAAGCAATCCACAAAACAGAGACAATGACAATATTTACTAGGGTTTATTATCCTATGGTAATTATGAAGAATAAGTGAAATAACACATGTAAACCTTTCAGTACAGAGTTCTGAATACTTTTTGGTTATTAGTATTTTATTATTTATTATTACTGGCATAAATCCATTCACAGGAAAGGTCCACCATACATAAACTAAAGTGAGTCACTCTCATGATTTTCCAATAAAAAGGGCAGTGTATTAACGTATTCCTAAATATTGGGCCTTTATTTTTAGAGCAGCAGTCTATTCCTCAAGAATCCCCTGAGGCACCAGGAAAGGATAAGGATTTTATTCTGGGAGGTATGAGTTACACAGCCAGGAGTGACTGTTGAGGGTGTAAGCTTGGGCTAGTAACAGCTGCTGGTACTGATCGACTGCCTTCTTTTTATAATCTTACAAGGGTAAATTGTAATGCAACTGTCATATGCATTTTTAAAATATTGCATATTAAAATGCTACATAAAGCCAGGCCCTGATTCTCACTGGAAGAACTTAGGTTTTTGAGTTACACTTTTTATAAGCACTGTGATCATTTTTACATAAGTATCTCCAAGCCTGCAGCTGCACTCTAACAATTTCCATATGAGGGGATCTTTATTATTGGGGGACCAATTTTAACTGAAGATACTATGTCCTAAAGTTTACAAATCTTTATGAACATCAGTTTTTTTCATTTCCCTCAAAACTAGGTTTTTGAAAATCCCACACAAATATATCAAGATATATTTTTTAAGGGCCAGAAAAGTTCTTTTTAATTTAATTCAGTAAAAATGTCACTTCTCACTGATCACATATTTGGAATAAAATTGATAACTCACATCACTGGCAATGTCTCTGGAGGCCTTGGCTGCCACTATCGGGATGGCATCACTTCGCAAGTCATAGCCTTTCTTCTTTGCTTCTTCATTAGCGAGTTTATACAGACTCTAAATTGGGTATAAAAATCAGTTAGGTGTTGACATTCATATCCAAAAACTAACAGGGGACTGAAATAATTTACCAAGTTTAACACAAGTAGATGCCTATAATGATTTTACTTTTGAGAATTCTAAGCTTTATGTATTTTTAGTTTCTGGTGACAATTAAGAGCTAGTTACATAGCCACTAAAACTATAGTTTTCACCTTCCAAAATAAAATTACTTAAGATGGTGGCTAATATATCTAAATGCTCAAAATTATATTTTGTGGAAGAGTAATATACTGTTGATTTATGCTGTAAAAGAACAATATTTTCCTTGCTGGTAGCACAAAGGCCCAATCTAAGAAGAAGAAATTGCAGAGAGACAAACGTCGGTCTTTGAACTGAGATTTAAATTGCCAAATGTATAAATGTAGGATAGAAGAAACCTAGCTAAAGCTCATGTAAGATGTCTAAGGTTTCAGTTGATCCCAAGTTCTATGTGTACCAGCGGAGACATAGCTGCCGATGTGCCCTGAGACACAGGGTGCAAAAATGGAGGTCAAGTGTCCAGAAGAGGAAATAGGACTGTACTCAGCTGTATATTGCATTGATAATTCCTCATACACAGGACTTTGATTCTGAGAGTCACGCTCTAGGGATGTCATGTGAGAAATGCCCAGGAACTTGGGATGTTTGGATTATATGAGGTGGAAGGGGAGGTACCACAGTTGTCATTGCCAGCTCCTTAGAGTTGGCACAGATTGGTTCTGCATAGCCTCAGAGGATCGGGTCTGCAGAGAGAATCTTTTACTCAATACACCAGAAGCACTTTTTAGTGGAATTTTTCAGAGCAAATGAGTTGACTTATGAGATAAGCTTCTGGTCACTGATAACACTTAAGCAAAAGCAAAAGGCGACCTATTTGGTGGGGATTTTTTGGCAGGGATTTCTGTATAAGAAGGCTGAGCTCTCACCCTAAACGTCTGTGCTTTTGAAATGGGATACATGGCCCTATGCTCATAGAAAGTGAAAAGGAAATGGACTTGCTGATATATACACTGACAGATTCTCTCTTTGTCTCTCTCTTTCTTTCTCTGTTATTTGATAGTACTATTGTGATTTTGGTCCTTTGACTTAATCTTATACATTAAAAATCTTACAATTTGATCCTAATTTAGAAAAAATAAATTATATAGGGAAATATATGTTTAGCAAAACTATGTAGCACAAGGAGAAAATAAATATATATTTGGTCTACTATTAATTTTCTAACTTAAAAAATTAATTTAAAAAGTTCTAATTAATTTTATGGTTACTGCTTAAATAATTCGCTCTTAGAATTTATACTTCCTAAATGATAATTTGTGTTACTTGAAGTTTGATATTTAGGATAGTGATTGAAAAATGCAAGAACTGATATTCACATGGACCAAGAGAAGAGATTCTCTATAAAGTTGTCATTTAGTAGTACATCTTGATGGAACAGATTAATGGAAGTAAGAAACTGCATGCAAATGTCATAGAATTAGCATCTGCTCCCACCTCACTGTAGTTGATTTTGTTCATTCTTGCCAACATAATTTCTGGTGTATCAGGCATGATGTGGATCTGGGTCTTGTCTTTGTCCCAGGCTTCTGTGTATAAACGCTATTAAAGAAAATATATAATATCATTAGAAAAAAATCAGTGTATAATTAGTAGGAATTTCAGGGCCACAAGAACTTTATAAACAAAAATAACAAAAGATTATACATTTTATACACATCTTCAAGTGAAGTAATCAGTTCACAATAAACAGATTTACCAGTACTTCTGATAACCTGAAATGTATATTAACAATAGAAAATTGAGAATATCTTTTATGCAAAGACAAATTTCTATGAAAATAGGTCATTTTATGAAAACCATAAAATAATTGTTGCAGTAAATATTAAAATAAAAATGACATACAGATTGATAGATAGATCTAAATGGATAGATAGATGTCTTTTGTTGCTCACTGCTCATTTTTTTTAATTATGCTTTTTTTCCTTTGATTCAGCTTTGCAAGTCCTACCTTTGTTCTCTGAATTTTGAAACCTCACCTTGTTCATAGTAATGGCATTATTCTTGGCCAACATTTGTTCCAGAGAATCAGTTATACTGGTAAATTTGAATTTGTCTGGAGGCTGGCGATAGATTTTATCACTCAATATTTCAGTTGCCCTTTTGCATTTTTCCACATCCAAAGAGCCAATGGGAGCCCAGCCGATGCCTCTCATCCATTGGAGATCTGACTTGTACACATTCTGTTGACATAAATAGTCAATAAATATTTATCTTTGTATTGGGAAAACATTTTTATTTTCATCTAAAGGATATAAAATAAATTAAGAACATTCTTGGAAATATAGTTTGGTGGACAGGCAGGGTATCAGACAATATTTCTTTTTTGTTCTGGAGGATTAAAGAATTAACAATTAACACTCACAAGAAAAAACTAAATCCTATTTCCCCCATTACAGGGGTTGGTGAACTTGGTCCGACCTATTTCTATCTTATCGAGGGGGTGTTAGTTCACTGATTTCCCATGTCATTATGCATGTCATAATGATCCTCAAGTACTCACATCGCTCTGGAGCTCATAGGCCTGCCGAGCATGGATGACGTCATTCTGGTCAGGCAGGCAAGTCCACTGGTGCAGGTAGTTCTTGTAGTCTATGTCACTGACTAAGGTCTGGCACTTCTTGGCTAGCACCACCCCAAGCATGTCCACGGGGCTGCTGAACTTGGTCTTCCACTTTTCAAAGTCCTTCTTGTACTCCCTGTCACTCTGGATCTTGGCCACATGCATGGACCACATCATCTTGGGGTCATCTTGTATTGCTCGGGCACCAATGTGATGGCCAAGTTGCTTACGATAGCCTTCCTTGTACTTGAACTAGAAGAAGAAAAATGCTGATAGTCACCTATTTTAACTTTTAGTAAAAAGCAATTACTAAGCCCAATATTTCCTATTTATTAAAAATATAATGATTTTCCCCAAATATTTAAATATACATATATGTTCATCTTGTAAATCACTTAGAAAATAAAGCATAGATATGTATACAAATAAGAAAATAAAAATTAAGACATTATTCTGCCATCCAGTGATAATTACTAATAAAACTGTTTTTGTGGTGTGGTGTGTGTGTGTGTATGTACAGAGAGACAGAGAGACAGAAAGACAGGTGGAAAGAGACAGAGAGACAGAAAGAGAAACAGAGATAGAATAAAATTAGGTAGGAATCATACTGTATATGGTTTGTGCCTGCTTTTTTTTCAGTTATATAAGCATTTCTCTGTCATTATTATTCTCTATAATCATGAATTTTAATGGCAGCAGGTATTTCATTATATTGGTATATAGTAATATATTTAACCATTCTGTGATTATTGAACATTTATTTTTAAATTATGATGGTTACTTCTCATATTTTAGAAATAAATAAGAAATATATTTTTAGCAAATTTATCTTCTAAAGAAGCATCCACAGCCAATCACTGGATGCAGAAACAAACATATGGTCCATGTGGATGGTTGGGCTTTGAATAGAATGTATCCCACTCACTCAGCCCTTATTGGTTCATTGGTTTGTAGGGCATAGGTTAAGTTTTGAAGGAATAATATAATGAGTTTGGTTATATATATCAGAATACATCACGTGGGAAAAACCAAAAGAATCTCTGAACTACAGTCAATATCTAATGCTTTTGTTCAGCAGGAAATCAACTGTATTTTCAAATGCATGTCACTATCACCTTAACCATAAGTAAGATTTAGCCTTCGTGTTGAGAATTTTATTACCATGATTTTAAACTACTTACTGAGAAAACACTCTTAAGAAGAGCTTTAACCTCATAAATTAGTTGCTCTACTATATATCCAGGAGAAAGAAAGGAATCTTAGAGCCAAAGCTAAGGTGAAGAATTTTTCAGGTGCACTTACTTCACTTGCAATATCTCTGGAGGCCTTGGCCGCTCTAATGGGAATGGCATCTAGCCGCATATCGTAGCCCTTTCTCTTGGCTTCTTCTAGGCCAAGTTTATATAGTTTCTGAAATAGACATAAGTCATCATAAGTTTGATTTATAAAGTGTAGTGTAAGGAAAATACGTCATGCACCACGAACATATTGCTTACCTCACTGTAATTTACTTTGTTTTGTTTAGCTAGTAAAACTTCCGGGGTATCTGGCATAATATGGACACTGGTTTTATCTTTATCCCAGGCTTCTGTATAGAGGCGCTGAAACAAACAAACAAACAAAAAGCCATGACTAGTATAGACCAGTAATGAAGAGATACATAAAAATAATCTGATTTTTAATGAGAGTAAAGAGAAGCTGCTCTGTGAGTTGGTATTTGTGACACTTTCAGATCTAGATGTCTCATGTCACTGAGAAGCACAATACTCATTTAAAAACCACTTTATTACAAAGCAAAAGAATTAAATATAATTTTTCTTTCACAGAAATAAATTTCAGTGTCCATGCACACTCACAAAATTAATACTCCTCCCCAATTAAAAAAAACAAAGGACTTACATGGTTCATGGTAATAGCATTGTTTTTTGCCAAAACCATTGGGATGGAATCCATTAGGCTGGAAAATTTGAATTTATCTGGGTGTTGACG
Organism: Macroglossus sobrinus; assembly: GCA_004027375.1. Classification (NCBI taxonomy): domain Eukaryota; kingdom Metazoa; phylum Chordata; class Mammalia; order Chiroptera; family Pteropodidae; genus Macroglossus; species Macroglossus sobrinus. The sequence continues at coordinate 283,727 of PVKZ01001028.1, read as the reverse complement.
GTAAACGTGGTCACTCAAAATCTGCATAGCTCTCTTGTTCTTCTCATCCTCAAGAGAACCACTAGGTAACCAGCCAATGCCTTTTAGCCACTGAAGGTCGGCCTTGTACAAATTCTGAAATTGTAAGTGACAAATCATTAAACATAAGCATAATAATATACCCCTAAAGAAATAAAATTTATATTATAATTTATATTATTTATGTTACATTATATATTTTAATGCTTGCATTCTTGGGAAATTTTAAAATTTGGTATGTCTTGTGTATCAACAAAATATTCAGATTAGAAACAATATTTTGAAAACATTTAAACATTAGCATGGAGAGAACGACCCAACTCTCCTAGACCAACAATCCAGAGCCTGCCACTAAAGCAATGGGGGCTTTGATGGTTTTTTTCTTTATGGAATAATGGTGCCTCCAGATGTTTGGGTGACTAGATAGAGTGTGGGGATTAGTCCAGAGAAATAGACCTTTATTGTGTAAGCTCAGTTCCCCTCACTATGGGGGAAATTTGATGTTTAGGAAAGCATACATGGTGTTCTGCTGGACAAAAACAAATCTTAGACTCACATCGCTCTGGAGCTCATAGGCCTGTCGAGCATGAATGACATCATTCTGATCAGGCAGGCACGTCCACTGGTGCAGGTAATTCTTGTAATCTATATCACTGACTAAGCTCTGGCACTTCTTGGCCAGCACCACCCCAAGCATGTCCACGGGGCTGCTGAACTTGGTCTTCCACTTCTCAAAGTCCTTCTTGTACTCCCTGTCACTCTGGATCTTGGCCACATGCATGGACCACATCATCTTGGGGTCGTCTTTGATGTCGCGGGCTCCGATGTGGTGGCCGAGCTGCTTGCGAAAGCCTTCCTTGTACTTGTACTAAAGAAAAAAAAAATCTTGTTTCATTCCTTTCAAGATTAATTTATGTTGCCATCTTTGTGGCACATTACAAAGTACATTACCTCTAAATATTTCACTGTGTGGAAAGTCAAAGATTTACTTTTTCTGATAGGAAAGATTAAAGCTAAATCCAGCTACAGATTCCATACATAATAAAGCATCCTTGAGCTTATCTTAAACCCACACTGCATGTCTGGGATCATGGCACTCTGTTTTAATTTTTTACTCCTTGAAATATTTTGTTTAATTTAAAATTAAATTAAGACTGCTTCAAAGTGATAAATTACAATCGAATCAGTGTAAATGGAATAAAGTCTTACTTCGCTGGCAATTTCTCGGGAGGCTTTTGCTGCTTTGATTGGTATGGCATCAAGGGGAAGGTCGTAGCCTTTTTTCTTCAGCTCCTCATAACCCATTCTGTAGAGTTTCTGTTAAGAGATGAAGATCACTTTGGGAAAAACTGTTTTCCACAAACAACTTCTGTATAATGAATCCAATGCACTGAATATTTTAAGAGTCCATGGGAATAGTATCTGTGCTCTAGAATACTCAATGTAATTGAAAATTATGCCCATTGACTGCTAATGATACTGTTTCAACCTTAAAAGCTCTTCAATTACCTAGATTAACAAAATTAAATGTCAGATCTTTCTAAATACTTATGAGGATAAAGCAGAAGTAAATTGATAGAGAAATGAAATAAAATATCATTTAGGTATGGTTTTCCAATTAACTTTGAGTGTTTCATTACAAGATTTGTTAGAAAAGAGCAATGCCTTTCCATCTAACACCTCTAATGGGGAAAAAAATCATGTCTAATGGGCTGTCTCTTCCATGTAGCTAATACATTGTGAAATAGAGTCTAATTCACAATATAGGGCTGTCCAAAGTAGAATCACATCTGTAGGCATGTAACAAAGTCCTTCATAATTTTTAATATGTAAGACATTTTTTGAAGAAAGTTTAAATATTGAATTTAAAAAGCTTAAGCAACTTCAACTATAGCAGTGTTTTAAAAGATAAATGAAGAATAAACTTAAATATAAAAGCTCAAAAAAATAAAAGCTTAAGTGAAATAATTTGTTTTTCAGATTTGTTACATAAAATAATTGAGAATGTAATTTAATGCACTTTATTGAGAAACCAGATTATTTCAAATGCCTGTTGATCTTAGACTTGTGTTTATATGCATATTTTTTTCTTTGTGGTATTACTCTAATACATCACTTAATGTTAAGACCTTTCTATTAGAGTTTAGAATTTGTCTTTAAAATATTTAATTTTTATATCTATAAATTTCAGGAGCTTATGCTATGATGAGAATAAAAGTAAAAATGAAATTCTTCTGCATGAGTTTTTATGCTCATTCTTTTGAAATTTCATTGACTTTTATACATGTCAGGCACTACACTAGTGAAGCACTGCAGATCCAGCAGTAGTTGTCCTTGTCCCCAAGGACACCTATCTAGAAAGGGGAGAGTGCTATAAACCATTACGTTATGATGACACGTGTAACAATGGACTACAAGGAACAAACAGCACACATTCCCCAACTTTGCCGGAGATAGAGAGTAACAATTATTTTTATGTTCAAGCTAAAAGCCATTAAATGAAGAATCTAAGTCACATGTAGCATCATGCTAATCAAAATAAGTTGGACAGAAAAAGTTGAGAACCATGTGAGTTCACTCATATATAGAATATAAAACCAAAAGAAACAAATGAACAAGACAAACAAAAACTTATAGATACAAACAACAATTTAGTGGTTATCAGAGGGAAAGAGCAGAGACAGGGAGGTAGATAAGAGTAAAAGGAGTCAAATATATGGTGACAGAAGGAGATTTGACTTTGGGTGGTAAACACACAATGCAGTATATAGATGATGTGTTATAGAATTGTGCACTTGAAACCTATATGATTTTATTAACCAATGTCACCCAAATAAATTTAGTTTAAAAAAGAATACAAATAAGTAAATAAATAAATATTTTTAAAAAGCAAAAAAGGAAGTCACATGTCATTTGTTAATTAAAATAATTCAGGCATTCAAAATAACTTCTGTATAAATTCACCATCTTAGAAACAATTAAAATGAGCTTTCTGAAAACACATGCTGAATTGGAAACTCACATCACTTGTGTTAATTAAGTTTGCTTTAGCCAGAATAATGTCAGGTGTATCTGGCATGATGTGGACTTGAGTCTTGTCCTTGTCCCAAGCTTCTCTATAAAGTCTCTAAAATGAGAAAAAAAGAGTTTTTCAGTGGTGTTTTTAGATTAGTGAATGACATAGTTAACTTCAAACAGGATTCATGAATTCATCTAAATTAAACATAATTGATTGCATAAGCAAATAACATAAGCAGAAAATAGGTATAGTATTTCTTGACTTATCTGGGACATAACAGCCTTTCCAAATATAGATTATAGGTTATCTTTTTAAGTTACATATGATCCTGCCTCTAAGAAATCAACTCAAGTAACTGGAGCCTTTGACAAGATCATCAAACAGAGCAGCAATTCTTCATCTGTTGAATTGTGAGTCTCCCTCAGTGTTTAATTGAGCGACAGACTCTTATCTAAAGATGGCATATTTGAAGTATATCTATAAATTAGGGAGTTTCATTTCATAAGTGGTTCATTATTTATAGTTATACCTCATAATTATTTGGGGAATTAGGATTCCCAAAAGAAAATTCTGTATGAGAATTTATCAAAAACACTTATATGTCCCAGAGCCATCCTCTGTCTTCTTCACAGGGGACCAGAAGACCTAAACAAAAATCTCATTGATTTCCTAAAACTAGGAGGTTAAAGCTTAATGAAAAACAAGGTGTTTACATAGTCAGAGATCCTTACCACAAGATACTTATCAATTACAAAGGATAAAATAGTAATGACAATGGAGAAACCTGGAGACACCATTTTAACCAAGTGATCAAAGTTAAAATGATCAGTAATGGGACAAATTGGTATCATATACCTCCTGATATGATGTACGGAGGAGGATACAACCTGTGTTATCCTGCTAAAAATACAAAACCTGAATTTAATCATGAGGAAACACCAGACAAACCCAAACTGAAGGTGATTCTACAAAATAACTGACCCATGCTCTTACACATGTCAAGGACTTGGAAGACAAAGAAATACTGAGGAACCAGTCCAAATTCAAGGAAGCTAGACAAGTAAATTCAATGTGTGACCTTCAATTGGATCCTGGATCCAGAAAATACTTATTTTATTTTGTATAAAGGACATTGGTGGTAAAACTGAATGAATTCTGTAGACTAGAATTATTTCAACATTAATTTCCTGATTTTGATCATTGCACTGGGGTTATGTGTGGTTATGTAAGAGAACGTTCTTGTTTTCAGAAAATACACATGAAATATTTAGGGATATAGTGGCATCATGAAGGTATATATAAAAGACAAAAAAGGAAAGAGAGGGAGAGAGGAAAAAAAGCAAATGTGGCAAATGTTAACAATTAGGAAATCTGGGTGAAGATATATATGTGTATCTACACATATATTTATATATGTATACATAATTTATTTGTAGTATTTTTGCAACTTTTCTGTATGTCTGAAATTATTTCAATATAAAAATTTAAAAAATCTCAGTGACGTTAGACTCATTAGACTTCCCAATCTCCCTTGGAGGCATTCAATGTGGTACTCCTTGGCACTTCTTCCTGAATGTGCTTACTACAGTCCATATATCTAAGAGAAGCCAGTTAAAACCCTTGGGACAAAAGCAAAGCAAAGCTTGTGAATTTCCATGCACATTTATCCTGGTTCTTTACCAAACTTTCTGATTAAGTAAGACCAGAATTTCTTCACCTCAGCACTATTGGTGTTGTATACTGGATGTTTCTTAAGGTTAGGGAGAGGGGGCTGTCCTATATATTCTGGGATGTTTCCATCATCACTGACTTCTATCCACTAGATGCCAGTAGCATGCCACCCTCAAGTTGTGACAGACGAAAAGGTCTCTGTTGCCAGATGCTCCTATGGGAACAAAATTGTCCTTGGTTGAGAACAATTAAGTTGGACCATTTCTTTTAGGGCATATGTCGCTCTCACCCCAGGGAAAAGAGAGAAAATGCTAACATTTATTTATACTAAGATAGATGTATTAGTCTATTCAAAAAGAGAGACAGCAGGCTCAAGGATCCAGGAGGCCATCTCCAGAGGCCTGAGGGGATCAGTATCGCAGCATTCCTGTAACCAGGGCACACTGTTAGGAGGTCTGTCCTGAGACATTGATGTTAATAAGTTTCATAATCCAGGGTTGTTCTCCTGGCAACCTTATTAGTTCAGAGCTTTGTAAATAGCCCCTTTTCACAGAGAGAAAAGAACCTGGATTCCAACAGGGGAAATATTTTGCACAAATTTGTTGTTTTATTAGTCAGCCTGTTGGATTTAAATTGCCATCATAAAAATAAAGAAGAAATGGAAACTTGAACATTCATAATAGTCAGCATTTACTATAAATTTTGGATGTCAAAAATGCAAAAAGTCTGTAAGGGATTGACTGGGGAGAGTGGAGCTGCAATTTATCAATGCTTACTAAAAGCTGATTATGGGCTTATATACAATATGTGAAATATATATATATATATGATATAGGTAAAATAAATGACACATTATATATATTTAGATCCTTCTAAGATTCAAATGGTTATTACTATACATCTTTTTAAACTTCCTTAACTGTTCCAGAATCTCAGTACACACAATTCAACTTTCTGTAATTTTCAGGGTTATGTTCTGAGCAATGAGTAATCTTTCCATCTGTTCATAAAATTACTCTACAGTGTTATCTTTCATTTATTTTATTTTTATTTATTTTACTCACTAAATATTTATTGAGGACCTATCACATGCCAGACATTGGTGTCAGTGTTGGAGAAGGAAATAAGTTAAAGATGGGATGTGTGTGTGTGTGTGTGTGTGTGTGTGTGTGTGTGTGTGTGTGTGCATGCACGTGTGTGTCTGTATACACTATATATGTATATAGTGTATACAAACACACACACACATATTCATGTTCTATGTATCTTGACTCAGCTAAACAAAATGCTTTATAATCACTCTTTATAATATTTCCATTGTGCCTGTGTAAGATACTCAGAATATTTTCCTCTCATATGCGCTATACTAATGACAAAAAATCAGGGTCTTTAATGCATTCCAAGTTTCAAAGACAAAAGAATGTATGTTCAATAGTTTCCTCATTATAGTTTAGGCAAATAAATAAGCAAGCAAACTTTGGGTGATAAAAATGATACTGACCTATTTTTACATAATCTAGAGTAGTTGATAATTCAAATGAAGCAACCAAATATAAAACATTATGCTGTGTTGTGCTATGCTGTGTGATGTGATGCTGTGCTATTCTACTAATTTATTAAGCAAATGCTATTAAGCGCCTATCAGGTATCAGGCACTACAATTTATTTAATCTAATTCCAAAGAGTTACTCACATCACTCCTATTTTTGGCATTTGCCTTTGCCAGAACTATTTCCATGGCATCCGGAATGCTGGTGAACTTGTTTCTGTCTGGAGGCTGACGATATTTCTTCTCGCTGATGATTTCTGACGCCCGCTTATTCTTTTCTGCCTCCAAAGAACCCAGGGGACTCCACCCTATGCCTCTCAGCCACTCAAGGTCAGACTTATATAGATTCTGTGAAAATATAAAGCAAGTCATCAAAAATCTCATCCTCATATGAACCCTTGACTCAAGTGATTCTATGCATTACAAACAGATGCATTTTACATACTCAAAATTAATTTCTCTTTCTAGCTTTTGTCTCTCTATAATAGCTACTCATATGAGATAGGAAATAATATGTAAACTATTAGATTTAATAGATGCTTACCTCACTCTGTAGTTCATAAACTCTTTTAGCTTGAATAACATCGTTCTGGTCAGGCAGGCACGTCCACTGATGCAGGTAGTTCTTGTAGTCCACGTCACTGACCAAGGCTTGACATTTTTTGGCCAGCACCACTCCCAACATGTCCACTGGGCTGGTGTACTTGGTTTTCCACTTCTCAAAGTCCTTTTTGTATTCTCTTTCACTCTGCATTTTGGCTACATTCATGGACAACACAAGCTTTGGATCATCTTGCAGACTTCGGAATCCAATATGGTGGCCAAGTTGCTTACGATAGCCTTGTTTATATTTAAACTAAAATTAGAGCAAACAGTTCTTTTATTAACATTAACAGAGGTTAAGTTAAGCTCAGTTTGCTTTGTTTACATGTCTGTTTTCCAAAACTGAAATCAGAGAAAGAATGGCTATGTTAACTTAGTAAGAATGACAAAAATTAATTGGAGGCTTCCAAAGAAATGCAATATAGCCGAGCATCAAGAGAGGTTGTGGTGAGAAACTAATTCCAGATAGAGGCAGAAATATATTTTGGGCTATGCTGGCATTGTGTATGCTGACTTTGGGATAGTGTTTGATAAAGTACTGTGATAAAGCACTGGCACATCCTTATCAGAATAATGGAAAAGTATGGGCTGAATGGCAGAAAAATTAGGAAGATTCAGGACTTGATGAACAAGTCTAATAGTGTAGATTAATTTATTAAGCAGCAGGATGTTTAGTGGTTTGCCATATGGTTATATCTTACAAACTTGTCCTGTTCAGGATCCATATCTCATGCACATATGGCTAAAAACAGCAAAATATGTTAGATTAGAGAATTCCATAAGATTTCAACATATTGCTAACATGAGTCAAAATAAACTACATAAATTTAAAAAGTAAAAATGAAATCCAGTATTTAGATTCAATTGGGAAAAATTTCATTAGTAGTTGAAGACAATAACAATAGTGATAGCAATAATATAGTAATAATAGCATTAACTTGATGCTAGATGCTGGGCACACATGACACCTCATGGAAGAGGTAGGTTCTACTCTCTTGAACCCAGCTTCATGGTTATATATATTTAAAAAACATAGGAGTTTAAGATCATAAGCTCAAAATGGGCATTCTAATAAAACTGCTTATAAAAAAGTACTGTCACAGATTCTGTAGAAGCACAGATAAAGGCAAGTTAAAAGCTCATTTACTTTGGCCTAACCTGTAACAGGGGAACAAAAGACCACTAAGTTTTGAGGCACTCTATTTTTAAAAAATAGAGTAAAATTCAAGTAGAATGATCAGAAGATTTGAAGGACGAATGAAACTGAAACCAAAGAAGAATAAGTCAGAAACTTGAAATGTTTGAAGAGATATCAGGTGAAAAGAGAAAATAAACTACTTTGTGGGGTTCTAGAACACAGACCTAGAATTGATCAGTAATATATTTAAGTTTGAAATAAGAAAATGTATAATGACAATTACAGATGATCCAATAAGGAAATAACCTGTCCTGAAGGATACAAAAACTTTTATATTTGTAAGTATCAACATATTGGTTGACTATCTGTTGCAGATGCAGAGAAGTCAGAATACTGAGTGGGAGATGAGATTAAATAAACTTTAAATTCAATCTTCAAACACTAAATTATGTGATTTTAATTTATTAAATTAAGTATTCATAAAAATAGCTCTAATTTCCTTAAATTTTATATATACAAGAACTATTTGGAACTATCTACAATGTGGGAAAGCTTACTTATAGTTAATTTAATTTTAGAGTAAGATTTCAAAAGTTTCTAACTAATAGGCTCACATGGAAAGAAACGCCTTCAATTCCTAAACTATCTTTACCTTATGGAAGCACATAAAATTAAATGAGAATGAGTCAACTTTCTAGGGAACATGCAAGCATCATTATTTCTCTAGTTTCATCACCATATTGATGCATTTTAATAGTTATTGACTTGCAAGCCGGAGAGGGGGTTATAATACATCATCTAAGTAACTACACTTCTGGATTGTCATGAAATAACTGAATCACGGAAAATCTTTACTTATATTCTTAGAATTTATTGTCAGATTCTATTTTTAGACATTCCTTCTCTCTAAACCAAATCCTTATTTTGTTTAGTTTTAAAGATTTTGATAAAGAGGTTGTACTTTCCTATGAAATTCTGGTCATTTATTCTCTATAATGAAGGTCCCTTGAATTTTTTGTAGTTGATTCCTGGGATTAACAAAACAATATGTTTATCTATATGCAAACTATCTAATCAAATATTTGTAAACATTTAATTAATAGGAACCAAATCTAGTATATTCACCAAGTTTACTACCCTTTTCAATTATAACTTGAAGATTGGATAGCTTTGCCTTAGAGAGAGAATATCCTTTTTTTATGAATTTTGCAACAGATAAGTTAAGTCCTCTGGATCCTAAACCTAACTTCTTGAAACTTCCTGTATTTTCTATGCTCCAGGCTAATTTATTATAATTACATAAATGAAAGGATGGCCTAAAGAAAAATTATTGGTTGATAATTTTTAAATATGTGCATATAAAAATCTATACCAGGTTGTTGAGGTTTATTTATTATCTGGCACTTTGAATTTGCCTAAAATGAACAAATAGAAAACAGAAAAATTATTTTCAGGTAATTAGGGGAAAACTGAAATCTCTGGTTCCTGTATAATGTCTAAAAACATAGCATCTTGGTGTAATGGGTCTTATAGGTTTTCTGGCTCAACCTCTATTCACAAAGCCCCCTTTTTTGATATTTTATCAGTGAGACAGGAGCGCATTTTGGATATGTAAAGAAGGTAGGAGAAGATGAAGGGGAGGGCATAACATTTTGAAAGTTGTGGCTTATCTGTAAAAAATAGTTGCCAGAATTAAGTTACCTGATTCAGATGAAAAATATATCCTTATTGAAGTCAAACTAATACTTACATCACTAACAATATCTCTTGAAGCTTTGGCCAACTGTACAGAAATTGCATCAACTGGGAGATCATAGCCTTTCTTCAAAGCTTCTTCCCATCCAAGTTTATAGAATTTCTGAAAATTAAAGAAATTATTTAGCATCATTTAGTATATATTAAAACTCCAACAGATTACTGAACAAAAATTTACCTAGAGAATAGAGATCAGACCATCTTTCTCATGTCTAAAGATACAGGGATAAAAGCAAACAAGCTGTTCAATAGAGCAGTGACTTGGCATCACATGATCTGGCTTTGATTTCTTTTGGCTCTGAGATCTTTAACCCCTGGGTGTGTAATTGAGTATGACCTTTTCGGTTCAGACACAATATGGCCATATCAGTTATATCAGGTACCTTCCCCTGCTATATACAGTCTGGGCTTACTATTTTGAACATAGATGTTAAAAATAATGATAACCAAAAAAGTCAGATAACAAAATATTAATTAACTAAGTGAGAAAAGTAATAAATGATGAAATGCCTTTTATAAGCTACAATAAATGAATTAAATTTTCTGAGTTGAATTCATTGATTGGATGCCTGTGTCTGAAAACTAGATGATGATAAAAACAGCTGAAATTCATCCAGTACTTAAGGTGCCAGGCACTATTCGGAGAGCTTTCCAGGGATTTCTCATTTGGTCCTTAGCAATTCAATGTCATAGGCACTTTTATGGCCCTAATTTTAGGGATGAGAAAACTAAGGTGTAGACCTAATATACAACTTATAAACAGCAAAGCTAAAACTCATACGAGGTCTGTTTAATACAATATTTTCTTTCAACAATTATTTATTGATTTCCTAACAATTATTTATTGATTTCCTACCCTGTGCCAAACACAATGAGTAGTGGGAAAAACAAAATAGGCGCAGTACCCACCTCCATGGAATGTATGATCATACTTGAAGCTCTTGCTTTTAAGCACATATTTTGCAAAATCTCTGGGCTATCTGGTTTAAGTCACTTATTTTCATTTTTTAAGCATTTATATCAATTATTTACCATTACATCACTTCATAAATTTAGTTAATGTCAGGCCAAATTTTTATGTAGCTTTACCTGACTGTACAGAGTTTGATTCTGCTTGGCTTGTAAAATATCTGGTGTGTCAGGCATCACGTGAATCTTGGTTTTGTCTTTGTTCCAATCAATGGTATATAAGTGCTAGAAAGTTAAAAAAAAAAAAGACATTCGATATTTAAATAACTTTTTAGGACAAACCAGAAAGAAAAAAATATAGCAGAGTATTTGAATGCACACAATTTGAATTAGATTAAATGAATTTAGTAACTAACATGCTATATAATTCCAAAAATACACCAGGAACAAACTCAGATCTTAAAAAATAACCTTTTAGATATTTTCTATCTTCTAGAATGGATTAAAAGCACTTAAGATATAATAATTTTAACAAAACAAATAATTCCTAACTCAATTAGAAGGGCGGGAGAAATAAAAATTACTGGCAGGCAGCAAAAGAAAATAGTGTGGGGGTGCTCCTCTGGAACTATTTGCCATGTCCTAGCAGTGGTAGAGGACCCGAAATAAATTTCCCAAACAAGAACCAGAGGCTGTTAGCCTTCTCTTGTTTGGGAGCTGTGTGGAGGAGTGACTATTCTTTCTACCTTGTTCATGATGTGTGCATTTTGCTTGGCAAGAACCATGTCCATGGAGTCAGTCAGCTTCTTAAACTGGAAGTTGCTAGGATGCTGGCGGTATTTCTGATCACTGGCATATTCAGTTGCTTTCTTGGCCTTCTCCACTTCTAGGGAACCAGCTGGACTCCAACCAAGTCCTTTGTACCATTCGTTGTAGTCCTGCTTATATTCATTCTATAAAGAGAACAGGCAGATCTACTTTACCTTATCAATTTAGACACAAAAGTATGGCATAGAAAACTGTGATCTCCTTTCCCATTCTGAGAATCCAACCATCACCCGGAAAGAAGAAAGACTTACATCACTCTGTATGTGATTCATATTCTTGCTCAGCTGGATATTCATGGCATCTGGAAGGAGGATGTACTTGTGAATGAGGTGCTTATAGTTGGTGTTGGTGATGTTGGCTTGTGCATCCTTTGCAGCCGTGACACTGAGCATGTCAGCAGGTGTGTGGTAGCTGGTCTTAGTCTTCTCATAGTTTTTCTTATACTCCCGATCAGATTGCATTTTAGCCACTTGCATGGAATGGACTAATTTGGGATCATCTTCGAGACTGCGGAAACCAACCATTTTCCCTCTCTCCTTTTCATAATTGTATTTGTATTTATACTGTGAAGAAAATGTGAATATTTATTCAGAGCAATTCCCTTGACTTGAAATCATTCTAGTGTCAGCATTCTGCATTTCATAAAAGTAATACTTATATAGAATTCTATGGTTCACAAAACACATTTTTCATATTTGTGGTAGATAGCAAAGTTATTATTACTTCTTCCATTTCACAGATGAGCTGAGAACCAGAGCAGTGAGTGACTTGCTAAGGTCATTAAGGATTAGAACCCAGATCTTGTGATGATACACCACACTGACTTCTATACATACTCTGCTTTTACTTTTAAACAGACTTTTAGGTAATAAGAGTATGGCAAATGAAAGAAAAAAAATAGAATGTTCTAATCAGCTTAATGCTTCCATGAGAAATTGTCCAACCAGTCTTTTACTGATGAGAATAATCTCAGTTATGAGATACAAGTTATAATTTTAGAGTAGCTTTATATTTGTGGAATTTCCTTTCTTTGAAGACCTTCTATATTGGTACAATGAAGAAGAAATTTTAGTATTTATCATCTAACTTCCCTCAATAAAAGGGAGATCCTGATACATGAATACATTCTGCCTATGTCTTGTGGGTTCAAGTGTGTAAATCAGAGGGGTAGAATCTAGAACAGCCAAATTCTCCCAGCATAATAGAAGGAGAAGAATTTTAAGTTCTAGGACAATGTAGGAATTAGATAAGGAGGGGTATGCAGGAAAATTGAAGAACAGAGATAGAGGAGGAGAGAGAAAGTATAACTGGGCAGGGGGAAGGTGGCTAAGGAAAGAGTACTCTGAAAGAGTGCTCCACTCATTACCCCAAACAATTAAATACTCATTGTGAGTGGATTTCTTGTGGAAACAACCAACTGAAAGAATTGAGTTTCTAACAAATAATGTATTATGGCAGTGGTGTATTGGCATGCCAGCTCTCTGGTAGGGTGGGAGAGCTCTAATTTTCAGAATTTGTCAATTTCTGTGGTATAAGCACTCCCACTATGGCTGATGTCAAGCCATCAACAGTTTAACAACTGGTTTGTAAAATTCTCAATTATTTAATAAACAGTTATCATGAGCCCCAAAGATCAGCACCTTAGCACTTCACTTTATGAGACATCCTGTTATCAAGACAGATCTTAAGAGGCAGCAGGCATGAATAATACATCCTTCATCAAGAAAACCTGGTGAAGGGCTTTGATTTCTACAGGTCATAGCCTTGGTGGCAGAGTTCAAGTAAATTCACCTATGTCTGATGAGTCAGAGAGTAGATATCTATGTAGTTATAATCTGGTCATTATTTTGTTTTTGTTTTTTGTTTTTTTTTTTGTCTTTTTTTCCAAAAAAAAAAAAAAAAAAACAGAGAAAACAAACGAGCCAAGTTAAGAATTCTCAGAATAGAATGAAACTACTGTTAACAGACATTTTTTTCTACCCATATTTTATCCATTCAATGTTTCCAGAACTCAGCCCTTATTATTTTAATAAATTAGAACCATCCCCCTGCCCCACCCAGGTGACTGCTCTCTTTCAGACTTACATCACTCGCAATATCTCTTGAGGCTTTGGCAGCTTTGATAGGAATTGCATCAGTTCTGAGATCGTAACCTTTCTTTTTAGACTCTTCCAAAGAAAGTTTGTAGAGTTTCTGTAAAGAGAGAAGCAAGAGAGGTTTTCTTATAAATAGGAAAACCTGTATTTATTTTAAATGAGTAAACTAACACTGTGGCATCATTTTTATTTTTGAGCAGAATACTTCATTGGTGGTTCAATGGCTGAATGTTTTTGCGAAGAACATAATTGTGTTTAGAAAAAAATCTAGTACAAACTCAAACATATCTTTAAGAAACTACCAGAAAAAGTAAAAGTTCCTGGTTTTTATTAGGTTGTATATATGCTTTTCAAAAATGTGAAAACCAGTAGATTCTTATTGAGTCATTTTATCAAACAGTCATGGGAAGACTACAAAGCAGTCATATTCTTATACCAAAACTTCATTGTTTTACAATTGACTCTTTTATTTATTTAATTGTGTAGGTTCTACACTACAAAAAGAAGTTAGCAATCTTAAATCCCTGCTAATTCAAGCTAAGCCAAGAAAAAAAAAACTGGTATGATTAGATGATTTCCTAGCAACTATGGTTAGAATGAAAAAAAGTAAAATAAAACACATGCATTTTCTAACATTGTTGCACATTTCTTGTTATGAGGCTTGCCCCAAATTCTTCAAAATGTTCATCTTCCCTCTCTATTTTCTCAAGATCCCCTCTTTAGAACATCTCAAAAGTGATAAAGGAGCTCCCTAAGAATGAGACTCTAGGGTTCTCAATTCTTGTTTCTCTTTCCCTAGGCCCCAAGACCTCTCTTCCTAACAAGTCTCTTCATTCAAAGAAGAGGATCTGCCCCTACACAAAATCTACCTGCTCTTCAAATTTCTAATTGTTGTGCACAAGTCCCATTGAGAAGCCAACTTCAACTCTTAGCAAAGCAAGATAGAAAGAGAAAGATTCTCATTTGTGTATTCCTACCCTTATCTTCAAAATATTCACTCTTATAATTGATACATATTAACTAGTTTATTTGTTTTACTGGTTCAAAATGGGTGGGAAACAAAATGACAACAAGGGGAATTACACTTACATCACTCATATTAATTGCATTTGCCTTTGCCAAAATAATCTGAGGGATGTCAGGCATGATGTGGACTTTGGTCTTGTCAGCTTCCCATGCTTGTTTGTAGAGGTGCTAGAAAGTAAAAACAAACAAACAAAAACCAGTACAAGTTAGTATTTAAAATCTTAAAAAGAGCCTCGCTGAATACTTATATATCATTGTATGTAAATATCAATATTTTGTGTATTTTTTAGATAGGTATTATTTTTATAAAATTTAAATGGAGAAGATGTAAACAGAAAGTAAAATATCCCATCCTCCTACTTGACAGGCTGGAGACAGCATCTTCAACTTAAAACTTTCTTTGCAAATTAAAGCTCACATACACTCCTTTTTAAATATAAATGAGGTAATGAAAAACATAATAATATAGGTTAGGCAACTTTTAACCTTCTTAAAAAAATTTACTTCATTCATTTAAAGAGCTGTATAGTATTCCATGAGGATGTATAACCCAGTTGATTTAACCAGTTCTCTATTGAAAGACACATAATTTGTTGTTTCCAGTCTTTTTTTATTACAAGCAATGGTTCCATGATCTTTGTGGTGGACCTGAAGATGCACCACCCAGACACCCATTCAAGGAAGGATGCTTTGCCCCAACTGTTGGTGGGCAACCTCCAGTTGTCACCTGCTTAAGGGTTTGCTCTCTCACTCAAGAGCACACTCTTCCCTGGTGGCCACATCTAGTGACTCATCAAAGTGTGGGTATAAAGGTCTGGCCATTCTGCCCAATGCAGGACATATCTGGTAGGACATGTGCACTTGAGAGCCCCCTGTGGGATAGGCCTCGGCTTTGTAGGGCCTGCATCACAGTTTCAGGCATGTAAATATTTAATTTTAACAAATATTAACAAACTCTAAATTAGAAGTTTACATTAGCATAACCTCCCTTGTCAACACTGTACATAACACAACTTTGCAAATCCGATAGGTGAAAAATGCTCTCTCTTTGTTTTGGCCAAGTTTAGTTAGAAAACAAACAAAACTTCTAGAGCTTTCTTCTAGATGAGAGTTTGGTAAACTTTTCCTATAAAGGACCAGATAGTAAATATTTTAGGCTTTGTAGGCCAGAGGATCTCTGTCATTGACTATTATAGTATAAAAGCAGCCATTGATGATATGCAAAAATTTTAATTAATTTAAATGTAAATCACCACATGTGGCTAGTGGTTATAATATTGGAGAGTACAATTCTAGTGGAAAGAACAATAACCAGGCATCAGAGTTCAGTTCTAGTCCAGACGCAGTGGTTTGTCTTCTGTGTGTATTTAGGGGAGAAGCCTTGCCTCTCTGGGCCACGATTTGCTCAACTCTGCCATGAGAGGATCCAACTTGATCATTCAGCTATCTCTCAGTGTTAGTATTTGCTAGTTCATGATTCTCATCTTGGCATCATTATTCTAAAATGGTAATCATTAACATTGTAAAAAAAAATAAATGTATGTTTGTGATAGTTTAAATTCCACACCTTCAAGGGGCACTGAGATTTGTGCTTTGTCTTTTACGCAATTCCCTTTCAAAGAGATTGGTCTTCCTGAAGAATCTGTTTTCTCTCTTAAGGACTCCAGGGGATTTACTCAAGACTTAGCTCTATCTAGTGCAAGTCAGACCCTCATTTTCTGCAATTGTTTAATGTTAATGTCCAAATAATTACCCCTGTTTTTTTTTTGTTGTTGTTGTTGTTGTTTTTTGCTAATTGATACCATTTAAATTGTGATCCACACAATATAACCAGTGATACTGGTAATTACTCTATTATTTGTAACTTAAAAGGGATGTCCAAGTTTGATGTGCTTGTTGGCACTGATATCAACTTATGGCTAAGAAATGTAAAAATACAGCAAGGCTTTTCTAAAGGCTGTAATAATTACTGACCTAAGGAGCTACTGGTGGAGAATGATTGCTCTCGTGATTGCACAGAGAAGGTCCTGGCTCAATATGCTGCTACAGCCATATGATCTAGGAGTCTGCTTTGATCCTATCAAAGCAGATGGTGAGCTGCAACACCCAGCTGTTATCAGGCAAACAATCTGCTAATTCAGCATTGTGAACTTTGACTCAACCTCATCTTAAACAAAAAGAGCTCATTTTCAAGGTTTGCATTAAAAGAAAGAGTTTATATTTATTTTCTGTCTATATGGTAGAGTGATCACTGAACATTTGGAGGACCACTAATTAGGACCAATTCCTATCTTTTTAAAACTATAAGACCCCATTTCAAGGTAGAGTAAACATTAATTATGATGCCCTAAAACTGTTAGCAAAATTTATAGGTTAAATGGAAGACATGCCTAGCTGTTTTCCTGATGCATATTTAATACTACATTGCTAAAGACTTACTTCGTTCATAATTTTTGCATTATTCTGGGCCAAAACCATGTTCATTGAATCCATCAATGTGGAATACTTCAGAGTGTCTGGGTGTTGGCGGTACTTCTTTTCACTGATAATCTCCATGGCTTTCTTGTTTTTCTCAGCCTCCAGGGAGCCCAGAGGGAGCCACCCAACACCCTTCACAAAGTCAGCATAGTCAGCTTTGTACTGATTCTGCAAAAGAGGAAAAGTTCAAGAGTGAACTAAAACTTCTAAGAACCAGGAGTATTCAATATTCCATAAGTTCCACTTTAGTTTTCAACCAACAGTATATTGAACTTCAACAGTTTTTATTCCTAAACTTTGTCTTTTTTATATTTATTTGCATTAAAAAATAAAAATAAGCAGTAATACCTTTGTGATTTGTTTTCCTCAATGCTCTCATAAAGAAAATGTGCTACAAAATACCAAATAGATTAATCTACCATGTGACTATTAGAAGAAAGGTGACTGTGCTGGCTTAACTTTCTTATAAAAATTGCCAAGTTCCCTTGGTTAATAGATGATTTATAGAAACCCTATTTCTCTCTTTTGCTATGTCTTGGATCAGCCACCACTGTTACAGCTCCCTCAGGTATACCAGAAACCTTGCTGGTACTTTGTTTTCAGCTTTCTCATCTCAACTCTGACATTTTCCTCTACAGCTGTTCATAGTTGCTTTCATTTGTGCATTTATGTACCTACCCAGCAATTAATAGCTCAGTTCTTACATTCTCAAAGAGAAATATAGGCTTGGCATGGCCTGCCTTTGGTTGGTAATTTAATTCACTTCCCCCAGCCACCAAATTTCCTCTACAGCTGAATTCTTGGCTCTTTACTATCTGTGCCTTCCTCACATTTATTCTAATGGCTGCTACAGCTGTCACCCCCTCAGTACTTCCTCAGTAAGTAAAATAGGCGATTACAAAGTTGGACGTAGCAGAATGAAAACTGGTTTGGAGCGAGGGGCAGAAGCCATCAAGTCATTTGACTTGCTGCTTTCCTTCTTATTCTTTTATCAGAAGCCTTTTATGCTTCTGACTCTCTTTCTTAGACATTATTCCTCCAACACATTCTTTCTGAAGCAAATTTTATTTGCTATTACTGAATCTAGCATCCAACAATGCTCATAGCAATAATAGTAGAAAATAAGACTTTTGTTTCTAAAATTGATCTTTTGTTAAAAGAAATAAATTCAATCTAAGGTAAAAAATGAAACACTTCATTGGGAATGATTTCTTTCAGATTTTCAAAATATCATTACTTATGGTCATATATGATTTGCTTATTATCCAGAGTAAATGCTCTGCAAATGGTATGGCTGTCACATACATCACTTTGAAGCTGCATCATGTTTTTGGCCAACTCAAAGCTCATGGCATCGGGAAGCATGTTATAGGTATGAATGATGTTCCTGTAGTTGGCATTGGTGGCCACTTCCTGGGACTTTTTGGCTGCCACCACACTGAACATGTCCACTGGGGTATGGAAGGATGTCTTAGACTTCTCATAACCCTTCTTGTATTCCCGGTCTGACTGCATCTTGGCCACCTGCATAAAGTGCACCAACTTGGGATCATCTTCTAGGCTCCGGAAGCCAATATGTTTCCCTTTGGCTTTTTCGTAGGCTTGCTTGTATTTGAACTGTGGACAGAAAAGAAAGCATGGTGATGAACATAGTGGAGGAAAGAGAACAAAATATAATTTACTAGATGCCATTAGCTTTGTTACAGGTGTAGTTATAGAACTACCCTAAAATTAGAGAGAAAGGAGCTCACAGGGGGCAGGAAGCAAAATCCTTTTACTTCAAATTTTTTCAGATTTGAGTCCATGGGGAAAAAAAGAATGATCTCAGAGTCACTCAAAGAGATGTGGAAATAAGTTGTTTTAAGGTGCTTTAGAAAACAGCTTTTCCCATTCAGCTGTATAACCAGTAGAAAAGCCCACAGGTACAATTTTTCATGGTGCACCTTTAAATTTAGAAAAGAGGTTGGTCATGGATCTCCTAGACAATATTTGTAGCTTGCATCCCAATGCTTGCCTAGAATGGCCTATAAATGATTCAAATACTTTAAAAGGAACTTGTTTTAACAAGATCCAGTCACTTTTTACATTAAATAATGAATGAGTGATTACAGAGTCCTTGGATTGTGTAAAGGGATGTGTCTTATATATTAGTTACATGGGATGATGGTCCCATCCACATGGGTAGGACTGACTGCAGATCCTGAATACACACAAACTTGGCTCATTTGCTCTTATTGGCTCAGCTTAAAGAAAGCCCAGTGGAAGCACTTACATCACTGGCAATGTCTCTAGAGGCTTTTGCAGCCATTATTGGGATGGCATCTGGCCTCAGGTCATATCCTTTCTTCTTTTCTTCTTCCCAGCCAGCTTTGTACAGTTTCTAAATGATGAAATAGAAAAACACCAGGAACTTGTTATTTGGGTAAGAACAGGGATTCTCATATCAAAGTGGTTGGCATGCAGAAGACAGACATTTCATAAACATTATCTCCCTTCAACTTCTCCCCCACTTTTGTTGTTGCTTTGTAATTGGTGTTAATCTACTTACATTACTCATGGTGATTTGGTTTACTTTTGAGAGTAAAATGTCTGGCGTATCGGGCATCACGTGAATGGTGGTCTTATCTTTGTTCCATTTTTCAGTGTAGCGCCTCTACAACAAGAAGGGCAGGCACATGATTGTACAGCAGGACACATTTGTAGTAGTGTTATTAAGAGGAAGAGACTCATAACTCCGTAGTAGAAAAGTTAAGTCTGATATTGGAAAATGGTTAAAATAGCAAGATATGCTGATAAGACTAGACACATGATGAAGGAAAGGGATCAAACAAGGGAGTTTTTCACTGAAACAATAAATACCATCTTGCCCAACCTCACACTATGTGGGTTTTGTCGTTTTGTCACACCCTCAGCATGGTCACTATGAGAGCTCTCTAGACATAATATGTGTTATAAAATGCCCCCTTTCACCACCACCCCTGCCACCAGGACCATCAGAAAGATCAAAATGCTGACAAAGATCAGGGTCGATGGCATGAGCACTGCGAGAGTTCTTGGCTGAGGCCAGCAGTTGAGTTCTTACCTTATCCATATTCAGTTTGTTACTTTTGTTAAGTGATTGCTCCATTGTGTCCATGGCATACGTGAACTTTAGCTTCTCAGGGTGCTGGCGATACTTCTTTTCACTAAGAATCTCTCCTGCTTTCTTTGCCTTCTCCACTTCCAGTGAATCTATCGGGACCCAGCCAATTCCTTTCATCCAGTTGGTGAAGTCAGATTTGTATAGATTCTTTACAACAAAAAGGAAATTTTCATTTTAGAAAGAGTCAGGGCTGGGATTTCTTTTGTTAGATGATATATTCATTATCAAAAATAAGAAAAGGAGTTAGAGGAGAATAATCTACTCTTTAGTTCATATCATCCTTTAGAAAAAATTAATTATAAAAGTGATTGCATGGTGGTTTTGAACAGGAAATCCTGACCCAATAATTCCTTTAAGAAATTAAATTTCTTAGGGGAAAAGTGAACAGCATTTTTCACTAGAAAGCATATTATATAGCACCCATTTTTAACCTCTTATTTTTTAAAGGATATATCCAAAGTTTTTATATATATTACATATATATATATAATATAGATATTATGTACTATATATATAGCTATTATATAAATATTATATACTCCCCAAGGAAGCTACATGCAATTCAAATGAGTAAAATCCTAAAACTCCAAATTCTGGAGAGTATTCTAAATTATAATGAGTTTAGCCAGATTTAGGATGAAGTGAGCGGAATTGCTGGTTTCTTATTCTTCTCTCCCACAAGCTACAAATGAATAGTTCTATGCTGATAACCCATTGATCATTACATACATCACTTTGGATCTGCATTGCATTCCTGGAATGCTCCACACTCAAGGCATCTGGCAGCAGAGTGTAGTTGTGGAAGGGCTGTCTGTAGTTTGTGTTGGTAGTAACCTCCTGAGACTTCTTGGCGGCTGTCACACTGAACATATCCAAGGGTGTGTGATATCGAGTCTTGCTGGCTTCGTAGCCCTTTTTGTACTCACGATCCGACTGTATTTTGGCTACATTCATGTAGTGAACCAGTTTAGGATCATCCTGAAGACTAAGAAATCCAATTTGCTTGCCTTTGGCTTTCTCATAGGCCTGTTTATATTTGAACTATATGAAAAAGAAGGGCAGACAGACGTTTGATAGGGTGAGTTGCAGGAAATACTGATATTAAACTAAATTTATATAACAATTAGGCAATAGCCAAATGCAATCTGAATCTAGTGTTTTAGTATTTTTAAATAAACAACTGGCAAATTATTTCTAATGGATGATCTTGAGATCTGCTCTGAGGATAATTAAAAGTCAAATAATTTGCAGTTTATATCTATTTTATTCATAAATAGACTCTTTATATATACTCAGAGGTTCCTAAAATGTATATTTATTAAGGATTTGGTGTAATTTTTTTATTACCTGTTTCTATCATTAATTTGTATTACTTTATAAAGTATTTGCATAATCCTGAGTAAATTTCAGCAAAGCTCATATACAAAATAGTGTATTGGACTCCAACTAAATGAGTTTTTACTCTATCAAGGTATTATATCAATTCACATTAAAAATATAACTTAATTTGTAAAAAGTAATTAAATAACTAAAATCCTGTCATTTAATCTGTAATTCTTCCTGGTTTTCAATATTTCACCAACTTTTTTCTTGTGGAAATTATATTATTAAAAAATACTTTGAGATATCCCTAATTTAGTGACATTTTAGTATAGCAAGGCTATTTTTCTTGACAAAATTCAAACAAAAAGCAGATTTCAAGTTCATAATGATGCAAATGAGTATTTCAAATATTTCAAAGTTAAAAAAAGAATTTCTTCTTTCTAAAAACTGTATTGAATTCTTACAGGTTTTAAAGTGGAGCAACATAAAAAATCATTGCAACTTAGGATATTAGAAAATATTTTTTATATTAAAACTTTTTATTTGCTTCCTAATATGTCTCATGTAGCCTCACAACCATGTAAAAATTTTTAAAGTGTGGAGAAAGAAAGTTTACTACTTTCATATTAGACTTACATCACTAGCAATATTTCTTGAACTTTTTGCAGCAACAATTGGAATGGCATCTGTTCTCAAATCATAGCCCTTAGCAAGGGTTTTCTTCCAGTCTGCTGTATAATAAGCCTTGAAAAAAAGAAATCTTTTTATATTATTTGACATAATTAAAAGAAGAATTAAACAAGATACCAAAATATTTTTTATAAAACATGTCATAATATACCCCTTTCTATTAAGAGAATTCATGGAGTTAGAGCTATTGGTTCATCTTTTATGTATATATCAGATTCATTTAAATATTATTAACTATATCACAGTATGATCTCACCTGCTTTAAAAATGTACATGTTTGCATAACAAAGCAACTGAAAAGTAACACTTTGAATGTGAGATAATAGATTTTATATTCTATATTTCCAACTTTTTTATAATAAGCATGTGATATTATCATTTTCTTTTTTTAATAATAAAGCTTTTAAAATTACAGAAAGATATGGATGCTAAAATAAAAAATTTAGATGTAGTAGCATCCAATTTTAATTAACCTAAATGTTTAAATATTATCTGTAAAAGGAGGGGGAAAAGTTACATAAATCAAAAGCAAAGAAATTACTACCAAAAAATGTTTATTTGGAGATAAAAGAGAGACTGAAACATTTGGAAGAATGACGCTGCACTACTGTATTTTTCCAATCTTGTGTATCCCAGTTTGTCCCACTTTAAAAAAAAAAATGGAACACAACTTATTAGATTAATTTTATAACCCACTAATGAGTCATAGCCCACCATTTGGAAAAGTCTACTCTAAGCAAAATGTTATGATAGCCTCTAGTCTCAAATTCTATGATATGAGTCCAATCTGAAGGCTGTTGGTTGGCCCTTGTGCACAGAGGGCAAGGAGAAAGTGAAGACAGAGGAAGACCACTCTGGATTGGTAGGTGCAGGTTTAGTAAGCAAGGGAATTCAAGTGAGGTTTGTTTTAGGTGGTCTCATAGTAGACCTCCCTGCCCACCAGAATCCTAGAAGTTTATATAGAGGCCTTAATGGGATTCAG
Organism: Macroglossus sobrinus; assembly: GCA_004027375.1. Lineage (NCBI taxonomy): Eukaryota > Metazoa > Chordata > Mammalia > Chiroptera > Pteropodidae > Macroglossus > Macroglossus sobrinus. Next base: position 260,500 of record PVKZ01001028.1, on the reverse strand, counting down.
TTACATATACTGTCCAGATGGTCTCAATAGCACACTGTTCTCGCAAGGCTGTGCCCTTGAAAATGGCTCTCGCTGTGGAAATGGTGGGCAGAATGTACATTCTCAGGATAGGGAAGAGGGTGAGGAGCCTGCGATTGCCTGGGTCCAGCTGTTGGGCCAAATTGGTGGTCATATTTTTCTCTATGACCTCTTCCAATAGTGAATCAAAAAGTCCACACTCCGTTTATTTCCCTTAAAATTCTCAGTGCTATAGTTACCCAGAACTGGAAACCAGAGGCCCACATTAGCAATATTAGACTGACACCAGGACAAATACTCACATCGCTCATATTGAGAGCATTGACCTTGGCTTGAATAAACTGAGGCAAGTCGGAGTCTATAGTGTACTTGTGCTTCAGTTTCTCCCCCTCCACCTTGTAGTTCAACTGAAAACAAAGAAAGAAGCATGCAAATGTCATTAGCTGACGTAATGTTGGTTTCATCAAGCACACTCTCCTTTATAAAGGAAGGCTATCATTTGTGCTTTTCCATAAATAGTCCTACCCAAGAGATACTGTGGGTTAGGTTCTGGGCCACTGTAATTTAGTGAATATTGCAATAAAGCAAGTCACATGATTTTTTTGTTTCCCAGTGTACATAAAAGTTATGTTTACACTGTACTATAGTCTATTAAGTGTTCAACAGCATTATGTCTTTAAAAATGTTCATATCTTAATTTTAAAATACTTTATTGATAAAAAACGCTAACCATCATCTGAGCCTTTAGTGAGTCATAATCTTTTTGCTGGTGGAGCGTATCACCTTCAATTTGTAAAAAATGTAATATCTGTGAAGCACAAAAAAGTGAAGCACAACAAAATGAGTTATGCCTGTATGGGGAAATACCTAAACTATTATGCTGAGGAGCTGTTTGTAGACATATTCATTTGCTCATTTCAGAAATATTTATTGGACAGCACTGTGGGCCAGGTAGCGTAGTAGGTTCTGTATTTAAAGGGCTGAAAAGGTTGAAAAAGCAGACTTGTCTTTTTTGGAGCTTAGAGCCCAGTAGAGGGGACAAAGAATAAACACAAAATCTATAAGATAGAGCATGAATTTGTGATGTGTTGTAAATAAAATAACTTTAGGAAAGAAATAAGGGTGGTCAACAAAGTCTCCCTAAGGACATAATACTGAAGAGAAGGGGTTCAGGTAGGAAAAGGCATCCAGGGCCCTGAGTCTGGAAAGGGCACGGCCAGCTTGAGGGACCAAAGGCAGCCCATGTCACAGAACTGGAGTATGCAGAGGAAGACCAGAGGATCAGACAAAAGGGGGAGCAGGACCACAGAACTGAGCGCCTTTTCAGCCAAGTTGACAAGTGTAGATTTTATTTTCAGTTCAAGGAGAAGTTAGTAAGGGGTTTTAAGTATAAAAGGGGAGTGATTTGTGTGTGTTTTTTCCCCCTATGGATCAGGTACCTTGTAAATGTTATATAATTATTCATAATTATATGAAGTCAGTGCTATTATTAATTTTGTTAAAGAAAATAAAGCATTGAGAGATAAAGTAGTAACTTGGTCCAAATGAACCAAAATTTCTAGGTTCGTTACAGCTTCAAATTTAGTTAAAACTTTATTTACATGGGATCAAATTGTTTTATTGGATTTTATTGTTAGAAAAGCTATTAATGGTAGATCTCTAAGGAAATCACTTGCTCTACTGAGTTTTACACTGAAAACTTGACATTTTACCAGTATTAAAACATTCTAAATTTTATAATGTACAATACTGAATTGTATATTATAGTATATAATATACTATAATAGTAGTTTTAGTACATGTGCTGCTTAAGCAAGCACAAAAGAGTAGTAGTTTTTAAAAAAATAAAATATAACCTTTTAGGAGTTTTATTTTTATTTTAACTGTATACTGGAGACTCAAAGAACGAGAAAGAAATGTATAATGAAGTTCTTTTAGTATGTCGGCACCTAAAGTCTCATGTGAGATCTAAGAGACCTCCATCTTAATGAATTTTTATTGTAAATCGTACAATGGTAACATTTCCAATGTGTTATGCAAAAGGGAACTTAGTAGAGTTTTAGTAAAGATATTTTATCTCTTGTTTTCTTATATTTTTATTTTAATTTGCCTGTAGTTAAATTCTTCTCAATAATAATATGTCATAATATAGATTTATCAAATAGCTTATACATGAGTCATTTTCTGAGCCAGACATGTCTGAACACTATATTATATTATCTCCATTTCCCACATGAAGACACTGAGGCTCAAATTAGTTAAATGAAAACAAATTTAGGTTGAAATTTAGGTTTGTGTAACTCTAAAGCTCATTCATAATTCTAGTTGGCAGTGCTTAAATTCTGGTTCTTTCAATACAAAAAGCAGTTACTGAAAAAAACACAAAAGGTTTTATTGATTTATGTTTTAAGATGGTCTGTCTGGTTTCGTGTGTGCCCCTGGGCAGAGAGTACAGATAACAGGTTAATGAGGCTATCTACCTGAAGAATACAGAATTCAGAACTAAGGTTGGTGGCAGCTGAAAGACAGTGAAGTGCTCTGACAGGATGGCTGAGAGAGATTCAAGAGGCTGACGCAGCAGAGGCTTTGGATGTGGGGTTTACACAGAGAGTCATCAGTGGTGACAGCCAGGTTTCTGGAATGAGTAACTAGGTAGTAGTTGATGGCATTTGTTGAGACAGGGAAGACCTAATTCATGAATATACAGTTTTCCAAGCTAACTGGAAAAATGCAGTGGGAAGTGGCATTTCCGTTAGCACAAAAGAAATAGGAAGATTCTACATAATTTATTAAAGTAGATTTAATCTCAAAACATTTGTAGTAATGTGGGAGCAGGAATGGCCTGAGAAATAAAATACACAGATAACCCTCAAATCTGAGCCAAGCAAAGCATTCTCCACCTTCCAATATCTGGGGCTAAAAACACAAAGTCTTTCCTTCTTTGCTTTTTACTTACCTCTATTTTTCTGGTGGAAGTATTTTAACAAACTCTGAAATCAACAAATGAAGTGAAGCACTGGCATTGTAATTAGCCTCTCACTAAGAATAAGAGTCCAGATAGACCTGGGCTCAGAAATGAGACTCCGGATGATTCTGAAAGTAACCTGCTTATCTTCTCCCCAGAGGCATCTCTCTAGATTGCTTCTCAGAACATGGAGCTACTGTGCAAATGCATTAGGACATTATTATGCCTTCTCCCTGTGTTGTTAAGAACAGTTGCAACTCAGAGTAATAAATATCTTGGTTTGCAATTTAAAATAATAATAATACTAACTTCATTTCATATGTATAATTGGTAGGGGTCTGCTTATGAATAGCAAAGACTCTACTTTTGGGGAAAAAAAGCAAATTAGGAACATCTTTCTTCTGCCTTCTCTGTTCTCCCTATGTTCAAGTTACAAGTTGTTTCACAAGTACAACCTTTTGATTACACCTCTGAAAGCAGTTGATTTGGTAACACAGACGTAGCCTCGCATATTGAATTAAGAAGGATGGTGGAGTGGCTCTGTCACAGGGTTATTCTTGAACTATCCCCCCCTTTTTTTTTCTTTTTTAAGGCAAGGCTACCCTTGGTTGACCTCACAGATTGCAAGGAACTTGTCAGCTTACAATCCCTTATTTTTTTATTTTTCATGCCTACAGCACCTGGTCTTCCTACAGCACCTGGTCTCCCATCCAAGTACTAACCAGGCCCGACCCTGCTTAGCTTCTGAGATCAGATGGGACTGGACTTGTTCAGGGTAGTATGGCTGTAGACTTGAACAAACCCTTTTGAAGGGAAATCACTTACATCACTTAGCTGCTTTGTGTTCTGCTGAGCCAAAACCATGCCCATGGAATCAGGAACACTTGTGAACTTGATGGTATCTGGGTGCTGTCGATATTTCCTCTCATTTAAAGCATCACCTGCTTTCTTGACCTTCTCAACCTCCAGAGAACCGATGGGGATCCATCCAATGCCCTTGAAAAAGCTGTTATATTCATCTTTATATACATTCTGTAAAAGAGTAACCTCATGAGAAGATATCCTAGAAAATAGTCAAGTGATGTTTCTGAAATCTGCCACTCTACCCAGGGGAATAAACAGCATCCCTTGAAGCATGCTTGTGTTGTAAAGGAGTTTTTGGTCATGTCTGCCACAGAGCTTCTAACCCAAAATCAGATAATAAGAAAAGGCAGTTCTGTTGTTACAGTGCAGCATACAACACAGGGGGAATCTAGGCCACATATTTCCATGGTATCACTAAAAAAAAAAATTGTGTCCCTTTTGAGAATAAATTGAGCTTTCCTTTCAATGTAACTAAAAACTCCAGAACTTTGAATTTTACTCATACTGTCCACCTAGGCTATTCCTGATCTCAGTTGCAGAGAGAAATTTTCATTGAGCAATAATAAGTGAACACCATTTCTTGTCTTTACAGAGGATGAATCTTATATAAATCTGCCTCCTGCAGAAGGAAAAACCCTGAATATTAAAGATGTCACATAGCTTCCCATGTCACAATCAGTCTTCCTGTTTCATTTTAGATGACTCATTACGTGAACATACATGCATGAGAATGTGACCTTGAGTTTAAAAAAGTAAAAAATAACTTTCCTGAATTCTGAAAGAGTAGAGTAGGCTCATATTTTGCATTATACATATCACCTGAAGCAGTCCTGCCAAGAGCAACCATTTTCTCCTGTTGAGAATCAAGGTGCTTATTTACTTACTGGAATGTGGTTTTATATTTGATCCAGAAGTTAATAATGACAATACCAGTGATTACAATAGGAACACAGAAAACCAGCAAAACAAACTTGTCTACCGTGCCTTTGTTAGTCTCTCAATAATGATCGTTTATTTTAAAGTACATTTTTCATATATCTTATTGTTGTATGTGAAATCCACTGAAATAGGAAGAAATGATCATTCCTTAAGCACCAGCATCTCTGGGTCTGTTCTGTCATACATACTTACATCACTCTGAATTTGATTGGCATTCTTGGTGTGCTGGACACTCATGGCATCAGGTAGGTATGTGTAATGATGTATTGGTTGTTTGTAGTTGACGTTGGTGACAACATCTTGGGCCATCTTTGCGGCTGTAATGCTAACCATGTCCCCAGGAGTATGGTAGCTGGTTTTGGTGTTCTCATAGTTCTTCTTGTATTCACGATCAGACTGCAACTTTGCCACATTCATATAGTGGACCAGCTTGGGATCATCCTGGAGGCTTCTAAAACCCACATGCTTTCCTTTTGACTTTTCATAAGCTTCCTTGTATTTATACTGCAGAAGCAGAATTTGGTTAGCAAAGTCCTAGGCATTGATAATATCAGGTGTAGCAATTATATTTAAACACAAAGGCACTCAGAACATTGTGACTTTCTGGAAGATAGTACAAGAAATGCAACCATACCTCTTCACACATATCTCAAGAAGTTCAGAGTAAAAGCATTTATTTCCATCACTGCTGTGTTACAAATGAGTATTGTGATAAACTTAAGACCTGTTTCTTTTCTTTGCTATTAATCCAATAGATGATTTGCATATAGAACTTTATTTAAAGCCAGTGGAATTTTCACACTTAATATAAACATGACACATTCCAAATTCAAGGCTTTTATCTTTTGGTTTTCCAGAGATGTGAATTTTCCATTTCATTATGTTACTTCACATCATGGAATAGTAGAAATTATTGAGAAATCTTCCATTTTTTGTTGTGATTAGCCTAGTGATATGCATGCAACAGCTACAGAAGAAACTCTAAAGAGCTCTACCTGTGAGACATTTACACTCCGATCTTCTTAGGGTGGAGAGTGGAAAACATTACTGTGCTTGTTTTCTCAGGTTGACCTAATAGGGTTAAAACAAAAACTCTTGCCTTTCTAAGTGGTGTCAATTTAGTGCTGCACAGGCAGGTAGCTGGGCCTTCACCCACCCTATTTCTCAGCAGCTACTCTGCACACTCACTACCAAAGCAACTGAAGATGAATTAAGAAACTATGGTAAGGGCAGGAACCTCTGTGAGTTTTCCCATTCAGTAATTCCTAACCACAGAAGCTCTGCTGTCCAAAATCTCTCCCTGCTGGAATCAGCAATGGAGTGTACCTTGAGTTATACTGTCTGTAATAGGTCAAAACCTATTTTTACCTAAAAGAATTGAAATCCACCTAAACTCTACAGACACTCTCTGCTCCTGCTTTTTAAGCACCTATTTATCAACAGGAGTTTAGCTAGCAAATGGATTATTGAGTAATCTCTAGGCATGTTAGAAAAAGCCCTGTGCAAGTGCTTTAAAAAAAAAAAAAGATGTCATACTTTAGACTCTCACTTTTTCTTTTAACTAAAAATGTATTTCATAGTGACATGCAAACCTTTGAGAAACACATTTTCAGTACCAGCCTTACAAGAAAAGCTGCAGATTTTTTACACCCCTATCTTCCTGTACACATGGGTGAGTTCTTTCTTCCCTTCTCAAATCCAGATTGCAGCACCTGGAACAGTCTGTAGAGCATGGGTGCTTTTTGAAAATTTTGTTTTTCAATGATGGGAAGAACAATAAATATATACTTTTTTTAATCACAGGTGAAATGGGCATCAATTTGCAGAAGTCAAAATTACATTCCGGAGAAGTGTTTTGTTTTCTTTTCCCATTTGGCTTATAAAATCTGTACATTTTATGTAGCATTTTTTCCATCTTCTTAATACAGTTATAATGCAGGCAGGCATCTGAATTTTATGTGTTTGTGTCAGGGTGTTCTCACTGAAAATAAATGTGGGCTGTCAGGGAAAGTGTCAGTAAAGGTAATTTGAGCTATGGATCAGGGGAGAAAGCTGCTGTCAGATTTACGACAGCTCTACCATGTGGGGTCAACTGAAAAGAATCACAAAACATTGAAAAAGTGACAGGTTCTCAAGACAATATTTTGCAAAGAATTTGAACATTATTAATTCAACATATTGTTTTCAATGTGGTATCTTTTAAACAAGCACACATTTGATTACTTTTTAAAAAGGCAATCACCCAGATTTCACCTAAAATGTTTACTCACATCACTGGCAATGTTTCTTGAAGCTTTGGCTGCAGCGATGGGCATAGCATCCCCCAGCACATTGTTGCCTTTGGCTATTAAATCATGCCAATCTCGTTTATAACAGACCTGGACAGAAAAATAAAAAGGATGTCAGCATGCATGTGTTAATCAGCTAAAGTGGTTCCTCAGCTGCTGGGATTGCTTTGTTCCTTTCCAGATGTAAGCTAAAAGAATCTCCAATAGTACATGCAGTTTTAGGAAGTTGTGGTAGCAAAATGTCACACTTCGTGTAGCATGAAATTAATGACTCTACACTAATTATTCATCCAAATCTGGTGTTGGTGCATATTCAAGAGGGATACCGAGAAATCAATATGGATGCATAGAAGCATAATAAAGGTTCTGGAAACCATGGTATATAAAGACCATTTGGAGAAAATGAAGTTGTTCAGTCTTATATAAAGAAGGTCAAGGGAAGACCAGTGGTTAGCTTTAGAAATTTTAAGGTGGTTGTAAAAGAAACAAAGCGGGGGCGGGGGGGGGCGGGATTTCATTTATTCTTATTTTTCTGGAGGATAACCACCTCTTCCACATGCAAAACTAGGAAAACTAAGTAGAAGTTTTAGAGAAATAGATATTGAACCCTACATAAAAAAGAATGTTATACTCTGTAGGGTTATCCTACACTTGAAAAAGCCAACTCAAGAGGTAGAGAACCACCATCATAGGATATGCTCCAATGGGGGCTATGTGGGAAACTGACCTAAATAATTATTTTCATCATACTGTAACATTCTACTATTTTTATTATCAGGTCTGGATTTCACACTCCATCGAAGACCTTACTTACATCACTTATATTGTAAGCATTGCACTTGGCCTGGAGAAACTGAGGAAGATCAGGACTCATAGTATATTTATGTTTCACATCTTCTCCTTTAGCTTTGTATAAGATCTGCAATACACAGTCACAAAAATAAAAGGCATTATGGATAGTTCAAAATTGAAAATACATAAATTGCATGCTTAAAAGAGTTATTCCTAGCACTAACCCCTACTATTTCTTATAAGAAAGCATTTTCTTATTTTAAAGAAGCTTGAGAATCTTGCCATCTTTAGGAAGACTCAACAACTCTGTGTATTGAAATAGAGATTTAAAAAATCATTAAGAAAATAGAAATCTTTGACTGCCAGAGATAAATAAAAAATAAGTTCAAATGTGAGACGCTAATATGAATAATATTCACCAAAATCAGAAAGTTCATTCTTTGATAGTAGAGTGAATAGTTCTTAAAGTATTGTTTTTGTTTGTTTTTGTCTTTTTATTCTTGGAGAAAAAATGGTAGTTAGAATGAGCCTTTCATTTCTACTAAAAACTTTCCAATTATTATTACATCAGTAAAAGCACTAATAATTTCCTCAGGATGTGAAGGTGCTTATATATAATTCCAGTATCCTCAAAAGGTTTATCACTTCATATATACCTGATTTTGTCATTTTAAAGATGCCTGAAAGATATCAAAGTATATGATGTTGAAATTGTATTGTATCCTCCTCTTGATAATGGAAAAGAAAGAAATTGCTTAATTTCTAAAACTAAACCAGAACTGGAAACACAAGTAGATTTTCAATCTCTTGATTGTTCTCACATATACCTCCATTTCCCAGCACGTCTGTGTGGAATATCAAATGTAAACTTGTGTGTATGTATCACAAGGAAAGTCTGAACCGGCTGATATCTAAATGAATCCCCAAATACTAAATAATTTTTTTTTCTAGGAATCCAAGAGCTATCTTTACTTCCTAACAGCCTTTAGAAACCATATCTAAGCATTCATAGAATCTCACTAATTCTAACTTCTAAACATCTCTTTTCCCATTGCTACTGTCTTAGTGCAAGTCCAAATAAGCCTGCTAAATATCTGTAACAGCTTTCTAATTAACCTCTTTGCCTCTACTCTCTCCTCCCTCCAATATAGTCTCTGTACTTTTTGCTAGAATTATCTTTTAAAACACAAACCTGATAATGCAACTCCATGGACTAAAAATGTTCAATACCTCCTGTTACCTAATCCATAATGTACAGAGATTAAATTAGCATATAAACCCTCAATGATCAGACTACAATTCTGAACTCTTCACTTTATTACTTCTTGATCATTATTATATTTTTCCTTTTTTCAGGAGTCAGTTTCTCCCTTATTTGCCAGGGAAGCTCTGGTAGGTGGTCACCCACTTTCCTTATACTTACTTAGCACATGCCTCTCCTGTAGCATTCATCTCTTTATATGGTAATGCTGTTTCTATATATGCCTTTGTCTTACACTCTTGTTTTTTATCCTTGTTATATCCTTCATCCCACTAATCCTCATCTATTTAGTCTTTATACCATCAGTGCATAATACAGTGCCTGGCACATTGAAGGTGTTCAAAAACATTCATTCAATGAATTAATGAATGCTTTTGATATCCCTTTAACTCTTCTATACAATGAATTTTCCTTTAGATTTGACTTTAGCCAGATAATATACATTGCTTATGGATAGGCAAGCAAACAATATATTAATCCCTACCAAGACATTACTAAAAAGAAAAAGTCTATAATAATTATATATGATGAATTGAGGAGCAAAATCATATACTCATGTGTATTATTTCCCTGTGTTATATATATGATCAAAATATGAAGAACTTAATATAGAATTGAATGTGATGAATTTGCCACAATAAAGTGTCTGGGATTTAAGCTTAAATTTTGTGTGTGTATGTGTGACAGGTGGAGAACTTTTTGTACCATATCAAATTTCTCCAATAACTCAGTATCTCAAAGCAGTTAAAAAGGATGAGGTTTTTAAAAGGAAAGTAAAAATCTAGATAGAAGAAAAAGTAAAGATTAGCCCCAAACTAAAAATAATTACAATTATTAATTTTAAATTAGATAAATTAATTACAAAAGGAAAAATACTGGCTCAGAAGAATAAGATAATAAGAACTGACATTTATTTTATTAAAGCATCTCCCCATCCTTTGTATCCTTTGTTTTACTGTACTCACATCACTGATTTGCTGTGTGTTTTGTTTTGCCTGGACCATAACTGGGGAGTCCATGACGCTGGTAAATTTGAGAGTGTCTGGATGTTGCCTGTATTTCTTTTCACTCAGGGCATCACCCGCCTTTTTAACTTTTTCTACATCTAGACTCCCAATAGGTATCCAGCCGATGCCTTTCATCCAGGTGTTGTAGTCTTCCTTGTAGGCATTCTGTAGCAAAGGGAAAAATGAGGAGTGAGTGCCCCAGACAAGAGGTTCTCTCAAACAGCCTCTGACATTAGAGGAGGATTACCTTGTAGAATAAATGTCACTTACATCGCTCTGTATGTGCATCATGTTTTTAGACAACTCCAGGTCCATGGCATCGGGCAGGTAGGTGTAATGATGCAGCAAATGCTTATAGTTGGCATTGCTGACAACATCCTGAGCTTTCTTAGCTGCCACAACATTGAACATATCATGGGGTGTGCTGAATTTCGTCTTTGTCTTCTCATAGTCTTTTTTATACTCCCGTTCCGATTGTATCTTGGCTACATTCATATAATGAACCAGTTTAGGATCATCCTGGAGACTTTGGAAACCAACCATTTTCCCTTTGGCTTTTTCATAATCTTTTTTATATTGAACCTATTAGGAACAAAGGTGGGCTTATTTTAAATGTAGTAATAAAGATTTGACTGAACAATGAGACCATGATTTGAAACAATTGAGCTTCCAAGAAATTACTTTAACAACCAAATAATTAAATATTAACTTTTATATACTTTAAAATGTAGCCAGGGTAAAATTAAAATGTTATTTCAAGCCTGTTTTATTGTCTACAGCTGCTTCTGCTACCCAAAAGAGGTTGGGATGGGGATGTTACCATAATTCATATCAGTGACAAAGCAAAGGTATTTCCTTCCCACTTAGACACTGAAAAGACAAATGAAAACATAAATATTTCACAATCTCTACCAATTACATTGTACTGCTAAAGAAGATCTCAAATAGTTGGCTATTTGATTAGTAGTAGAATTGTAGCAGTCGTAGTAGTAGTCATAGTCGTAGTCATAGTTGTAGTCGTAGTCGTAGTCGTAGTCGTAGTCGTAGTCGTAGTAGTAGTAGTAGTAGTGGTAGCAGCAGCAGCAGCAGGAGTAGTAGAATTTTAACGAGGCTTTGAATATTCAAAGGGAGCTCTGAATAATAAAGTGAGAAGAACTGAGCTTCCTTGGGGAGACCTGGGAAGAAACTTGTGGAACTGAGAAACAGAAATGTGAGGGAAGGTTTGTGCATATGTCAGAGTAGGGGTGGATGGAGGAGAAATTCTAGATGGCAAGGCCTTCGGAACATGGGCATTTATTAGTAAGTTGTCACGTATTTACATTGGTGCAATGTCAACTTTATTTCAAACAATCAGTAAAGTTATGCTTGAGACTTGGGCAAAAATCAAAAGGAAGGGACCATATTCCACCCCTGGATCAGGCAGAGCAGAAAGAGAAGTGAATCCAGGGAAGGGGAGCCCGGGTAAGCCAGAGCAAAACCATCATGTGCAAACCAGGAGACAGAGGTGATTGAAAATCAAAAACCTCAGAATACCTACAGCAATCATGGGGAGGGTATCCCTCTTCCTATAGGACAACAGGTGGGGGCTTGAGTCAATTTTATTTCATTCTCAAAGAGCAAAGTGACTTCAGTTCATGGCTGGGTTAAAGCAAGATAGCAACAGCAAAACAAGCCAGACAGAAAATGTTGAAAATCACATAATATCACTTATATGTGGGATATAAATCTAAAAGCAACAAATGAGCAAGGACAAACAAAGAGACCCATGGACATGGACTATAGACTAGTGGTTACCAGAGTACTATAGACTAGTGGTTACTAGTGGGATGGGGGAGTTAGGGAGAGGTAGATGGGGTAAAGGGAGTCAAATATAGACAGATAGGGGAAGGGTGAAGTGGGTAAAGGGGATCAAATATATGGTAGCTGAAGGTAACTGGACTTTGGGTGGTAAACACATAATAGAATATACTGGTATCAAATGATAATGAACACTTGAAAATTATATAATTGTAGCAACCAATGTTATCTCCAATTAACTTAATTTTTAAAAAAATAAAAATAAAGTAAGATGGCAAAAGAAACAAAATTCCTAACTTTAACAGAACCCAGTGACTGACTATTAGGGGCTATGAAACTTGAGGCCAATGCTTTCATGTGTAAAAGCAATGAAGTAAAAAGAGAGAAGGAAAGAGAAAATTTGAATAAATTAAGCAAGTTTTGAGATAATATTTTACCTTCAAGAGACTACTTTAACTTAAACAAGAAGTAACTTATTTATTTCCACAAGAATAACGTGAACTTGTGTGAAATATAAATGAGAATTTTAAATTAGGGTGCTTAATTAGAACTGATCAGTTAAGGTTATACAAGTCCTTATCCCCAAGAAATTCAGATCGGTTTAGGGAACTTCTCTTTTTCAATAGTTTTCAATCAGAGTTGCTTTCGGTTGGAGACAGCGGACGTGGCAACTTTTGGATAACAAATCCACCCCACCCACATCTTCTAGTTACACACAGGTGGCCAACAGCTGGACTTACATCACTCGCTGCCTGCCTGGCAGCTTTGGCAGCTTTGATGGGAATTGCATCAGTTCTCAGGTCATACCCCTTCTTGCTCATGTCTTTCAAGTCTGCTTTGTACATATTCTGAAAGAAAAATGTCATTTAAATGTAACTCAGTTCTCACTTAGGAGAGACTTATCAAGCAATCAGCTGCTGAGCCTGCGTGCACACCTCACTGATATTGTAGGCATTAACTTTAGCCTGAATGAACTGGGGCACGTCCGCTGGCAGGTTATATTTGTGAATAATTTCTTCTCCTTTGGCTTTGTAGACAATCTGAAATAGAAAAAAAAATGCATAAGCAAACAACTAATGTAGTAAAAAGGGTTTAATGGCATAGGAAAAGAATTTCAGAGCAGATCACATTATACAGAGGTGCTTTTTATGAACAACTCTCTGTGCTGTCCCCATATTCACTTGCAAATATCTGTTGGCATTCAAGGTCTCATATGCATCTCACAAGGTCCTATCTTCGTGCTAGTTCATCTTTGACAAAGGTCCCTTAGTAAGTGTGCATTAGGAACCTCTGCACCTAGATAGGGGCATCTTGTAGAAATTGGCCCTGGAAGGTAACCCAATGAAAACAAAAAATCATTAACCTCAGACACTTTTCTGAGCATAGGAAAGGCTAACAGAGTGAGATACACCAACCATCTATATTATGCTTTGTGGGCTACTAGAGAGCCTGAGGGGTAGATTTTACTATACAAGATTTTTGTCTTGGCTCTGACTTAAAATACAACTCCATATGATAGGTGACTATGTCCATTTTCCTGATCTTTCCTAGAAGTAGGTTCGTTTTGTTTCTTGTCATCAAGAGAAACCTCTTTTAAAAGTAATGTCAAAATATGGGAAGGACAGCACAATATATATAATACTCTATAAAAATATGAAAGACATGTGCTTTATTAATGAAAATCTGGGGGAATTACACAGTTGCTCATGTAGTTGAGTCTCTTTAGATTACATAAGAACTATAGGTGATCAACACGTTTGCAATACAAACATATTTTGTGTTATTTAACATTTATTACAACACTGATTAACACTTACATCACTCCTCTGGGCCTGGTTAATTTTAGACTGTACTGTAATTGGAGCATCTTCAATCGAGGTAAACTTGAGAGTGTCTGGATGTTGGCGATATTTTTTCTGTTTGGCAAATTAAAAAAAGAAAAATAAAGCTATTACTTTCACTGAAAACTAATATATAAGAATCTTTGAAATTTATTTTGAAGACAGGATTTTTTTCTGACTTGAAAATGAGAAACAGTAGATTTTTGGTTGGCTTGGGTGAAAAAATGAATACAAAGGCCAGTGTTGAAAAAATTGGCTTAATCTTGAATTTTTGAGAGGCAATACAGACCAATATAACTTTCAAGAACCAGATTTTACTCTCTTAACTTCTTGCTTATAATGTGGAAGAGGGCACTCTCAGCTAAGCAGAATCTAGAACTATCATACATTTTATTTTTTAAAGATGAACAGAAAATCATGTAGAAAAATAATTTGGAATATCTTTGCAAGACACTAACAGGTTCTCAGGGATGTCATTTTCCCATCACTCCATTCACAGTTCAAGTAAAGAAGCTCTCTGGTTGAGGGAGGAGGAATTGAAGAACAAAGACAACAGCTAGAGATTATTAAACAGAGAAGGAGGACTTCTGCTCTGCAAGCCCTAATATGTTAATATATAGACTATCATGTAAGTGCTAAGGAGGAACATGAGAGAGAACATTGGAAGGTGTTCTAACTGGCAACTTCTAGTTACCCTAATTCCTATGTTCATCTCCATTTATTCTCCCAGCTTTTCCTTTGTGCACATTATATCTATCTTACTTCTATGTACATATTAGCATCGTTTTTTCAACTTCAGATTTCTGACAACTACCAACTGAGAAGAACTTTTTCTGAAAAATCTAAGTAGATGAAATGGTTTTCACCAAAAACAAAGAACAACAGAATCTTGAGTATGGAAGACAACTCTCACCAAGTACCTCTGTCCCTTCTTTATGTAATCTAACTTCCTTAATGATGGATTCACCTGACAGTAGTGTGAATGTTTTGCTGTTGGCAGAAAAGAGTCAAATAACTTGGCTGCTTTAAGACTGAAAGATCATCATTTTTTTCCTAAACTAAATAATAACTTAAATAATACTTCAGTTAACAAGAATATGACATAGAGTATAATACTTCAAAAATTTCTATAATATTCATTACATGCATTATTCATAATCACCAAAAATTAGAAAAAATCCAGATGTCCACTAACTTATACTCAAAATGCAAAAGTCATACAAAGAAATGATACTCATTAATAAAAGGAAATGAACTGCAGACACATGTAGGAATATAGGTGAGCCTCAAAAATATTATGCAAACTGAAAGAAGCCTGCTATAAAAGAAACTTCTAGAAAAGCAAAACTATAGAGACAGAAAGCAGATGATGGGGTTTCCTGGCACTGAAGATAAGAGAACTTTTTCAAGGAAACTTTTTGGGGTACTATCAGAATTTTGAAATTCATTTGTAAAGATGACTGTACAAACTATGTGAACTTATTAAAACTTGTCAAGGGTATACTTAAAATAAGTGAATTTTATGGTATGCAAAGATACCTTGATAAAGCTGTTAAAAATGTTTCTGTCATGAATGGTAAATGTACATGATTTTGATGAAGTAAAGGGGTACATTTATCTACCAGTATAATTTACGGTAAGATTTTTCCTCAGCAACAATTATTAGGGAATGAAGCAGTAAAGGAGGAACTTTCCATTGTTTGGGGGCTTTTAACATGACACATGCACACATCTCGGTGACACATGCACTGGCTTTACCTCATTAAGGATGTCTGAAGCTCTCTTTGCCTTTTCCATTTCTAAGGATCCAAAAGGCACCCAGCCACAACCTTTCATCCAGCTGTTGTAGTCAGCTTTGTATTCGACCTAAAACCCCAAGAAAACAGTTAAAATTCTTTTGCTCAGTATCATCCTCATTTATAAAATTATTAACATTTTACTTGAAAGGAAGTTTTTAAGATTTCTGACCAGTTTCCTTACTCCATCTATTAAGGTAATTTTAAACATATTCTTTGTGAGATAATTTAACAGCCCGTAGGTTTTCACTGTTTTTCTAGTTGGCATATGTTTCATTTCATCCTTATTCCAACTGAATGGAAGTATGTGGAACACTAAGTTCAATCTGGAAAATCCTAAATTCAAAACTGTATTTAAGGAATACATGAAATCGTTATATTTAGATAACCAAATGTGAGATGTTTGCTCACTGGAACTCTAAGTACTATGTTTCTATGGTCAAATTAGGACTGAGGGCCACATTGAAGGTGGATAATTTCGCTCATTTTCTGATCAAATACAACTTGATGGTGGTTATCTGTACTAAATGTTTGCACACGATGCCCTTCATGTGTAATAGTTTACTTAGAAGTATTTTTACATTAGCTAACAATGCACTTTAATATAGTTGTGCTCACTAGTTTGCCTAGAGAGAAGTTATTTAGAATTGATTCTATTTGTAGGACAGTTACTTAATGTTATTAAAATAATGAGCTACTCTTGTTTGGCTATAGATGGTACCTAAAACTTATATTCTAAATACAAAATTCTAAGTGTTGTTCTTTAGTGTGGGCCTTTTCATTGGAATGAAAAATCAAGAAATTATTTGGTTCCTGTCTTTGAGAGGTTTACAATCTATTTGGGAGGATGACACATAGCAAAATTTTTTAAATAAGATAATAATCCATTAAACAGAATTCTCAATGATGGAAATTTAGTGTTTTATGTTCATACCAACATTAATCACAGTAGGCAAAAATACAAGCAACCAAATGTCTACTGTCAGATGAATGGTTAAACAAAATATGGTATCAGATAAAATGGAATATTATACAGCCTCCAAAAAGTAGGACATTCTGACACAGGCTACTATACTGACAAACCTTGAGGACATATTCTAGGTGAAAAAAGCCAGTCACGAAATGACAAATACTGGAAAATTTTATTTACATGAGGTATATAGAGTAGTCAAACTCATAGAAACAGAGAGTAGAAGGGTGGTTGTCAAGGGCTGAGTGAGGGAAGAAATGAGGAGTTATTGTTTAATGTGTATAGAGTTTCAGTTTTGCAAGATGAAAAAGTCCTGGAGATCGGTTGGACATCAATGTAAAGGTAATTAACTGCTACTGAGCTATAGACAGTAGACTTAAAAATGGTAAAAATGGAAGCTTTTATGTCATGTGTATTTTACCACATTTTTAGCAAATAGAATTGTTAGGATAAAGTGTTCAATCATGTAACTCAGACAAATTAATTTACAGATTAATTTTTATTTACAGAAAATAACTCCAGCTATTATAAAAATTTTGCTGTAAATTATATATTTTATTTTTAGATAAGATAGTAATCTATATAAAAATTATTGATAATGATGAATATAATCATTATGATAGTGATGATGATAATAATAGGAGGACATTGGACTCAGTAAGGTTGAAAACTTTCCCAAAGAGAAACAGTGATGGGGTGCATACTAGACTCAGGTCCCTCCAACTCTGAAGAGTATGCTCATACAGAACCATAAGGGAAATTTTCCCATTACATACTTATTACACACAGAAGACAATGCAAATACCTCTGAGAATTGCCAAAAATGTCACTCAACTTAGAAATCCTTTACAATTGCCACCTTAAAAAGAGGGAATAGAGAAAACCTGATTACTCACATCACTCTGCAGGGCATAAGCCTTCTTGGCGAGGTCCACAGGGATGCTATCAGGCGGGTAACTGTAATTGTGTATGAGATGCTTATAGTCCAAGTCACTGGCAATTGCCTGAGATTTCTTAGCTTGAGTGACAGGGAGCATATCAAGAGGTGCTGTGTAGATAGTTTTTGACTTTTCATAGTCTTTACGATATTCACGCTGTGAATAGAAAATTATTATTTGTTACCAGAAATCATCAATGGATTTCCATAAAAGCACAGAGATCTCTCATAAATGACAAATATGAGAGTTTTTTTTAAAAGATCACATCTGAGTAATTATTTTTTTCTAAAATTGGTTCATATGTTGCACATTTTTGAAACGCCCCCCTCCCCAATTATATAAGATCTTTTCAAATCTCTTTTTAGATCAAAGTACAACTGTCAGTCATTAGGAATGGGCCACAGCTTCTGCTTCACCCAGGTATTACTTTATTTTAAAACAATGGTTTTCAAAGACCACTAACAAGCATTATTTCTACTAAGGTAATCTATCCTCTAAAGAGATTTCCAATAAAGAAGTATTTTTTTGATTAATAAAAATCATATGACAATCATTTCATACTTCTGATTTTAATAAAAATGACTACTTGACAAATAGAGCTATACACTTGATTTCTTGTCTTTTCTGAAGTCATTTGTAAATGAATAGTTACTGATTTTTCAACCTGACTATTCTACTTCTGACAGCAAATAGGCCACACTGAGAATTTCATATCAAGTTTAATTTTGGTAATGAGTTAAAAGAAGATTCAGATTGCAGCCATTATAAGACCTCAAAGGAGAAAAGTTTCTGAAACTAAGCCATTAAAGTAAACTTGGCCCTTATGTACAGTGTTCTCATAAACCAAATGTTCTAACTGGGCCTCAGAAGATGCTTTCATTAGTTGGTTTTCTGGAATGGTAGACAGGCTGCTAATTAGGTCAAAGTCCCAGCTTCTCCAGGTCCACTCAACAATTACCTCAACAGAGAGAAAATTTCTGATGCAGTGCCTTTAGGAAAATTCTAAACCCATTATATCTCTCCATAATCATATAAGTATTAAAGACAGTGACCAAAGCTAGTAATAATACATGTTCATTATGAATCTTCTGTCAAAACTACTGCAAATGATCCAATCTTCTAGCTTTCTTAGGCAATGTAATCTTTCTTCTAATATTTTGTGGGTAGTCACTTTCACTGAATAAATTGTTCATTTAGTTGTAAAATCTAGATTAAAGTTTATGAAAGTAAAATGTGGCCATTTCCTGATGGTATGCAGAAACATTAAAAAAATAGTTTTTATTTATTGGAAATAAATAAATAAATAAATAAAGCAATGTTGCAACAGCAGTTGGTGGAAGTGTTTTTTGACTAAATTATTTTGACTCTTTTGTTTGTGTTCATATCAGCTCACACACACTTGCACATATATAAAATGTTGTCAAAGGTCCAGATGGCTTTAAAAGATTCTTTCAAAAAACTATGCATGCTCTATATCTGCAGCTCAGCATTTAGCCTAGATATTATGTGAGACTAACTCATCACTGACTATCTCTTTTGGTTGCCAACATCAATTACTTAAAAAGTATTTGTTGAGCTTTTATTATGTGCCCAGTAGGATTAAAAACAAAAGATAAAGATACATTTGCTGCCAACAAAGAGTTATAATCTTTGAGATAAGAAACTAGAGAACACGATAGTTTTATACATGTAAGCACGGTATATGACCTAATTCAGCATGAAATTATATGGCAAAGTAACCAAATGGAATGTTTTAAAGTGCTACATGACTATATAATAAATACAAAATGAATTAAAGAAGGTATATATAGATAACATGAACACATAGTAAAATGATAGCAGATAACACAAATATTCCTCTCTTGAATAATGAAAACTAATATTCATGAACAATGGTAAACATTCTTACCACTCTTAAGTGATTCTCTAAACATTTTTTAAACACATTGTATAGTGCAATCCACAATGGTAGATGTATCTTTCTCTAGAGTAAGAATTTTAACCAAAAGATAATAAATGGCTCATAGACAAACCTTAGGGAATTCATAAATTCTCTGAAATTCAGGCAAAAGGCATAAAAAAAAGGTTGGATTTTTTTTTTTCCTAAGTGGATGATCCAAATCTTTTATCAGATTCTCAAAGGGACCTATTTTTCTTGGACCTACACCAATGCTAACTACCAAAGTCAGTAAAGAGCAATGATACCAATACTAAAATTATTACCTGTGACTCATGATTTTCTTCCAAAATTAAGACAAATTTAAAAAGTTTTTTTTTTTTTAGGTTTAAAGGTTATTTTTCAATTAGAGGAAAATATAACAACATCTAGTGATGTTTTCCAAAAGGTTTTGAGAATTATAACCAATATTCTAGTAAATATTAACAACTTTTTCACATTTTTCAAAGTTAAATGGACATTAAGTACAAATTAGTAATTTATCCCCTTAGTTGTGAGAGGTGTGAGAATCTGGAAGAATCATTTCATTTCTTAACTTTTCCTCAGTAGTTTGTTGTTGTGAACTTGGGAGAACCCATGGCTGTGGAACCCTTTTACATGCTGCTACACTGGGGCATGTTAACAGGGATGTCATCTTAAAAACAAGACAGATTTACAAAAGCACTTACATCACTCTGGATTTTGGCTGTCTTCAAAGAGTGCAATATCTTGGGGTCATCATTAACGCTGAGGGCTCCAATCATTTTCCCTTTGTTTTTCTCATAGTCTTTCTTGTACATCACCTGCAGAGACATCACATGTGCCAGATCCCACTTGTCAGGAAATGTCACTGAGTCCCCCCTGCCCAGGTCTCCAGGCCATACTCACATCGCTAGCATTCTTGCTGTTGGCTTTGGCTGCCAGCAGGGGAATGGCATCCACTTTAATGTCAAACTTCTTAGCCTTGCTCTTCTCCCAGTCGTACTTATAAATACTCTGGACAGGAAAATTCCAGCACAGGAATTATAAAAACAAAATCTAACATAGATTTACCAAGTAAAAATTAAAAAATACATTGAAAATTTGTATATATGGACTTATTTCACCTATATATACTGTATTTACCAAATGGTAGTATAATTATTGATTTATCTATCATCTAATTTTGTCCTCCCACTACCAGATAAGTATGATATACTCTTTTTTAATGTTCTATGAACTTTCTAAAGACTCTGCTATCTTGATATATAAAAAATAATATAAAATGAAAACCATATGGAGAAGGTGAAATATGGCATTTACATAGGAGAGATTTTATAAAACTCTAGGGATTCTCAGAAAGGTAATTGAGAGAATGTTTCTGACAGTAAAAGAGACTACGGAAAATGAAATCTGGAAGAAAAGTAAGAACCTTAACAGTATTTAGACAGTAAAAGCTCTACTTATGCTCTGGTTAACAGTCTCAATAGTTGTTTATTTGCATAACTCCTAATCTAGTCTTTTTAAAAACCTATAACATTGCATCTTTTCATGCACATACTAACAAGGGTGCTGTGGCTTCAGTACTTACATCACTCAGGTTATAGGCGTTGACTCTGTGTTGGATAAACTGTGGAGCATCTGCTGGTACGTTGCACTTGAACTTCTCACTTTCATGTTTTGCTTTATAATTCAGCTAAAACACAATAGAGGGTAGCCAAATAGTTCAGGGTAAGAACTTACTTGAATTTACATAGGAGAATGTACACAGCTAAGTCATTACTATTGTTTTTTAGAAAGATGCCCCCAAGAAAGAACCAATTCAGGAGGAGCACAACACAGGGCCCAGACTCTCAATCCCTCTTTCAGGGATTGTGGTGCAACCAAACTTTGGGTTGTCATTTTGTATATATTATCACAACACATATATGGGAAACTTATTGTTTGATCTAATCTTCTAGGCTGTACCTTGAAGGCATGAACACCCAAAATATATGAAATTCTATAATCAGAGCACGAACATAAATAATAATTCTAAATAACATGCTAACACAGTTAGCAAGATATGTGAATTCAAAATATGAGGCTTTATTTAAAATTTTTTTTAATGACAGTAGGTGAAAGGAAAAGAGGGCAAACTGGGAAGTTTATTGAATTGTGGAACTTAAGGTAAATGGAGAAGATTGAGAAAGATTGTGCAATAATCTTCTCCAAAACAGAGCCCATGGCCTAACCAGGCCAGTGAGAAGAGCGTGTGAGGACTGGGCACTGCACACAGCATTGTATTCCTCCACAGCTTGCTAAGTCCAGTGGGGTTACTGATGTTAGTGATAAGCTGTTTTTTTCTAGGGCACAAAATATTAATATGCTAGGAAGCATTGCATATGAACCAATATGACTCCTGGGTCCTACTAATGCCATTCCCTTCTTTACCAATTGCACATGAACTAATCTGAGTTACTTAAACATGTTTTGTAGTAGAAAAAACTGTGTGTTTTATTTTCCTCATGAATTTAGCTATGATAACACCATGCTACTCGGAGTGGGGTCTACTAATCAGCAGAACTGGCACCACCTAGAAGCTTATTAGAGAGTCAGAACATTGAGCCCTTCCTGACTAGTGAATCAGAATTTGCATTTTAGGGTGGGTCACTGGGTCATCCACATGACTGTGAATGTTTGAGAAGTACTGCTGCTCTTCCCCTGATCTTGACATGGCTGGACCATTCTGCCACAGATCTTCCTTGACCACCCAATCCAAAGTGCCTGCTCAGTCACTCTATCTCATGTCATCCTATGTTAATTCTGTATCACCATCCTATAGTTTTCTTATTATTATCTGATATCTTTCTTGTTTCTGTGCCCTTTTTCTTCTTGTAAAGTCTGCATTAGGAAACTCAAGAATGGAAAATGCTTGCTTTGTTAGCTACTCAGGCGTGCACTTTTGCTGTTTTTGTTGTTTATTTAAGTTGTTCTGCAATTTTAGTATGCATTATTTTTTATATAATTCTAATGAGCAAATGTCCACTAAAAATATGGTTATTAGAGAATTATTAGTTATTTTAATTATTGTTCAACATTATTTTTCCTGAGATTATAGTTCTATCTAGCAGTTGCACATGTATTTTATTAAATAAATTTTGAAAAATGACATTGTTGAGATGGTAGATGCACCCATGAGCTTAAGCATGTAAATGCTTGTGGTTCAAATAAGCAAAGCATTCTGGGTCACTCACACTTGCATAAATCAAGGCACTTACATCACTGAGCTGTTTCGTGTTCAGCTGGGCTTGTAACAGTACAGGAGTATCAGTGACAGCTGTGAATTTGGTCTTATCTGGATGAACTTTGTAGGTATGCTAGAAAAGAAGATGTTCCTTAATGACATTTCATAATGTAACTTTATATTCTTGTTCATATATACACTAACATATAAAATTTTCATCCAAAAAATAGTTTATTTCCTGAAAACTTTGATGCATCCTTACTTGCTTTCTTTCTCAATCTCTCTCTCAATCTCTCTCCTGAAGTTGCTTCTAAAGTGGTCTTCCTGCTGCGATTCAGCATCCAGATTAACCCTCCGCCTACTGAAGCCCTGCATGGTCCTCCACTGAACTTGACATTCAATCTACCCTACAGAACACACCCACGCCTTCATCTGCTGCCATTTTACCTATTACTACTGTCCCCCTCTCCGGTATGCTTCAGCAACCTCATCCCTTCAATTCCTTACATGGCAAGCTTGTTCTCTCCTTAGGCTGTTCTTGCTGCTGCTCTTACCTTGATCTTGGCATGGCTGTACATTCCTGACTTAGCTCTTCCTTGACCATCCAATCTACAGAGCCCATCCATACTCTTTCTCCCATATTATCTTATTTTAACTCTCTAGAATCATTCCACATTAGCCATCTGATTGCCTGATATCTTTCTTGTTTCTGTGCTCTTTATTTATTGTCTGCCTCTCCCTCGCAAATACATGCTCCACGAGGCAGCCCTCTTCGCTCCCAGACCCTCTTCTCTCCCATCACCAAGGAAAGTGATTAGCACAAGCTAGCCCATCATGTAAATTTGTTAGATAATCACCTCTCTTTCATAAATCTCTATATTCTCTCTTTCTCCTGAAGCCATGTACATATAAACCAGAGGAAACAAAGATTTATAAAACTTGAAATTATTTTGTAACAAATAGGCTTCTTCACAGTAATTTTTGTGTTCGCCAAGTCTACCCTTAAGCCAAAATTTTAAATTTGACATCTGCTAACCACTAGATGCTAGCATTTAAACTCCTGCTAAATTGTGCACTAGGTGGCACAAGAATCCCAAATCCAATCTCCAGAGTTCAGAGCAGCTGACTTACATCTTTACACTGGTCTAGCTTCTTGATTGCTTCATATTCTTGTGTTATTGTCTGAGGGAAATAGCACTTCCCTTTATCTTCTTCATATTCTGCTTTGTAATTTTTCTATAATGAGAAAGAACAAAAATAGATGATGATTCTCATTGTTCCCAAACAGCGTCATTGTGAGACATGAGCAATTGTCTTCAAACTTACATCACTGTTCTGAGCTGAAACTTTCATGCAGTGTATTTGATATGGGTCCTCAAAGCTGCCTATATAATGTCCCAAAACATTCTGTACATATGAATCTTTATATTTAGCCTGAAAAAGAAAACATATGTAACTCAAATTCACAGGTATAGGTCAAACAGTAGGAAAGTCCTCAAACCCCAGAGGTGACCACAGCCTTTCGAACCTCACTGAAGTTCTTCAGCTGAGTATCAAGTTGGTATTTAGGGGTCTCACAGTAATTCACACTCTTTGCCTTTGTCTTCTCATAGTTTTCTTTGTACAATCTCTGTCAAAGGAAAAAGAAAATTAAATAAAGAACAAAATATATCTTATGGTATAAAAGCCATTCACATTATTTTTTTTTTGCTTAAAGAAGCAATAAAAAGCAGCATGAATATGGTAGAGGCTCATTACTTACATAATTTAGTCTGCTGATAACTATAAATATATTTATGTTATTCACCCCAATATTTCTCAGCCAGAATAAATCAGAGCACACAAATGCTCCTGTCTAAGCAAATTTTTGTCTTAAAAAAATTCTTTCCACTTGAATGTGTGAATGAAAATGAATTTTTAAAGAGTTGGTACAAAGTGAAGTAAATGTATAAGGTAAACCTTAGATACTTAGGCACAGTCCTATAAAAGTATTCAGTTTAGTACTCAATGAGGAGTATTTTACAACATCTCTGCAAGCTGGTTTTTATCACTAAGACCTAATATTTTACTTTATAGAAATAATACATGAAGAAATGCGTTTTTTTCTGTTTTATTGGATGTACCATATATTTTTTCACATTCTCTTTCAATTCTCCCATATAAAAATTCAAAAACATACTCAATAAAGATAGGAATATTTATAAACAAATAAGGAATAGATAGATAGATGATAGATAGATAGATAGATAGATAGATAGATAGATAGATAGATAGATAATGAATTAGAAAGCAATTTTTGTAAGGGTTTTACTTTATTTTTATTAAATATTTTAAAGTCTTTAAAATGAGATCGATGCTTTATAGAATTCTTAAAATAATTTGCATTTAAGTTATGCTTCATCTAGTTTTTCATACTTTGTCTTTAGCTTGTTTTTCTTACTTTTGCCTTTTATTTTTCTGTATGTATTTTTGCAAGTTACCTTAAGTCAGGTCATGGCATGTAAGGAGTATGTATGTATACATACTGAAATATTGAGCCCATTTCTAAGAAAAGCAATAAAGAAAAACTAGTGTAATTTCTCCTTAATAAAACAAAGTATCTCAAAGTAGAGACACATCATAAGAATGAGGATGTTAATTTTCCTTCATTACTGGGCTTTTGTGTTTGATTTGTCATCTTGAATCTGAGATTTCATTTAGGCATTAACATATCATCTAACAGTAAGTGCAACCACATCTGAAAATAAGGGTGATTACACAAACACTTACATCACTCTGGATTTTGGCCGTCTTCAAAGAGTGCAATATCTTGGGGTCATCATTAACGCTGAGGGCTCCAATCATTTTCCCTTTGTTTTTCTCATAGTCTTTCTTGTACATCACCTGCAGAGACATCACATGTGCCAGATCCCACTTGTCAGGAAATGTCACTGAGTCCCCCCTGCCCAGGTCTCCAGGCCATACTCACATCGCTAGCATTCTTGCTGTTGGCTTTGGCTGCCAGCAGGGGAATGGCATCCACTTTAATGTCAAACTTCTTAGCCTTGCTCTTCTCCCAGTCGTACTTATAATTACTCTGGACAGGAAAATTCCAGCACAGGAATTAGCAAAAGTGATATGTATATTATCAGCTTTAAAGACTAAAGAGTAACCTGATACTTTGTTTTAATATTAAATAAATTGATTCTTTTTCTTGTGAACAAAATCAGGCATATTTTAGGTAATTCTCCTCAAGTCAAAGCTTCTAATTCTCCAAGATTAAGCTTCTCTACTCTCCATTAGAGTATTTCATCAAATTAACTTAATTCTAGTTATCATACTAATATTCGATTCTGAATACTGAATATTTTATAGAATGGCACAAATATTTCATAGTTGACTTACTTTTATGATATAAATACATCACTTTCATTTTATCTGAAAGTCCTCTGCAGAGGTCACTTCATGAATCATTACCATACTCATTGATGAAGGATAATTATTCTTATTTAAGAATTGTTGAAGAAATTGAAATGCCCAAGCATAATTTGACTTCTCTATAAAATTATGTTTGGGAATGAAAGATAACAATGGATAACGGACCTCATGCCTTTTGAATACTCTATATCTTCATTAGTGCAAGTACTCTTAGATAGATAAGTATCATTTTGTGTGAAATAAGAGATATTATAGGTTTGAGGAATAAATGAAATAAAATTGAATCTGAAAAAATCAAATCCTGAAATAAAATTATAGTGTAGTATAAATTAACATATGACTAAAAGATCTAACATTAATTATGGCTTGCAATTAAACACACATGAGTGGTGGCATTTTGAAGGTTGTTTAAAATACGTTAAGGTTGTCTAATTGTATAAAGCTACTTATGAGATTGCTGCACATATTTTATAAGGTGAATTCAAAGTTACAGTGGCAGAAGCTTAGGAATGTGATACAAATGTTAATTATTCTTCCTATCTTTAACATTGAAATATTTATTCAACTAAACAATAAAAAATAAAAGTACAAGTTGTTAGTGTATCACATGGCATAGTGCATAAAGAACTTACATCACTCAGGTTGTAAGCATTGACTTTGTGCTGGATAAGAGCAGGAATATCTGGAGGTATATGGCACTTAAACTTTTCACTTTCATGTTTTGCTTTGTAATTTAGCTGAGAGAGAGAGAGAGAGAGAGAGAGAGAGAGAGAGAGAGAGAGAGAGAGAGAGAGAATCAGTTAGTTCTTAAGAGTTATTCTAAAAAAAATCTTGTGTAGTACATTTTATAAGATATAATGTAAAATATGTTAAGATTAAAAGAGAAATCCAAAGCCGAAGTAGGCCATGTTGTATTATTGACAACTTGTGTTCCTAACACGTGATTGCTGTTATCACGTCTGTTCCTGTGGTAGGACCTTAATGGAAGGAGGTAACTCACACATGGCCTCCTTTACACATATCACACACATCAGAACCTTATGGGTTTTGAGAGTGACAGCCCTTTCTTCCTTTTCATGCCAATTCTCACTGGAGAATATTTTCTAACAAATATGGTTATGTCCTCTCACATACATTATGGTTTGTTGATACTCTAATTAAAGCCTTCATTTCTGGTCATAAATCTACTGCAGTTACTTTATTTTTAGTTTGTTTTTTTTTTAGTTCAACATAAGTTTAGAAATTTATTCTTAAAACTCATATGGTAAACCTTATCTTAAACACTCCATTTTCCAAAACTTATTTGAGAGAGAGAAATCCCATGTGTCCCAGAACAGGAACAGAATCTGTACTATGTACCTATCCCCTTTCACTTAATCTTCAAAGCAACCACAAATTTTTAAAGGGAAATATGAGGCATAGAAAGTTTAAATAATTTGCCTGGACAGAGCTGTAATTTGAATCCAGTTTTATTTGACTCAAGAACTTATGTTCTTTCTAGTGCATTAAGCTACATGAGTTTCCCTTATAGAACCATTTTACTATAATTATTATTCATCCAAGAAGATGTAGAGGATGCAAGGCAACTAAATAGAAAAATATTTTAGGTGAGAACACACATATACAAGTTAACTTATTAAAACTTGTATAGCTTTTTTTTGTAAGTGTGATAGATTGTTAGACTTTCTGTACAGAGTTATATATGCTACATTATCCCTCATAATGAAATTTCTTGGATATTTAGAGGAACTTACATCACTAAGCTGTTTGGAATTAACTTGGGCTTGCACCAGAAGAGGAGAGTCAGTAACTTGAGTAAATTTTGTCTTATCTGGATGGACTTTGTAGGTGTGCTGTTGGGGAGAAAAGGAATAGGGTTTAGTGGTATCACCTGCCAAATCCACACTGGCCAATAGGATAATGGGCAGAACCCCACCTCTAAAAAGAAAACACACTATAGTTATTAAAACACATTTTTTTTTCTAATTAGACTGCAGCATCTTTGAGAGATGTTTTTACATCTGTCTGTGTAAGAAACTTTCTCATGTCTTCAGATGACCAATAATTCTTCTTTGGGAAAATGAACTAGAATTAGCTCTTGAAATGCATGGATGATAATAGGAAAAAGTAGTAAACCTACTATAAAATAAATTTTCTTTCTTACAAAGTTTTTCTTGTGTTTACTTGTAAAAGTGTCAAAAATTTAAACTTATCTTGATCACTAGATGCTATGGTGGGCAGTAACATTTGTAGTTCATACTACCAACTTACATCTTTACACTGATTCAGTTTCTTGATTGTTTCATATTCTTGTGTTATGGTTTGGGGGAAGAAGCATTTACCTCTGTCCTCTTCATATTCTGCTTTGTAGATTTTCTATGAGGAAAAGTAATCAGACATAAGGATGCAACCAACAAATTTATATCCTAAAAATACATTGTTTGGAAAGCTAACCAGTTGTCTTAGAACTTACATCACTGTTTTGAGCTGTGACTTTCATGCAGTGTGTATAATATGGATCCTCAAAGCTGCCTACATAATGTCCCAAAATGTTCTTTAAGTAGGAGTCTTTATATTTCGTCTGAAAGACAAAACATATTTCATTTAATTGTTTGTGAAATGATGGATCTTTTCTTTAATAGGAGTGATTATAGGATTGCTCACATCACTGCTGAATTTCTTCAGGACTGTGTCAAGTTGGAATTTGGGGGTCTCGCAGTAATTTATGCTCTTTGCCTTTGTCTTTTCATAGTTTTCTTTGTACAATTTCTGTAAAGAAAAAAAATCAGTGAAAGTAGATTCCTGTCACTCCCACACTGATTATAACACTCATATTTTCCAACACTAAATAGAAGAAGAAGAAAAAATATATTGCCTTTCAACTGTCTTAAAAACTGGGGGTGTCATGAATGATAAGCCTTTTCTATCAGCAATTATTGTAAAGCCTAGATTTTTAACATTCTTCAAAAATCAAGAAACTAATATGCTGTTTCAGACTTAGTCCTTAGTTGCAGAGATTCTTGTGTAATTCTGAACTGCTGCCTTCTCCATCTCCCTCGTGCCTCTTCCTTCACTGATGGTGCCACAACAAACAGGAATATTTTGAACAACAATGAATTTTTATTTTATTTTTTTAAAATAAACCTTCATAAAAAATATAATAAATATTAAGAAATACATACTCTCTCTTATAACAAGAAAAAATGCCTTACTTTACCTTAAAAATAAAGTATATATAAAAACTCAAATCATGAATCTACTAACTCTTCTCTGTTAGGATTTATCTTTAGCTCTAACAATAAACAATTATTGGATTTTAAATGCACAATGGAGAAAGCAGATCATTGTTTCATGTTGGGTTTTGAAATTGTAAATGGTGCTATTTGTTTTTAATATTTTTATATTCTTGTTTTCATTCGCAAAGCGGATTTAAACCTGGGCTTTTAGATGCTTGCCAAAGACGGCTTTCATTTAGGAAGCAGGAGACATGCTTGTATGACACCCCTGCAGAGCTATCTAGACAGATCCACTTACACTCTCCCACCTGCCACTTCACTCATGCCCCCTTTCTCAATCACATGTGCTCATTTCTACAGTGCTGACTTAATCCAAAAGACAAAGAAAATATAACTAACCCACATAGAAAGCCACATAAAATCCTCAAATATTGGGAAAGCTTAATACAACCTAACCTTAAGGGAAAAACTCAACTGATCAACATGTTCAGTCTTTTTATATATACAGTTAAAGTGGTCTTGGGCTGTTAGCCTCTTCATACCAGGCCCAGCTCTCACTTATCTCATCTATTTTAAATCTAATAATTAGTCAGGCTCTTAACAATTCTATAAGTAGAAATTCCTGTGGAGACTTAGGGAGTCATCTTTTAAGCCCTGCTGTCTGCAAATAAATCTTTCTGGGACCAAGATCTGAGGAGAAAATGACAGAGGTGGGGAGAGAAGTTGTACAACACAGAACATTTTCCTTCTTCTCTCAGCAAATACAAGGACAGGGTGCTAACACTGTTTCATATCTCTCTCTCCCCCCACCCCTCTCCCTCTCTCCCTCTCCCACCTCCTTTCAAAATCTTCTGCCTCTGTTAAATCACAACACATCTTCTACAGTGAACACTAGCCATGGAGGCAGAGGCCTGGAGCCTACAGCAAACGAGGATTTCCCTGCCCATTGAACTAAATCCACAGTGCTCCCCCTTCCCTGCAAATTGACACATCATATTCAGAGGCACAAATGCCTTCCTGTGGTCAGACAGTTCCAGGGGAACTGCTCCACCATTTAAAGTATTTGCTAAGTTATATTTGCCTTTAGTCATAAAAGGAAAGAGATTTCATCTCTCTTGAGGCTAAGGTTAAAAAAAAAACACACTTTTGACAAGAATATACTTACATCACTTAGTCTATTTCCTGCTGCCATCAGCTGCTTGAGCAGTGGGTTCTCTGAAGCAGGAAGTACATTATAATCTGCTTTTCCTTTATTCTTTTCATAGTCTTCTTTGTATTTTACCTGTAGGAGTGAAATAAAATGACAAAGTAACTCTCTGGGTTGTTTTTGTTCTCATCTCTATTATGAATATTATGACAATCAATTTTCTCTTTAGGAAAATGGCAACTTGACATTTTATAAACAAAATACTCATAGTAACTCATAACAATAGCAGAGAAAGTGCATACATTTCCTAGATACATTTTTCCCATTCATTTATTTATTCAAAAATATCCATTATGATATTTTGGGGTATTTATTATGTGCCAGGCTCTGGGACATACAAGAAAGAATAACACATGGTCCCTGCCCTTAGAGATAGAGATAGATGGATACATAAATAATGGGAGAGAGAAAGATACACAAATACTGATAGCACATTATATCCCGGATACCTGCTGGTACCCAGATACTAGAACCCTCATTCAGCTCTTAACCTCCAACTGCTGATCTGCCAACACATTTTAAAGAAAGGAACCTAAAAGCATCATGAATTTGCCCTTTTATGCCTCATCTGTGACTGTGTATATGAGCATACACGTATTTAATGCATATGCAGGAGGAGAAGGAAGGGACCAGGAGATGGATAAATGGTCACAACTTCAACTTTTCTTTCTGCCCTTCCCACTTTTCACCTTTAATTCCAGGTAGAGCAGATGCTTCACATGAAGGCTCAAAAGCCCGTTCAGGAGCATGTCCAAAAGGAGGAAAACAAGAAACCCATCTTAGTTCTTTCTGACTAGGATTCCCCAGGGCCAGCCATTTATTCAGGCAATATAACCATAGAATACAGACAAGTTCAAAGAATCCTAGGTAACCTACCAACATTTAAGAACCTCAGAAAATAAATACAATTAACTTGATATTTAAAGGCAGGAGATATACAAGTGAAAAACAGATGCACCACCTCCTACAGACCACACAGAGGACTCGCTAGGGATACTGTACAGGAATGGAAGACATAAATAACCTCTCCCTCTCATAGAATCATATATTTTCTTGAAAAATGGAAAAAACATTCTCTTGTATGTAGATGAATTGTCAGGGCTTGTGGCAAGCCATCCCCTCCTCTTCAACACCAGATCCTCTCCCCTTCTACCTCTTCAAGGACTTTGCTCCCACCACTCTTCCCTCTCCAACACCATCACATTTTCTCTCAACAATGGATTTTTTTATTAGCATAAAAACATGGTGTTTTTTTGTCTTCTATCTTTAAAAAATTCTCTCTTCACCCCTTATTCATCAGCTACTATAGCATTTTCTTCTTTTCTTTTCAGGAAAATACTTTGAAAGAGATGACTATACTCATAGTCTTATATTTCTTCTCATTCACTCATGAACCCTCTCTAAGCAGACTCAACTAAATTGTTCTTATTAAGTTCACCAAACACCATACATTGATAAATCCATTTTAGAAACATTTGACACAGTTAATCACTCCCTTCTCCCTTTACTTGCTTGCCAAGAAATCACACTCTCCTGACTTTGTCACTACCTTATCTCACTGATATCTTCACATGGAAGTATTCCAGAATCCATTCCTCAGAGCTTTCTGTCTGTACTAACTCCTTGGATGGCATCCACTCTTATGACATTAAATATTATTTATATGCCGATAACTCCCAAATTTATACAGATATTGCCCCTGAAACTTCAGACTTACGTAATCAACTGCCTATTTGACATTTCTACTTGGGTGTCTAAAAGGCATCTCAAATCTTAAATGTCTGAAGCTGAGCTCATACATCTCTTCCAGAAAAAAAAAATTATCTACTCCTTCCACAGTCTTTCCTATCTTGATAAAGGAATATCCCATCCATCTAGATGCTTAGACCAAAACTCTTCTCTCATATTCCATATCCAACCCATCAGCAAATCAGGTCAGTTCTACTTTCAAAGTTATTCTCATCACTTGCCCTGCTATCCTCCTGATCTAAAACTTCACCATCTTGCATCTGGATACTGAAAGAGCCTTGTCAGTGATGTGATCTTCCTGCTTTCACTCCTCCAACAGATCCAAGGCCAGGATTAGAATCAAGTCTGATTGGCTCTGAAATTTGTGCTCTTTCCAGTCCCCAAACTGCTTTAGAATGCCAAGGAGTCTGACCATTTCCCATAGTCACTCTATAGGGAATCTGAGCATATTCATGGATTCATGTGTCTTGTCTGTGACTGGAAGTTAGTAAAAATATAAGAAAAATAACAGTAATGGTGAACTTGAAAGTGTCTATATTCATATAAGGCTTCCAGTTGTCTTTTCTTGAGGGGTCTCAAGATCCCTCTTCTGTCTTCTGTTTGAGATTATAGCCTTTCTATTTCTGGGTATTGAAAGGTTATTCACTCTTTAAAATATTGAAGATAGTAATTGAGTGCTGTAAATGTTCATACATGGAAAATTTTTTTAAAATTTGGTAGCCCTATTATAATTGCAAAGTATTTTTTTCATCTCCAAAGAGCCCTCTTTTTCTTTTTTAAAAAATATACAAAAGCAAGAGTTACAAGAAATTCACCAAATAAGACCATCAAGATAAATGAGAGAATTTCTTCATACCTTGCTAGCTGCCACCCCAGCTTGTTTATTCACTTTGTACTCTGGTGTTTCAGTTTGCATGAAGTAGATCTGGTCTTTCAGATTCTCAAATTCTTCTTGGTATTTCCTCTGTAAGACATGAAACATACTGAAGAACTGCAGTGGGAACAAACTGTGAAAAACTTATACATGGGAAGACAGAGGCCATATAAAGAAGTTACCCAAAGCCATGCTCCTCTTGGCTTACACAGGTTCAATTACAATTACAGAATGTGGTGACATCACAAAAATGATTCGCAACTTAACAGATTTGGAGCAATTATAATAGGCTGAAAAGACACCCTGAGAAAGAGCTCTTGAAGTCCAGGGAGAGAAAACTTAAGAGAGAAGTAAAAAAGGACTTATGTTTTTCAGTGAGGAAAATCTGAGAAGAAACTAGACAGTTTCATAAATATACAGCAAAGAACAAATTTAAAAGGGCCCCTTTAACCTGTACTCACTTTGAAACCATGTTCCTATGAAAACTGAGGCAAGGGTAATAGAATCTGATCAAAACAATATTTCTCAAAAGGAAGAAAAAATTATGGGATTTCTTTTTAATAGGAACTTTATACAAATCTTGCTCCCAAGAAGAGGTGCCAAGACTCAAATATTCAAGTACCACTTTAGGTGCAGCAGGTGGCAAAAAGTCATAGAGCCATCCCTCTTACTCACTGTGCTAATGTTATCAGCATTCATCCTGGCAGTTGCAATTTCAAAGCAAGGTGTCTCACTCCATTTGCCTTTGATTTTATTTTCATAGTCTTGTTTGTATTTTTGCTAGGAGGAAAACAAAAGAAAATAAGACAAGCAAAATCCAGGATTTGACAAATAAGGTAATTTAAGTGGTAATGGTCAGCTTTCAAAATTATCTTGACTAGACTCTTCTTGGTTTCTTAATAGATGTCTTAAAATCTTCCAGTACAGTGTCCATTGACCCAACAGGAAAGTTAAGTGAGGGATACAGAGATACAAATTCTGCCTCTTCTTACTGAATTTGGGAACTTAGTTCATTCAGAACTCACAAATGTTCCCTGATGTTTGAGGAAGGAGAGAGTCAGAAGCATCTTCCACTTGCAATTCATAGTTATAATAAAACCACTCAACCCCAGATGTCTATTCTAGATGAACTTAGCCATTAATTTCTGAGCTTTACCAAAACTCCTAGTTATTCAGAAAACAATACCAGAACAAAATTTGCGTTTTAGGAATAAGACTTCCCACTTTAGACTTAAAAAATTTTAGTGAGAACTAGCAAGTGATTCAGAAATTAAACTGCTGCCCCATCTTACTCCCAACCATACCACCTGAATCAGGCTGTAAGCTCCTTGGGAAAAAAAAATGCCTTTTTTATTTTTGTATTCTCAGAATCTAATAGGAAATACAGCATATGGAACTTATCTCTTAAATGTTTGTTCAACAACACTAAATTGAGCCATAACATGTGGTTTTGAACTATCTAGATAAGTGTTCTTAGAACAGAATTAACCTAGCTGACCCCAAGCTTGGGCACATGAGCCAGAGCCAGAGCTAATTAGAGCAATTTCTCCTCCTTGGCTTACAGAATGTGCTAGACATAACTAGTATGTCTCAAGATGTTTACATACCTAAAACCCACTGCACTCATCAAGGAAAATAAAAGTGGTTTTCTGGTATACCTTTAACAGAACAAGTATCAAGGGTGACTGACATGTAGAGTCAGTGAGTTGAGTTAAAAGAAGCCAAGCCCTCTCTCAAATGCCCTATATCTTTTCTTCTCAAAAGGTTAATATGCTCATTAATAGCCAAGTGTTTTTCATAGCTATAAATTTTAGAGCTCTGAACCTGAGTTCAGAACCTCTGAATGCAAGACCTAACTCCATCATTTCAAAGGTATGACTATGCCTCTCTAAGCTTCAGTTTTCTTAACCATACAGGCTGACAATAATAATAATACACAAAGGATTTGGGGAAGATTAAATAAGATCATACACTGAAGAGTGCTTTATTTAATCTCACATTGCCAAACAAATGAGAGGGACAATAATTGCACATAATAGTAAGAAATTCTGAAGAAAATTGTATGCATGCATTCACGTGTGTGTGTATATGTGTGTGTGTGTGTGTGTGTGTGTGTGTGTGTGTATTCTTCAATGGAAATTTTTGCTGTGCTAAGATGTGCTTTATATTGCCCATTAATTTACCTAATCCTCTTTTGTAGTTTTAAATAATTAAAGTCAATAAAACTGATTTTTAAATTTGCTAAGATAGCCTATAGAAGTATTTCTAATCTTTTTGGAGACTAGACCTCATCAAGAATCTGAGAAAATTATAAAATGCCCATAATACTTATAATTTTAGAAATTTTTGATGTACACACTGAAGTTGAGATTTCCTAATCTACATTTTTTTTTTTTGGTAGAGAAGCTATTCCTCTCCTTACTGTCAATTAACAAAAACTAGAAATGAGGGCAGAAAGTAATTGTGCTAGATGCATCCCCAAACTAAGATACAGAGATTTTTGTAATAAAAAGTTGAGAAGCCAGCAGATATTCTTAATGAGGTCCAAAAGTGGGCTATTGTAGAGAAACAAGAATCACATATGTAGATTTGTTAAGCAAAACTGAATAGGAAATTAATTCTCATAGTGAGAGACAGATGTCTAAATTTTAAAAAGGTATTAAAACAAGAGTAGAAGACCACCTAACCCCCTTACACAGAAACTTTCCCCCACCTCTTGCCCGTATGAACCAAAGCTTATTATTTCCTCCCACCCAGAGCCCAAACATGGCAGTGTGGCTGGAGGCGTGTCTCTCAATCTATTCTTGAGTACTACCAAGTCTAGGAAGATTTTCACTACAAGGAAGGAGGCTAGAGCTTGCTAACTGCTGAGAAGTTTTGGCCTTCCCTTCATTTTGGGGTAGGAGAGAAGTTGACAGGATAAAGACCTGCAGCTAGATGAATAAAAAGGAGAGAGAGGCATGTGTCTACATAGGACCCCAACTTCTACCAGCCAAGGGGCCTCACTCTGCATGTGAGTGTTTGTGTGGCACACAGAGATGGGTTAGTCACAACAGGGGTCCAACATCCAACTTCCCCGCCCTCAGCTCCCACCCTAATCCTTCTCTCTAGCTCTGTGACGTTTAGAGTTTATTAGTGTAAACCTTGAACCAAGAATCAATTTAACTTTTTCTAGGATTTTGTGATTATTCATTTAATAGAGGGAAGTATATTTGGTCAGTTACAAGCTCTGGGACATCCTGTGTGGGCAAGAAGGTAACCACACATTGATTGGTGCAATAAGATTGCTCTCCCAAACCATAGTTCCCCCTCTCCAGAAGTCAGCTGAGGGTGCTTTCCTTGGGCTGTGAATTCAGCATCCTAATATCCTGCTTAACCTCATTACTATCGGGAGTGTTATGAGTAGACAATAGAGCAGAATTTTTCCTTTCAATTCTAGATCCTAGTTGGGTAACAACCGGAAATTACGATCTAAAATCTTATGTTTATCTATTGTGAATCAGGAAGAGAGCAGAGAGGCAGGCACAGAGAAACTAAAAGGACTTCCCAGTGTTGTGTTCAGAACTGCACTTGCGGCTGGCTGTAGTGTGCATGGTTTTCCCCACCCGGAATGTCTGCTCACATGAACAGCTCTGCCTGCCTGCCTATCTATGCTAGGGCTGCAAAGTAAGCAGAACTGAAAAGAGGTTCTGGCATGTAGTTGATGGCTTTGGCCAAAGACAAGAGTGAGAGTATGGATTCTGACGGGCATAATAAAGAAAGCTGCAAACAGAATACAATAGCAATATAATCATTACAGTACTCATCATATTAACATATAAACTGAAGACTGTAAGACAAAGGGATGGATCTGGGAGACATTCGACAAAGAAATGATAAGAATTTAAATGCATGAGAGTGAGTAGATAAAGGAGAGTTTGCCCATTTTGGAGAGAAAGAAAATGATACTGAAGCATGGGTAAAAGCAGCTTGATGTGGGGAAGACTCCATGAGAAAGGAAATGAGTCCCATATCTAAGTCACCTCTGGTATCCCTCTATCTCTTTTATGAGATGGTTTATTGTTGAATAGGCTATGACCAATCACAAGCATTTATTTTCAATGTGGCTATTATGCAGGATATGCAACAACCATTAAGAACTTGGAAATCTGGATAAGACTGGGATGAATAACATCATCATGGATGAATCTGGTGACCTCCATCCACGGCAATCTTCCCCTCAGCTCATACTGTTATTCCACAAAAGCAAACCCAGCCCTGGCAATGCTTTCAAAATACCTGATAATGTCACCGAACCTGAATAGAGTAGCACAGTCCCATAGATATATAATGCAAGCCATCACTATAATTTTAAATTTTCTAGTACCCAATTTTTAAAATGTAAAAATTGAATAGGTGAGGAATTAATTTTAATAATATATTGTACTTAACCCAAGAGATCCAAAAATAATATCATTTTAACACGTAATGTATATAAAATAATTAATGAGCTATTTTACATTCTTTTTGTCATACATGTTCAAGATTTGGTGTATATTTCACACATGTAGGATGCTCAGTTCATACTATCAAATTTCAAGTGCTCAACAGATACCTGTGGCTAGTAGCTACTCTATTGAAGAGTGCAGCTCTAAACTAACTGACAAGCCTAATTTAGTGAAGAGACTGATGATAGGGGAGTTTAGAAGTGATTTTTAAAATCATTTTATAGTACCCACACTGCATACTCAAATAAGATAAAAGAATGTTGTCTTAGTAAGATATCTTTTAAATATGCTTTAAGTAAAAATTTAAAAAGACTTATTTATCTTTCTAAATGACTATTTAAAACAGATCTTTCTTTTATTTTTTCCAAAAAGATAAATTATTCTTGCTCCCTAATCTTATTTACAATATCAACGTTTTCAGTAGGCCATCTCTTTATGGACAGTTCTAAAGTTAATTTCTGCTTAGCCCTGGGCAAATTTCAGGTTCATGATATTCCTATTAGTGAAATTTTACTGTACTCACTAGATCTTTTATCTAAATAGCCCTTGGTTATACAGTTATGTAATCTGCAATATCGGACACTAAAAAACATGACGGAATAGACTTCATTATCCATAACTTTTCTTTTTTCTCCTTTACTGGAGATATCCTTCCCCCCCCCAAAAAAAAAAAAAAAAAACTTGAACAAGATAAAAATCTTGAGGTTTCATCAAAATTTAAGCAGAAGACCAAACTGAGACTCAACTCCACAGAGGGCTAAGAAAAGTATTTAAAAGCAGCAGTATCCCAGGAGAAAGTGGCCTAATTTGGACCAGTTTTTAAAAAGGAACTTAATATGGGTCTATTAATCAGTTGAACATCTGTTTCTCTGCATTCCTTAAAGCTATTTTACCAGTCTAAATATAAGCAGACTAGGCTGTATGCCAGGGCCTTAAAAGTTGCCAGGTGCCCTCCCTACGGCTGTCAAACTAAGCTTTGTTTGAAAGGTCACTCATACATTCTTATTTTCTCCAAGTTTGACTGAGAGCATAAAACTATATGGGGTCTTCACACTGAATTAAGACAATCAGATCCTCTGTGGAAATGTGTGGGTACTTGGTTGGTTCTCTGTTAGTATCACTTCCATAAGTTGAATGTCAGAAGATAGAAGGACATGGATTCTGTTTTCAAAATCCAGCTTTCACATTTATCAATAATAAATTGATAAATTTTATTATCAATTTAAAGTCAGTTGAACATTTATTAACACGGTTCCAAGATGTTAATGATTGTATTGCTTTTGCTGTAGCATTTTTAGGGTTATAAGTAAAAATAGTCAGTGTTTATATTGTGTCTTTAGGTTCCCTTAGTTATTTTTCTGAGGGTTGAGATTATTAAGTAGAGTTTTCAAGGAAGACAGTGTCCCAGTCCTATGAACTTACCTTGCTCACTTGATTGGTCACTTTCTTGGCAAATTCTAGATCAGGAGGATCCGGCAGAGATGTGAATTTGGCTTGTTGTTCAACAAGACCTTTTTTGTAGACATTCTGACAAAATAAAAGGGATGTTGATAAGCCATAGATAACTATTCTATTTCCCACATTCCATCTGTTCGCAGTCTTAAAAAGACTATTTTCATCTTTATATGACATCTTAAACTTCATTGTACCACGTGACCATAATTTGTTATCTTTGTAGATGTTACATGCCCTCCCCCTCAGCATTATGGTGATTTTTCCCTTTGAATTTCCTCTTTTCTCCAAGATTATTGGCCCTAGATCTGTTTCCTTCCATTTGGCTCCACGTTATGATCTGCAACTGAAATTATTCTCTTAACCAGCATCCTCAGCTCACAACCTCTTGCCTTTACATCACACCTACTAACAAACTGCCAGTTCTGGATCAACTTAACTACACACTCCTGTTGTTCTTATACCCAGGATACTGAGTGCTACTGAAGAAAATCACAATTCTATGGATTGGGTAGTGATAACATGATAAGCAAGGTTAATAGGGACACAGGCAGAAGGTACAAATCCTTATCTTGAAATCTAGATGCCTACCCAGTGATACATTCTGTGAACAACTTGATTAGGGCTCCGTGCCTAATACTCCGAATTTATCCAATTGTCACTTTGCCTTTATTGAAGATTGAACATCCCATTCAGTGCCTCTGGTAAGTTTCTACTCCCAGTGGCTAGTCTAAAACCCCAACACTGTCCTTAAGCCCCCAGTCAACTCTACCTTACCCTCCACTTCCTCTTTCATAGAATAAAGAAAGGCTACACACTTATCTTCCTCTGTACTTACCCCTACCTCTCCCACTGCCCGCATGGCTCAGAGAAGAAGCATCTTTCGCAGGGCATGAGCCTGGCACTCAAGTTTTTGTTCCCTCCAGCTGTCTTTTGTACCTTACTCTGTCAGTCACCCCTCCTCTTTCTCACAGCTTCAATATCTCCCTCTTAATTAGCTCCTTTCCTTCAGCCTCTAAAACACCTGTCTCACTTTAAGAATATGTTTTATGGTCATTAATCATGCATCTCCATTCACTCTTGTTCTCCTATTTTCTTCACTACTGACTCCTCTGGCTTTTTCTTCCACCAATCTTGACCCCCACCTCCAACAATGCAGAAGATGCATAGATCCCCAGACACGTGAAGCCCTCTTATGTCTCCGGACCTCATACATGCTTCTTCCTTCCCCTAAAATGCCCCGACTCCACCCTCTTCCTATCTGCCTGCAAACTGCTACTCATTCTCCAGGTCTCAGTATGAGCACAGTTTCCCTTTCTGTGCCTTCCCAGATTCAATGATCTTTTCCGGGGATCTCACTCAACTTAACCCTTACCTCCTTTAAAGGAACAATCAGATGACACTGTAACTTGTTGTTTTCATGTCTGCCCTTCCTTAGACTATGAGCTCTGGGATGGCAGAGAGCATAACCTCTCATTTGGAATGCATGTGGCCTGAACAGTACCTGACCAGAGTGAGGGTTCAATGACTGATTTCTGAATATGTGGTTTACACACTGAGGCCAACGGAGCAAGTCTGAAGAGGAGAGCCATCCACCCAATTCTTCCACTACTGAACCATGAGACTTCTACAAATTATTCTCCTTCCATGTGGCAGTATTCTCAATTATAAAGAGGTGCATACAGCTCCCAGGTCCCAATCATTATCTTCATGCTTTAGCAAAGTCTAAATGTATCTTATCCTAATACATCTACCCCATGCCTATAACCAAAGCTTTCATGAAAGTTAAATCAATTGGGCTATGAAATACATTTTAAAATATATTTATTTAATTCCATTGCTTAATTTCTTTTAAATAAGTGAAAGCTTATTTTAAAATAGGGCAACCAGTATATTCCATGGCTAACTCGGTCCTTAAGTAGAAAACAACATTCTGCCAGAAAAAAAAGTGCTTATTATTAAGTATGACATCCTGTCAAGAACTTTCAGAGAAATCAGATCTAGAAGTTCTAATTTCTCAGGAACCATGGTCAGAACTCTGTTTAGTTAGAATTCCATACTCTGGATCAGTTTAACAACACTCTTAGTGTTTACAAAGTCTTTGGTCACTACTTAGATAATTAGCATTAAAGAAAACACAGGAAGGAGGTACAGAAGAGGGAGCCCGAGCCTCTGAACTCAAACCCCTACCTTGACATCTATGTGCCTACACCGTGGTATGTTCTATGAACACCAGATTGTTTAGAGCTCAGTAATTGTGGAGGTTCATGGTGCTGACAACAGTATTAATAGGCATGTCAGTGATCTGACAGTGTATACTTGGTCTGCAGTAAAAATAAAATCATGCCTTAACTACCAAGTCTTTCTGAGAAATGATAGAAAGGTTTTACTTCATTATTATAATTCTCCTTCTATAATTGTCTTCCTGGAAATCTCTCCCTAGGCTTATATGGCACACATTTCCTGGTTCCCCTTTATTTTCTCCAACCGTCTGTCCTTTCATTCTTTTGCTTCCTCCTTTCCAAATGTTCCCAGTGTGGATGTCCTCTAACACTCTGCCCTTGGCCATACATTGCTCTGCCTTCCTCACACATTTTCATGTCTTCAGTTGTCCTTTATATTTTGATGACTCTCAAATATTAATCTTTTGTCCTCATATGTATGCAGTAGTACTAAATTTTGAATTTGTTCCTAAGATGCCTTGATCTGAATGTTCCTTCCATAATCTCAATTCTCTTTCTCTTTCACAAATGCATCTTCATCAGATATACCCCTATACACTTCCTTGGTCATAAGCTCATCTTTGACTCCTTTCTCTTTTGTCTCCAACATTCATTGTCCCTGTCATCCTTCTGATCCATCTATATTCCTAAAATAGTCTTCTATAAATTATCATGATTTCCTAGTCCCACTACACCATATTGTCCATCAAAATTTCACCAGATTCTACTTTTATCATGTAGTAAGATCCTGCTGCAAGTTTCTTACAAGTGCCCTCTTTACTTAGTACCCATAGCATTTACTTTCTTTGTCCCTTAAAGGCTCAAACTCATTTCACCTCTGTTCCTTTGTTCAACTGTTCTCTATGTTAAATGCTCTACCATGTTTATCATTGCCCTCGGAATCATCACCTCCACACAGCCTTCTCCAATTGTTCACATGTATTCTGTCTTTCTCTTAGCAAGCATTAGACTGTAGGGTTTGTTTGTTTGTTTTTACTTGTGGTTAATATATAATAGTTTCATTTGACCAGCTTAATTCTAAATTCTCAGGGGAGAGGATGAAAAAATCTTGTACTTTTCTGTCCTGCCAGGTATATATTCATAATGGTCTTTCAATAAATAATTATTGATCACTTGATAAAGGTCACACAATGTTATATATTCATAAGATACAGAACTAAAAAGCTAATTTTAAAAGAGAAGGAGGAGGTCCTCACACATTAAAAATGATGTCATATAGTAGATAGCCTTAAATTTTTGTTACACCTTCTTTAGGATAGCAGTATATCTGTGCTATAGTTTAACCGATTACATGCAAACCAGGATAGAAAATACATCCACTAAATTTACAGGTGATATTAAGTGAGAGGTAATAAAAATTAGACCTCAAAAGTTGGATATATCATCAAATAGTTATATATAATTTAAGATATATAATCAAATAGTTATATATATTTCAAGTTAAGATAGAATCCTAAAATCCATTAGAAGTAAATTCCAACAAGTCTTAAGATGTCAACTGGTTTGTTAAGTCCACACTGAATGTAAGAGGTTCAGGGATCTAGTGACATTGAATGAAAACTAACTTGTCATTAACAATGTTCTCCTAAAGACTAAAGCAGTGTCTTTGAATTTTCAACATGGCCTTTAGCAAATCCAGGGGCCAAAAAATAAATTACCTAAAAACAAGGGAAAGTGCTGAGCCCATGTGAGACTGTATGCTGCTGCTGCTTCTGTTTTCAACTTTCAGGACTGAATTAGGCCTTTTAAGTGTCTCTAATAAACTGTTTTCAAGGTCTAGGATTCTAAAATTCTGGCTAGTGGGGCCACTGATTTTTTGCTAACTCTGAAATGTCTTCTCTGTACACCAGTGGCAAGAGCTCTTTGTGAGATAACTACACACACACATCTGGACAAATTCATCAGTCAGGTCCCCCATGTAAGAAAAGGGGGAATACACTGTAAATCAGACTTTATGATTAGGATATCAAATCAAAATCTTTCAATAACATTAGTCACTTAACAAATTTGGGAAAGTGGCTATGATTGCAATAGGTTTTTAAAATGCCACTCCATTGTATAAAAAAACTTCAACTCTAGCCAAGAGGACAGAAGGGTACATGCTGTACTGGAAAGAACACTGGTCTTGGGATCACAAGACCAGATTTCTAGTCTTTAGGTCACTAATTACCTATGTGACCTTAGATTCAGGTTGTTCATCTGTAAGAAAAGAGGATTAGATAAATTTTTATCTAATATAAATTATAAAATTTAGTTTAAATTAGACATTAAAAATTATAGTAATTCTATAGTTCTCTGCAACAATGGCTTTTAGTGTGTTTTAAAGAAGAATTGCAATGAACATCTGGCCAGAAGATACATTGCGAGGTGCCTGATTCCACGCTAAATTGTGCTGATTGCAGTTCACTTACATCACTGAGAGCTTTCTGGGCTTGGGCAACCCTCCTCAGCTCCGGGCTATCATTATATGGGTAAAACAGACTTTTGTCTGCTTCCCAGTCTTCAGTATACAGTTTCTAAAGAAGACAAGAGTGAGAGTGAAAAGTTGTGATAAAGCAAAATTACAATTCATCCATCAATGGCATAAATAACCAAAGGGGCAAGGTGGGAGCAATGGTAAATGGAGCTCACAGCCTTTCCCTGTCCATCTACTCCAAGTCATATTTCTCAATAGTGTCTCCTGCTTTTCCTGACAAATCTTTCTTGGAGAAGAGCAGATATGTCTGATTCTGTTTCATCTCCTCTCTGTGACTTTCCTTCCTCCTGCAATGAGTACTAATGCAAATGTAAGGTGCCTGGAGTAGTTTCGGTCACAAAATAGACCTTTAATGAGAGTGACAGCCAGGAATATTTAAAGTGTCACAGAGAATCTACAGAAGAACTTAAAATATTACTTCATGGGTCTCCAAAGCTAGAGCTCATGTGCATCTCTGTTCTCCCCACACACTCTTCTCCCAGGTTGCTC
Source organism: Macroglossus sobrinus (assembly GCA_004027375.1). Lineage (NCBI taxonomy): Eukaryota > Metazoa > Chordata > Mammalia > Chiroptera > Pteropodidae > Macroglossus > Macroglossus sobrinus. The sequence continues at coordinate 216,253 of PVKZ01001028.1, read as the reverse complement.
AAGTGTCTGATAGGACCTTATTCTCTATTCTGCCCAAGAACTTTCTTCTCAATTTCTCCTTGCCACACACCACCCCCACAGCCCCAAGTGTCTCAAGGCTACACACAAAAAGATTGGGGCCATATTTCAGATTATCAAGCGTTTCCTCAGTATTCTTCTAAATGATGTGGTAGGAGGGCAGAGGAAGATAGAGGTGGTGACAGAGCAGAGGGCCTTGCGTACCTTACTGAACATGGCTGTGTTCTTAATGGCCTGGACAAGTTCAGGGGCATCAGGGGGAAGCAGGTACTTATCCTTGGTGTCTTCCCAGTTCTGCTTGTATAAAACCTAGACAGAAAGAACAGAGGACCCATAGCTTGATGTCTCCCATAGGACATGAGGATTGAAAGAACTAAGAAGAGCATAGTGAAAAGTTTTTCATCTTCAAGGTGTCCTCGCACAAAGCCTGCCAATGTGCCAAAGTGTTACTAGCATCAATTATGAAAACATCAACCACGTGAACAGCTCAGTACTTTTCCTGCATTAGTAAGCTTTTACCTGAAAAGTCTAATTTTTTGAACTCGATCATGATTTCAATTATAGATTCCTTTCAAAGGTTGCAACCTATCAGTCACTGACTGAATTAAGTGGTAGACACGTTTCTTTTGACAGGATACTTTTAAAATATGATTTAAATGAGTTCCCTACATTCAAAATGTGGAGATTTATCATAAAATTCAGATCCCACTTCTTTAAAAATTAAGTAAGGGACCCTGGCAACACTGTGACTGCATTCCATGCAGCAACCGCTGGGAGCTGAGTCACAGGGCACAGGCTGTCTGATCCACATTCACTCGTACGGGTCACTTCAGCCACCTGTGCAGCTTCCTGACACGCTTGGGCACCAGTGCTCATAATGCCTGTGATTCAAGTGGGACCAGCAAGCTGGGCCAGGCCTGTCCAGTTGTCTCCTCTGAGGTCAGGCAGGGGTTATACATATTCTATTTTGTATCCATCTGTACCATGACCTTACCTTACTGACTTGCTGCGACACTTTCTTTGCATGTTCAATATCCTTTGCTTTTTCATCTACGTGACAGATAGTTTTAGCAACATCACCATCCATTCGATACTTAACCTGCAGAAATAATGCACAATTAGAGTTCGTGACAGGCATGACTCTATGAGTATATTAAAAAATATCTTATAACCAAAGATCATCGACCCAGTCACTCTACGTCTGCACCATGAAGCACAGTTTCTTAATTTTTAGGCAGAAAACTGTATTCTCCAAAGACTTGCAGAGCACCTACATTCACTGCTTGTCTGCTTTCTTGACCGAATCTCAGTTTCTCTATGCTCCAGGATGAAGGACCACGGCGACTTTTCATATCACATCACCAGTTAAACTAAATTCCTAAGCTAAGCTTTTAGAAGCTTCTTTGGGTTCACATTTAGAACAACATAATCTATGGCCAATGCTTCCTATAGATTTCTGGACTGGCTCATAGTAAGTAGTTCAACACCTTGTTCTCTCTACACCTATTTAGGACCACAGTTCCCATCAGTAGGTACATTTTTGAAATGATTCTCTTTTTTATTTTAGCAATGTAGCCCACCTCACTGAGTTGATCTTGTACTTTCTTGATTCTGCGAAGTTCTGGGGTATCAGTCGTGATGGCAGATGGCTGTCCTTTTGCTTTCTCATAGTTCTCCTTGTATTTATTCTGAAAAGAATATCAGGTATTAGCCTAAAACCTGATAAGACAGCAGCAGACATTTCAGGCAATACACTCATTCCCATTTAATAAAAAACTACTGCAAGTTATAACAATTATCAGTTATAATAGGATTCATTTTCCCCCTACCCTGATACTCAGCAAACACTAAAATAGATTTGTTAATTGCTCTTCCTAAAAATGGTTGTACAATGGAGACAGTAGAAATGTTATTACAGACTATTGTCTTGGAAATGCCCTAAAATGATTCTCTCAATGTTTTTATTGCCTGAGTGCACACATAAAAAGCTTGAACCTTAATGATTATAGAAAATAAATACAGAAAAATTGAGTCAAATGTAAAAAGATTTGATTGCTAATACAGTGCAAAAATATTCACTTCAAAAGTTGTAGCTAACTCTCAATGGTTTGGATAGTTGAGACATCGTCTGAATTAATGGAAAGTTTAAATTATGGGGTATTTTAAAAATAGATACAATTTTATTGTTTTTGCTAAATACACAATGAGTTCTTGCCTTAAAATAATATGCATAATTTGTCATTATTAATGTTCAGGAGTATTCGTGAGTGGAGTAGTCAAAATCTTTATATTGATTTAGTTACTAACCACTTTTAGAATATTATAAACTTTTGCCAACATTCTGCTCAATCTATCAGAAATTCTCAGATATTTTATCTGAATTAATGAGAATTTTATGACAATAAACTAACCCCCCCAAAATTTTCTACCTTTGTTGAATACTGCAGCTATAAAAGAGGCAAGATAATCTCATTTTTAAAAATCTAAGTCTTAAGAGCCCAAATTTTAGATCATTCAAGAATTTGAACTAGAAATTTACCAAACAGTCCCTAAGAGTTAATGCTCAAGCAAAAATGAATATTTGTTGGCCAGTTACAACAGGATGCTTTTGACATAAGTGTTAGTCCTGTATAACCCAATGTTCCCTGAGATACATTTCATTTTTTTTTCAACCCTCCAGAGGACATGCAGTCAGGCTACCTAGTGAGACTTCAACCCATCATGGACAATCAACAAATTAGATCTGTTCACTTCGCTATCAGCCAGTGTAATTTACAAAATGTAAGGTCTGAATTCGCTATCAGCCAGTGTAATTTACAAAACGTAAAGGCCAGGGACTGTCAAGAGCGTGAATTCCTAACATTAGAATCACCTGAGCAGCTTTTATAACCCTTTCCACACTGGCCCCAACCCCAGACTGATTAAACAAGAATGGCCTGGCGTTAGTAGTTCTAAAGCTCCTAGGGGATTCTAACGTGTAGCCACAATTCAAAGCCACTGTTCTAGGGTACGGCCAAATATTCTGACCCTCAATTTCAGATGAGTTCTTAGTCTGATCCTGGTCTTCTAAACTACATGTTCTTCTTCATTATTCATCTCTTAGAGACTTTTCTACATATTGTTAGCTAGTCTACTTGAGAGGCATCCTGCTCAGACATAGTTTAAATAGATGTTATATCACTTCCGTGAACTGATTTTAACTAAATCTATAATTTCATTATTCTAGATTGGCTAACAGTGATTAAATACCAGTAAATGGTTCATAATAGACCTTAGGCTTATTTTGCAGAAATAATTTCAATAAGGATGCTTTCCCCAATGCCTCAATGGTACAAATTAATTACAGAAAAGGAAAACTCAAGACTCATAAGAGCTTATTTATCTGCAAAATAATTTTTATCTCATACAAGCCTGAAAAATAAAATCCAGCCAGCCTCCAAAACAGGGTTGGTTAAGAGCAGTAATTTCTTCATAGTAAAACCAAATTAGAAGAAGCCATTTAAAACTTACTGAGCTAAAGAGATCCTGCATTTTCTGACTGTGTGCAATGTAGGGGGTCATGAACTTTGAAGAGTCCACTTTCTTCCTGACAACCTTCTTCCTCTCCACTGGCTTTGCCGGTGCTGGCTGGGCCAGTGCTGGTTTGGAAGGTTCTGATTGGTCATAATCGGATACTGTTGTCCTTGTTGTAGTAGTTTCATAGATTTCTGTTATTGTCTGAAAATTTGACATGCATTGTTATAAAAGTCAAAACTGTAGTAACCATGATCTTGATATTATGACTTTAAGTCAGACTTATATTCCTAGTGTTCCTTCTCAATAATTAAAAAAGATCAAAGCACGATATCCATTTGAAAGCACATTATGTTACAAAAATTTTAATTCTGATTGTTCAAGATTGCATGGAGTAGAAAGGTTACTCCTTCTTAATTTGCAACATTGCCTTAAAATTTCATTTGCAGAAAGGAACTCAAGCATTTTAAGATAGAATAAAAATCAGAAGTAAAATATTCTTAAACATTTGAAAATCTTCTGAAATTGTCTGGGTAAAGTAAAAGCAAACTTGGGATCAGAGAACAAGAAATCAAGACAATTAAATAAAGCTCAAGTTCTTGACTTTAAGTTTCAAGTAAGTCTAAAAAAAAGTCTATTGTTTATTCTCCAGGCATTTAGACATTCTTTCCTGTAGTATGAGACAAAGAATAATGAACTTTAAAAAAATGAATCACATCAATATTACGAGAGATTACTGTTCTCTTGGCTTAGTCAGTTAATTAATGTGAACTGGAGAGCCATTTACACTAATAAATGCTTAGGTGGACAAGAATAATGATGACAACATAATGGGGTAATTAGCCTCACAACAGTCTTATGTATGTGGTAGGTAGGAAATTACTGTTTCTTACAAAAGGCTGTAGTGAAAGAAACTAAGGTCTAGTTTGGGTCTAGACCAAGGTTAAAAATGCTGTATGTAAGGAAAGATAAGTAGCCAAATCTCCAGTCCATCTCATAGTATAATTTCCTTCACAGCTAATATCATCTGTATCAAAGGAATAGTTCTAGCATCAATTTTGCAAAGAGAAACCTAAGTAATAAGAAAATGGCATATCTATGATAACTGTCTCTAGTGTTGTCAGAGCACTGCTAATAGGCTCCTTTCTGCTCATTATTAATGACATATGGTTGACTGTGAGAAACTAACCAATTTACAGCTTCTACAGATGTTAATTTCCACAGTCATAGGCTCTCTTAGTAGGCTTTAGGGTTAGCCATCCATATAATTGTTTGCCATGCTTTAAAGAAAGAGCTCCATGAAGAAAATGAAGCATGATTGAGGTATTTCACCTTGGAAAGAAAAAAGTTCCAACTTGGAATATTTATGGGAATGGCTTTCTCAGAATTCCCAATGTGCTAAAATTTAAGTAGCATTTTATGGCATCATCAAGGACAAAGGCCTGAGGGCGCCATCTGTGTTGGCAGAGATGATGCCCTACACTTTATAGCTCCACACAATAAAACTGCTGGTTCCCATGCAAATCACAAGTTCAAGGTTATTTCTAGCTGCAGTCAGAGTGGTGATAGCCACTGACATTACTCTAATTGGCATTATCTACACCAAAAATACCATATAAGCAATGGGGGAAATCATCCCCCAGTCATCTTGGCCATGTTGAATAGCATAGCATAACAGTGATTAAAACCTGTCACAGAGTTAATAGTTATTCTTGTACTATCAGCTGCTGAGCACAGATAGGTGAGTGATTCTCCCTTTTGCCAGCTCTGTGGCCCTGGGAGTGTGAGAGAGAAGGTTCTTTTCCTGTTTTAAAAAGCATACAGTTCGTGCAGATGTGGGCTGGGTCTTACCTCACCCGGCACCTCTTCGTAGACTGTCTCCTCTGTATAGTACTATAAATAGAGCACAAAAGTGTCATCGTGAGAACCAAAGAAGAAATCACCACTCCTCTGCCTCAGCTGAACCACTTGGGTTATTTCACTAGCCCAGCTGGTTTGCTATATCTGTGGGGAAAAATGTAGATGAAGGAGCCTATTTATATTTTGGACCCCATTTTAAATTTGTGAAACTTTAGGAAGCTGGAGTGAATGCCATCAGACTGCACAAGGAGATACTGAGTGATGAGAAAGGTGTCTGAGGCTGGTTATTAATCACAGGACGCTATCTTACTTGGGAAAAGTAAAGTTTTCTCTTCTGGTACTGAGGCAGAATTTACTGAGAAAAGAATATAATCATAACAATATATTGAGTGTGTGGGCTGGGCAGAGAAGAACTGTGATAAAACTCACTGTTTGATGACTAACAATAAAACAAATGGAAACCTCATTGTAAACAAAATTTTTAAATGGATTGTATCATGGAAATAATAGATCCAAAGGCAACAGGTACATCTCAATTATCCCTACCACCCTGATTACTAAGTAATAAGAATTTCTTCTGGAGTGATGGGTGAATCCCTTCCAGTAATGTGATGATCCTAAAAGAGGTGCTAAGATGAAAATTTACAAGTGCCAAGGGAAGGAAGGAATAAGAAGAAAAAAATGAGAAGATTTCTCATCACAAAATGTGGGAAAGCTAGGCAGCAATTTGTTACTGATGGCTCTGAGGTGCCTGCAGGCTGGACCTGAAATCAAATCTACTTCAGTCCTACTTCTGACGTCACCAGCAATGAATAGACGTGACATTTTGTTTCAGGTGCGTAAGGAGAGTGGAATCCTATCCCCAGTGTCACCCAGCAAAGTTGGGTGAATGGGAGGGAAGACTAGTTTAGGCCGAGGCACACAAGGAAAGGAAAGAAAATGAAACACTTGGCTTACTTTCTTAGTCAACAAGATGTATAATGTTTTATGCTTCATTTTTATTTTTTCTGCCACCAAAACATATACTCGGAGGGAAGGGAAAAACAGTGAATGCAAAATTTCCCTCAGTGGCCTCCTTTCGTTTGTCCTTGGTTCAGTGAACTTTCAACAAATTATTCAACCATTATCAATAGGTAACATGCTCTACTTCATTTGCAGTTCAATTAGTAGAAAACTTGCCTTATGTCTCTCACTTTTGCACTTTCTTTGCTCCAGTACTTTTTTTTTTTAATTTGAAATCTAATTACACCTGTGTCCTTATACATAGCAACAGAAATCACAAGTTTTTACAGGACAGAGAATTTCTCTTTTATATTTTTGTGCCTTCCTCACATGGGAAATATCATTAGGATACTTTAGAAAATACTGTTTGATACTGATCCACATGGAACCATTCCTCCAGCCACATAAAACATCCATGACTTGAGAAGAAATATTAAACTAAAATGAATGATTCACAGCTGTTCTGAATTTTCTTAGCATTCAAGTAAAAGAGGCTCTTTGGTAGCCATCCAATTTTACCTTTGGTGGGCTCTCATGATTGGTATATATAGCTTAGAAATAAGCTTATAAAAAAGGCAACATTATCCAAATGGTTGGCATTAACTTGTATGCCAAATCTCACTTTTTAGAAAGAGCTTTGCCACTAATTAGATAGTACATCCTTGCATCTTTTCATCTCTTTCCAATTTTGTTTAAATTTGAGTAGAGAGTGACAGTACAATTTTATTTAGATGTCTAAGATCCCTGGGAGATGTATTTTTAAAGCTAGTTCTTGTCTGTTTTGTGAACTCTTCTGCCACCCATTCTCATGTCATCTTTTTTGAGGTCAGAGAGACCTTGGTTCAACACTCTCTGGCAGGAAGTCTATAAGTTTAGCACCTGCTGGTCAGACCCAGAAGCAGTAATGGGAACAAAATAAAAAGAATGAGATGCCTAAAAATAGCCTCCTCCATTTTTATGTCATCTAGTTAAATCAATCAAGTCTAGCACAAAGGACTATTTCAATGACCAATAAACACAATTATTTTAAGAAAAAAGATACTTAAGTTGGAGGCTAAAAGGTATTTTTTGTTTTACCATCATATGAAAGACAATTTAATTTATAATTGTGTTAGTGTTTGATAGTGATTGTTTGACCTTTAAGGACATATGTAAAATGCACACTAGTAATAATTTTAACATTGAAGATGTGGACTGTGGCATTTAAAGCCAGAGAGTTTGAATGTTATGTTACATGGAATTTGGTCTGGATTTTTAAAAATTATATACCCTTCAATAAAAAAAAAAGCAATTTTATTTGTAGAAAAAAATAAAATTTTCTTCATTTAAATATAGACTGGTCCATAAAATAATCTTCCAAAGACAAATTTTGGCACTTTCTTTTGGAATTTGATTCTAGGTAGCTTTTAAAGTTAATTTCATTCTTTTTAAAAAGCACAGATTTTTAGAACTGCTTCCAGGTTTATGTGTGTATTTAGATCATCATCATTAATTCGTCATTATTAAGCACTTTCAGATTCAATGGCAATATATTTATTTGGATGTGAAGCTAAAGGCAAGAGCTGATGAAGAAAAACCATAACATGATAAAAACAAAATTATATAAAATAAATATAAAACAAACAACTGACAACTTTGTAAAATGTGTCAGACACCCACCAATAATCTGGAGAGAATTTTTTAAGATGCTCACTATGATCTTTGTTCTTTTTCAAAATGCAAATGCAAAAGCTAGTTTTGATCCCTTGGGTAAGTATGATGGAGTTGGTGTGAAAGTGTAGCTCCAGCTGTCACTTGGGAACATCAAAGTTTATTTTTATATATGTGTGTATATGCACATATACGTGTATATAAAATCTCATATATGTATAATTTCATATATATTATTCTGAACATTTAAATCATATCATCCTTTAGATAATCATCTGGTTAAAGCAAAGAGTAAGTTGCTCTTTTTCCTCTATTTCTATGCAGGTACTAAGAAATAGAATTCTGTTTCCAGAACTTTCTCTTTCTCTTCATCTTCTCTACCCCTCCGATCATGGAGGTTGAAAAGTAGGAAAGAAAATAGTTTTAGAAGACAAATTTAAATTTGCCTTTACCCCACACTTTGTGTGTGTGATTTTCTTTTCTTTTCTTTTCTTTTTTTTGAGCGTTTAAAGAAAAGCAAAAGTGGGAAACAGTGATATTTCTTTTCAATTCTAAATCCCACATAATTATAATGAAACTGAACATAAAATACTCCTTTCTTATGCTTTAATTGATGACTCTTTGTGAAGTAATAATAGACAATGTATTTTTCGAATGATTAATTCACCTACGTGGCTTTGACTGTTGCTACATAAAATACTTTGCTGTCAGTCAGTTTTTTAAATCTTACCTCCACCACCTCCTCATATTCTTCGTCATCTGCCATTTTTCCGGAGTAGTAGTGGCACCTACAAACTTTTCAAATTCCATACAAATGAAAATACATTAGAATCTATCCCCAAGACAGAAATCATTTTATAACATTATAACAACAGAAATTAAAAGTTATACATTTTATATATTCATGTATGTTTGCAGGATAAATGAGAGAAGACATTTAGATACAGCTCTGAAAAAGTGAAGCTCAAATTTCTTTTGGTCCCCTCAGGAATATGTTGGATATTGCTACTTGTAGTTACATGACCAATTTAGTTCAAGTTGCAAAAGAAAGTTGAGGTGAGGGAATGACAGTGTTTGGATTCAAAGGAACAGAGTATTTAAATTTCCAAATACCTGGAGAGAAACATTTTTAAACAAAAATTTTAGTGAAAGGAAGGTCAACTCAGCTTTCGGAAGTTGGAAGTTTTCCCTGTAGCATCAAAATTCTAAGAAGGCTGTCTTAGTTCTCCATGTGTTCTAATACATGGCACACAGTATATCTTATGTGTCAAATGAGAACATGTAGAAATACTTCTATTAATAGATTTTAAAAGCAAAATAGAAACCTCAAGGCAATGGGGTTATATTCTTCCCGAACACCATCGGCTTGTATGGATTTTTTTCTTTGTAAGTCCTCGTTCAAACCTGGAAAATAACAAATTTTTGAAGCATTGATTGAAGGACATGTAAGACTGTGGGTCTTTGGCTTTCTAATTCAGGAACTAAAGAAAGGCTCTCCCAAGACCTTCTTAGTTTGACGCCAGAGAGTGGGACTCTCTCTTGATAAAAGTGGATGATGACTTGGAACAGCTGTCCCTTTGCCCAAAGATATTTGCCATGTAAACCAATACCCTACCATGGTTGGTTTTGTTAAGCTAGTAGAACTGCCACTCCTTCTGAGGCAAATGAAACCCAGTAGAAAAGAATAAATATAGGAACATAGGATATAGATCCTTTGGTATACTAATATATTTAGAAAAAAATCAAAGGCAAAATTTTGTTAGATAGGAGAACCAACTCAGGAAAGCAATAAATTGGTTAGTATAGGACTTGATTCTAACCACACACTACATGTCAGATATTAGTAGGGCCTGAGTAAGGCACTGGGGTTACAGACTTTCCTAGTCACTGTTTCCATCTCTAATTCCCCAGTTTTGACCCAAAACTTTAGAAAATACTTTAAGGGAAGCTGTGAAACATTTCCTGAAAGAACATTACAGAAAAACCCATAAACTGGCCTTACCTTCAATCTATCAAATAAATTTCCTCAGCAGCAAAGCCTCTCCCAACTCTCCCCTCCTGAGTACCCCAGGCAAAGGCCAGTGTGGTGCCTGGGCTCTGAATTATCACATGGCAAGAGCAGCCAATCAGATCTTGAGTTGCTCATATTTCAGAAGCTAAATATATTGAGTGATCTTCTGAAAACCACCTGTTCACCAATTCCACTAAAGGATAAAGGGTAACAAATTGCTTGCTTAGAACTATTCAAATATAATGAAATTTTATCTAACTTCCAGCACGTGGGGTTCAAATTTACATTAAATCTCTCATTTATTGCATCCCTGTTTAATACCATATTCGTGCAAAAGAATTAGGAGAAAATAAGCATGATTTTGAAGGGCTTTGACCCTTCCATAACTGTTTTCTTCATGTCATTTATCCAGTCTCTACAGAGGTAAACATGCTCACTCTCATACAGCTCATCAGGTGAGCTACAGGCAAGTTACAGGTATTTATGCAAAAGAAATAGAGGAATAAAATCCAGGAAAAAAAATCAAGTTGGCAAAAACAATTTTTAAAAATGTAGTAAAATAAAGTGGTATGTGAAAACATTTGATGGTAACACTAGATAAGATATTCACAGAGTTCAATTAGACAGATTAGGCCCCATCACTTTTCTATTACTAAATTAGGGGGCTATGCCAAGATCATATTCATCATCTTCTTTCTCTCTAGGTAAGGCTAGCTGCTAGGAATACAGAACTTCTCTCATATGTAACTAGGTTATTGATTTTCTATTTACTCAGATGGCTCCTAGAAGGAAAGTATGAATGCAGGAAAAAAAAAGGTTTTGATCTCTGAACAGCAAGGGTAGATCAAATGAAAATCAGTAAGTTACTAGAAGATAATGCTCTATTAGGCAAATCAGAGTGCAAGACATTGGCTTTGTAAAATTATCTGACAATTTTCTACATAAAGACAATTTTTCACTCATTTAATCTCTCTCCACTCTTCTGTGCTAAGGCAAAAACCCTGTGGGTCACCCATATCTTGATATGAACTCAAAACTAAACATATTGTAATCATTCTTTTTTAGTTAAATGTTAAGAAGTAACCTTATATTTTAAACACATATATATGCCTCTCCCCTTTCCATGATTCATATGGTGGTAAGTAAAAGTGAGCATCATTCTATTATCTTTACTAATTATACTTGTTCATTTGGTGTATTTTCACAGATCTTATGACCAATGGATAGGTACATAATATAAGTTCATTCACTCGGTACCTGAACACTAGAAGAATCGTGACTTATTATTCATTATGTGTTTTTAAAAGATGGTATTAAATAGAAAAATAATACAGGCCCCATTTCTTAAAAAACATATAGTGCAAAATTATATAAAGTAAAAAAAATAGACATTCTAAGGCTAATCTGGAATTATGCCTTCTAGAAATAACAGAATAAGCAGCTCTATCTATTTTTTCTGGCTTATCTATGGCTTATTCCATGGAAGAAGAATAAAGTGACACGATTTATCAGTAGATTCTTATCACATGCCTTGCACATAGCAAGTGCTCAGTAAGTGTTGGTTATTATTATTTTCAAATTATTATTGCCATTTTTTTACATTTCAGTAGAGTCTTCACTCTGTATTAGACTGAAATTCAAAAATTTTGCATTTTCTAAAATAAAACATTAGAGTAAGAATTTATGAATCAATAAGAGTTTGACTAGAAGCCTGTATAACTGATTACATAGCAAAACAGGATACAGCTTGGTGCCAACAGCAGACGATGCTTTCAGAAAATGCTTCAGACAATGCTTTCCTAAAATTCATAGTATAGTCAATGAAATATTACTCAGCCATAAAAAAAGAATAAAATCTTACCATTTGCTACCTAGAAAGCATTGTGCTGAGTAAAATAAGTCAGACAGAGAAAGACAAATACCACATGATTTCACTTACATGTGGAATCTAAAAAACAAAATAAATCAACAAACAAAACAGAAACAAATTTATAGATACAGAGAACATACTAATGATTGCCAGATAGAAAGGGTTGAAGGGTGGGGTGAAAAAGGTGAAGGGATTAAGTCGAAATAGATAGTTACAAAATAGTTACGGGGATGTAAACACAGCAGAGGGAATATAGCCAATAATATTATAACAACTATATTTGGTGCCAGGTGGTTACTAGACTTAATTGGGGGATCGCTTTGTAAATTACATAAATGTCTATCCACTATGCTGTACACCTAAAACTAATACAAAATAATATTGAATGTCAGCTGTAGCTGGAAAAAAAAATCAAGGTATAGAGGTGTTGTCTGGGGAACAGAGAAATCTGATGGGGAAATGGCATTGTAACAGGTTTTATTAATGCAATTTATTTGCTTTTATGAATTATTTTAATCAAACTATATCTGCATATCATTTAAGAATCAAATAGGTGACAACGTGGACGGATCTTGAGAGTTTCATCCTAAGCAAAATAAATCAGACGGAAAAGCACAAGACCCATATGACTTCACCCATATGTGGAATATAAAACATAAAGCAATAAATGAAAAACAAAACAAACAACTCAAATACAAACAACAGCATGGTGGTTACCAGAGGAGAATAGAAGTGGAGGGAGGAAAAAGAGGGTAAAGGGAGTCAAATTTATGGAGATGGAGGGAGACTAGATTTTGGGTGGTGAACACACAATGCAATATACAGACGATGTGTTATAGGATTGCACACTTGAAACTTACATAGTGTTTACCAATGTCACCCCCAATGAACTTAAAAAAAAAAAAGAATCAAAGAATTTTACAAGGATTGTTACTAAAATCAGTGTACCCTCATTGTTTATCTTTCTTTCCTCGAGATAATCATTTTAATTATTTTTGCTGAATCTTTCGTTATTTTTCTCCACACATGTAACAAAAAAGCTTATATTGATCTTTTCTGATTTTTTATTCATAGATATCTGTTAAGTTCCAACCTTGGAAGATGAGTTTAGCTTTCTTTCATAAAAACCTTGACTCTCATGGGACACAAACCTCATCTCCCATCCTTCTATCCTCCAAATAAAGTTCTCTTTATTTTATGTAATTCAGAATTTAATGTTTGCTTATTACAATTAGCAAAAGGCTATTCACAACTGAACCCATATATTATGATCATTTTTCTTTTCCTGCACAAGGTTTTGTTTTTCCTGGGAATTGATACTTTTCTTACTCTCCTCTCCCTTGGTTAATTTTTCTAGACAAGCAGTATCTAATAGAATTTTCTGCCATGATGGAAACACTTTATATTAGCTATTTGGTAGCCACTAGCCACATGTGGCTATTTAGCATTCAAAACATGACTGGTATGACTGCAGGACTGAGTTTTTATATTTTTTATTTAATTTAAACTTAAATAGCTGCATAGCTTGTGGCTATGGTGTTGAGCAGCACAATTCTAGACACTTAACATTAACTACTTCAAACTTTGTCCAAATCTGTTCTTGGAATTTTCAAAGACATTAAGTAGGATTCTATAATTATAACCATTTCATCTTAGATTATTCAAAGAGACTTTTATTCCATCTGGACTAGTTTCCTCCAGAGATGGTACTTAGCAATCACTTTGATCCCTCTTAATTGACATTCTGGTGTTACGTGATTTACAATATGAAAATTCTGATTCCTTTAACTAATATTTGATGAGCATATACAGTACCAGGCACTGTTCTAGGTGCCTCCTTCGCACAGGAGTCACCACCAGTTGTCTAAGCAATGTGTATACTCCACTTTTTGCTTATTAACAGAACCATAGTTTAGTTTGGGACAGAAATATGCTCATTTAAAAAATATACTCCTCTTCAATTCCCTAAAAGTGACACAGTTTGCCAATAAGATTTGTGTGCAATTCTAGGGAATAAGGCCTCTGGGAAAGATTTTTCTAATTTTACTAATGAGCAAGGTCAAATTTAGATGGCATGTACTGTTTTCCTTTGCCATTCTTCCCTTCTGTATTCCTTGAAAAGAGATGTAATGTCTGAGGGCAGAGCAGCCATTTTGAGACTATGAGGGTATATGTCATACACTAAGAATGGTAAAGCCTTTAGAAGGAGCCTTACTTTTAATGACTTCTTCAATTTTTATATTTTGTAATTATTTTATAAGTTGATAAGTTTAATAGATAATTGTACAAATCATATTGTGATTATTTAAAATTTTCTTGCATATTTTAGTTTTTTTCTATTTTACCCTTTACCAACTACTAATAAAGTTAATTATTTTTCCATATGTTTATTGACCAGTTGTATCTTTTATTCTGTATATTTTCTGCTCATATCTTCCCTCCTAAATTGATTTAATGGCATTCTTAATATATTATGGATATTAGCCATTTGTCTTTTGTATATGTTGTGAATATTTTTTCCAAGTTGTTTGTGGTGTCTGTGGCCATAGAGATGTTTTAAATTTATTTGCAATCAAATTTGGCAATTTTTTCCTTCTAGTTTTTAAGCTGCTTATTGAATATATTAAATTTTAAATGCCATTTTTAAAAAATATATTGAATTACTATGTATGTCTGTTTTTCGAGTCATGTTTCTTCTTGTTTTATTTTGGGGGGGTTGGTTTTACTTTTTACTTTATTTGATTTTGTTTTTATTGTGAAGTATAATATACAAAAAACTATACAAACCATGTGTATAGTTTAACGAATGATGGTAAAGTGAGCATCCACATATCTTTTAAGTACAGAAATGTCCTCTGTATTCTAACCCTAACAGTAATAATTTTCCTGCTTTTATTTTGTTTTATCACCTCTGTATGTATTCCTAAACAATATAGTTTAGTATTACCTGTTTTTAAATTTGATATAATATATTCATGCTATATACAATTTTTACTTAACTTTTCACTTTATGTTATATTAGTTGATTTTTTTTATTGCCTAATATTCTATCCATGATTATACTTCTATTTTTCCAACCTGCTTAGGGGGAATTGAGTATTTCCAGGTTGTCAGTTAGGAACAAAGATGAAATAAACATTCTTGAACATGTATTCTGGTGCTCATAGACAATTTAATAATCAGAGTATGTAAGTAAAAGTGGAAATTATCGGTCAAGGAGTATGCTTGTCTTCAACTTCATCAAATAACACTACCTGTTTTTCAATGCTGATACCAATTTATATTCTTATCAGTCACATATATTTTAACCTAGTCACCAGTTAAAATTAAGCTTTCTAAATTTTGTCTATTTGATGAATATATAATAGTATAATCTTGTGGTTTTAATCTGCATTTCCATGATTGTTAGTCCTTTTCATATGTTTATAGACATTTGGGTATTTTTTGATTTTTGAACGTATCTGTTTAATTCCCTTGCCCATTTTCCTGTTGAGTTGTTGGCCTTTTGCTCATTGATCTGTAAGCCCTCTTTATTCTAAACACTAATCCTTTGGTGATAATTTCTGCTTGCAAATATCTTCCCCCTCTCGGTGGCTTAATTTTTTATTATTTGCATACTGACATTTGATCAACAAGGGTTCTAAATTTTTATGTGGTCTTCATCAGCCTTCTACTTTGTGACTAGTAATTTCAATTTAAAAAAATAAATCTTTCTACCCTAAGATCATGAAGTTCTTATACACTCTTTTAAAAGCTTTAGCATTTCACCTTTCACATTTTAGTCTTTGATTTACCTGAAATTTTTAAAAATATAGTAGGAATGAGATATCTAATTCTATTATTTTTGTATATGGATAGCCAGTTGTGCCAGCAACTTTTGTTAAAAATTCCATTGTTTCCTCACTGGATGAAATTCCTCCTCTGCTATCAGTCTTATCCAGATATATATGAGTTCTTTCTGGGTTCCCTATCTTTCCAACTGATCTACTTGTCTATCCCTGCACCAATAACACACTATCATAATTCTGTAGCTTTATGATTTGCCTTGACATCTGGAAGAGCAAGTCCTCCCACCTTATATTTTTAAGAGAGTTTTGGCTTTTCTCATTTTGGATATTCTATGTAAATTTTAGAAACAGCTTATCAATTACCCTAAAAAGTGTAGTCTCTTTTGTTTGATTAGTCTGTTTGATGTTCTTAAGTCAGCATCACAGTGTTTTAGTGATTGTAGACCTTTAGTATACTTTGATATATATAGGGCGGGCTGCCCCCATTTTTCTAAAATTTACTTGGCTATTTTTATACTTCTGTTCTTTAAGAAGTACTGACAGTCTATCAAGTTCCATGAAAATTATCCTTGAATTTTTTCATAACTTCTTTTTATTTGTAGATTTGTTTTATAAGAATTGACACTTTCATAATGTAATCTTCCTATACAGATCTTTTTTATATTCATCAGTAAAGTTTTATGGTTTTCTTATATAGATCTTGCATATTAAGTAATATAAGTATATTTCTAGCTATATAAAAAGCATTTTCATTGTGAATGAGATTTTGTATAAGATTTCTAATATATGCTATTTATCAAGTTTCTTCTTATTGCTATTACTGATTTTTCATTTACTATTAGTATTAACTTCTTTATAAAATTTGTTAGGATTTTGAGAAAGGTTGGAAAAAATGTGTATGTTCAGTCAGTCATCTTTAATCCAAAGCATGGACATAGCATTTTGAGTACATTTTGGATATGACTGTAAGAACTGGAAAATAACAGGAGAAAGAACATTCTAGAATTAGCAGATACTCAGAGCAATAGCATAGAGGTGGAAAAGTGTGGCATGTTTGGGGAATGAAAATTAATCTGGTTTAGATCAAGTAAGGAATATGGAGAAAAATAATAGAAGATTATAAAGTACAAGCTATGCTGTGGAGGATGCTGAATGTCTACCTAAGCAGTAGAAAATGGTAATTGTCATATTGCTATTTTCTTCTACATAATGTAGAGCTTTCAGGCAATCAAATGGTAGCAAAGTAAAATTACATCAGCAATACACGTTATCCAGTACACAATCAAACATAGCAAAACTGATATTTTTGTGTGGCTTGTGAACTAACTTCATAGGCTGTACCTCAACTCTTGCCCCCAAATTATATGTGTGCATATATGTGCATGTGTGTGCACATGTATGTGCATGTATGTATATGTATGTGTGGTTTTCCCAGGAAAATGACTTCCCCAATACTAGTTTAAATATGTAATTCCTGACATTGCTATTAGAAATAAGGTTAATGTTTAAAAATTATTCATTACATTTGAATATACAAGTATATGTAAATATAAACATAGAAGCAGCCACAGAATTTGCAGCATACAAAGTGCTTCTAGCTCAGATGACAATTTTTCAAATTGAATTTCTATATTCATTAGTTTTCATACGAGCTAGTCTTGGGGGAGTAAGCTGTCATATCACTTCTAGTTAGTGAGAGAAGACTGCAGAGAAAGTAGCATTTTATGAGGTTCTGTTTATGTCAAACCAACCCACCTAAGTCATTCTTGGACAATGATTTATTAACTAGTTCCTTTTTAAATTGATTAAATATTCCTAAAACTCTGCATAAGGTATTGAGCAGTTTAATAATGTCTAACTCAGTTGACAGTGTTTGAGCTAATATCTATCTCATTTTTCTATCATTGTCACTGGAACCAGAAAAGGGTGTTTTCTTAAGAGGAAGGTGAAAAAGAGAGAGTTTATCACCAATAAGTTTTTATAATCAGTCACATAGCATTGGGAGTTGAAATATTTGACAATATAGCAAATACGGGCAGGTAAACAGTGGACAACAATTGTCCCATTGGTCCCAAGAAAACTCTCTGTGGCTTCCATTCCTCATAAGTAAACAAACGAATTGGGACTGGTCTTTCTCAATATGAGTTCTTGAGAATTACTAGACTTATAACTTGGTCCATGAGAAGAAGATTTAATTGTCAACAAATATAGAAAATGCTGAGCATTATGACCCATCTATGAGATTTCCTGGCACATTCAATAGTAATGGCTCCAAGAAACAGAGCCTAAAGTAAAAGAAATTTTCTTTTGTTTCACCTTGTATGTCTGATAATAACACAATCACAGACAATATCTTTAAGTAACATCAATTAATTTTCTTTCACTGAGTATACTTTGTGAATCCTTACATTGACACTTGTATCAGAGTGACAACTCTCAAACTGTTGGGACTGAAACAGAAAAATTGACACCCACGGCTAAAAATAGAGTCAATTTACCATCCTCCTCATCTCTGACCATGATGCCATTTAATTTACAAATACATGTATTACTCTTGGAAATCACTCCCCTGCTTTGGGATTCCTTTTCCTCATCTGTAAAATGAGTGAGCTGTGTGACCCTTTCAGCTCTGTCATTACATGAAATATCTTCCCATGTGTGAGATTCACTTTAGAACTTGACCTCTCCATTGCCCCTTGGGCTGCTGAGTGACAGACACCACAGCTAATCCTCCATAAATAGATGTTCCATTTCTTGGGTCTCAGGATGAATTTATATCTGAAGATTGACATGTCGTAACTTTCAAATGAGACCAATTTGACCTCCAAGAAAAAAATTTTTTACACTATATTAAACTACGACATTATGTTATAAAGCAATAGTATATCTTTTATTTAACAAATATGAATTATAGTCCTGATTTTTATCTAAAAAAAAAGTTTAAAGTTAACTAATACTTACTGAGCAATTTCTCTGGACAGGAAAACATACAGAAGTTATTCCGATACATCCTAAAGCTATGTCAGGAGCCATGGGGTTAATGATGACTTTTTTACCTAGAAAATTTCTATTTCTTTCCTTTGTTTTTTCTGATAAGCAATAAAAGACATTCTCAGTGTGATAGGTACATTTCTGGATTGGTTACAGGTACGCCTCATTCAACCACAAGCACTTAAAAAGTAGCGGAAACATTTGGTTTCTCTGTCATTTTGCTTAACTTCGAATGGTGACAAAAGAAACATCATTCCAACTGATCTAAAAATTTTTCTGAGGCTGCAGAGATGGAGAGGGGCCAAAAGTAAAATGCAAATCTAATTTAAATGCCCAGGAAAATATTACTTTCAGGGAAGAATATTTAAAGAAATACCTGAGTCATAATATTTTCTTCAGAAAAGTAACAGTGAGAAACTATGAGAATAACTGGTAATGTGTTAATCTCGAGTGATCATCCAAGACCAAATCCTAACAGCTTTAGCAGTTTGGAATTTACTTCTGCTTCTTGGAATAAGCAAAGAGTAGTTCCACAGATAAGGAATAGGTAAAGAATGGTCCTACATGTTAGGAATGGGTAAAGAATATTAACTCTAAAATACACTACTCCCAGAGGCATCCTTAGAAAACAAAAAAGTAATTCTTCCCCCATCTCTCCTCATATCACCTTAATGACTTTCTCTTTCTCCAGATGCACAGAATGAAAATGAGCAGAAAATCACAAGGCTGGTTGATATTTTGCCACGGGGCCTAAAGGCCAAGACTTGGAGCTTTATCAGGGACGATTATTGAGATTTAGTTAGAGGTTACTATAGGTGGTGTTTTATTAGCGTTGTCTCTCCTCTAGCCTTTTGAATAGATTTCCACCACTTCTAAAGCTGCATCTGCATCTCTGTGCCTGGAGCTCTTTTCCTTAATACTTAGGAAAGCTGAACAGCAAGCCCAGCAAGCTGCAGAACAGAAGCACCAAGACATTAACACACCTCCTTGTCACCTGATACCACAATCAATGGCTGTCAGGATTTTTTTTATAAATACCCAGCTCCCTGCGGCCCTCATTGGGATCATTCTGAGGCATGTGCTTTGCACTATGGCTTAACAACATGCCTCTCGCTACTGGGGTTGCCTGCACTTCC
Source organism: Macroglossus sobrinus (assembly GCA_004027375.1). Classification (NCBI taxonomy): domain Eukaryota; kingdom Metazoa; phylum Chordata; class Mammalia; order Chiroptera; family Pteropodidae; genus Macroglossus; species Macroglossus sobrinus. The sequence continues at coordinate 196,414 of PVKZ01001028.1, read as the reverse complement.
TTTTTTTTTTTTACTTTTTTAAAAATAATTTTTTATTTTTTCAATTACAGTTGACATACAATATTATATTAGTTTCAAGTGTACAACATTGTGATTAGACGTTTGTATAACTTATGAGGTGATCACCCCAACAAATCTAGCACCCATCTGACACCATACATAGTTATTACAGTATTATTGATATATTCCCTATGCTATACTTTAAATCCCCATGACTATTTTTTTTTATTAGTTTCAAGTATACAGTACATTGGTTAGACATTTATATAGTTTATGAAACCATGCTCCTGATTACTCTGTCTTTCCTCTGGCTCTACACATAGCCATTACCTTACTGCTGTCTGCATTTCCTATGCTGTGTCCCCATGCCCATGGCCCTTTATCAACTATTAATTTTGTACTTCTTTACCCATTGCAGCTTTCTCCCAGCCCCCAACTCCCTCCCCTCTTGCCATCACCAATTGTCTTCTATATTTGTGGTATTGCTTTCGATTCATTTGTTATTTCTGTTACTTAGATTCCACATATCGGTGAAATCATATGGTATTTATCTTTCTCTGCCCATGACTATTTTTTAACTATCAATTTGTACCTCCTAATCCCTTCCCCCTTTTCACTTATTCCCCCAACTAAAGTCCCATCTGTCAATGGTCAAAATGTTCTCTGTAGCTATGAGTTTATTTATTTTTTGTTTATTTTTTTAGATTCCACGTATAAGTGAAATCATGTGGTATTTGTCTTTCTCTGTCTGACTTATTTCACTTAGCATATTACCCTCTAGGTTGTCGGAGATGGTAAGATTTCATTCTTTTTCTACGGCTGAGTAATATTCCATTGTATCTATGTGACACTTCTTTTTTCATTCATCTATTGATGGACACAGGTTGCTTATATATCTTGGCTATCGTAAATAATGCTGCAGTGAACAAATAGATGCACTTGTCTTTTCGAGTTAATGTTTTGAGTTTCTTTGGATAAATAGCCAGAAGTGGAATTGCTGGGTCCTTCACTGTTTCTTGTTATAACCTTTGTTTTCAAGTCTATTTTGTCTGGTATAAATATTGGTATCCCGGGTTTTTTTTAAATTTCTATTTTCATGAAATATCTTTTTCCATCCCTTTATCTTCAGTCTTTGTGTACCTTTTGATCTGAAGTGAGTGTCTTGTAGGCAAATATAAGGGTCTTGTTATTTTATCCATTCAATCTATGTCTTTTTATTGGAACATTTAATCCATTTACATTTAAAGAAATTATTGATAGATATGTATTTATGATTATTGTATTATTCATATTTTTAATCTTTTTTTTCTTCTTATAGCAGTCCCTTTAACATTTTAAATAATATTAGTTTGTTGTTGATGAACTCCTTTAGCTTTTTCTCATCTGGAAAGTTCTTTATCTGTCCTTTGAGTCTAAATGCTAGCTTTGTTGGAGACAGCCATCTTGGTTGTAGGCCCTTGCTTTAAATCATTTTTAATTTTTGTGCCAATCTCTTCTGGCCTGCAAAGTTTCTGTTGAGTAATCAGCTGATGGTCTTATGGGATCTCTGTTGTAGGTAACTACTTACTTTTCTCTTGCTGCTTTTAAGATTCTTTCTTCATCTTTAACCTTTGACATTTTAATTATTGTATGTCTTGTTATGGGCCTTTTTTAGTTCATCTTGTTTGGAGCTCTCTGTGCTTCCTGGGCTTGTATATCTATTCCTTTGCCATCATTATGTCTTCAAATAAGTTTTCAATTCCATGCTTTTTCCCTTCTCTTTTTGGTTCTCCTATGAAGTGAATGTTGGTACACTTGATGTCGTCCCAGAAGCTCCTTAAACTATCCTCATTTTTTTGGATTTTTTTCTTTTTACTGTTCCAATTGGATGTTTTCTGCTACCTTATCTTCCAAATTGCTGATTCAGACCTCTGTTTTATCTAATCTACATTGATTCCCTCTAATATATTCTTTATTTCCACATATTTTTCATTTCTGACTGTTTTTTTTTTATGTTTCCTATCTCTTTGTTGAAATTGTCACTGAGATCATTGAGTTTCCTTACACCCAGTGTTTTGAACTTTGCATCTGGTAGATTGTTTGTCTCAATTTTGTTTGTTTTTTTTTTCTGGAGCTTTGTGCTGATTTTTTATTCAGACATGTTTCTTTGTCCCCTTGTTTTGGCTGCCTCCCTGTGTTTCTATGTATTAGGTAGAGCTGTTATGCCTTTTTGTCTTGGTAGAGTGGCTTTATGTAGTAGGTGTCCTGTGGGGCCCAGAGGTGCAGCCTCTCAGGTCACCTGAGCTGGGTGCTCCAGGTGTATCCCTTGTGTAAGTTGTGTGTGCTTTCCTGTTGTAATTGATTGAGACCTGGTTGCCATTTGCACTTAAGTGGGAGGGATTAACCCTCGGGCTGACTGGTAGTAGAGGAACTATTATGCAGAGACTGAACCTATGGAGCAGGATTTGCTTTTAGCAGGGCCCTGGTGCCTACCCAATCTGCCCTTTGGGTGTGTCATTTATAGAGGTGGTTGGGTGGTGCTCTCGTGTTATATGAAGCTGGCCACTGGGCATGATAGTTCGGGGCCTCTTGGGAGGGGTTCTGCTGCAGTCCAAGGTCAGCTGCTGCGTGTGCCCTGCCCAGGGCCACTTGGTATGAGCTACAAAGTGATCTGCACATGGTTGCCAGTTGTGCTTGGCTTGGAGGCACCTGCAAGAGGCAAAGCTGTGAATGGAGGCTGGCTGCCACTACTGCCAGTCTTGGGGCTGCTCAGCAAGAGGTACAGGGCATTCCGAGGCCAGATGTTGCTTGTAAGAAGTTTGTAAACTTTTGAGAGATTTTAGGGAAGTCCTCACCATGAGCCAAGACAAATTGTTTGTATGGAAAAGCCATTGGATACAGCTTGGGTGGGCCCACAAGTTGGGTGTGGCAGGGTGTCAGGGAATCACCAAGGAAGAGTGAATGGTATTAGCCATGTTGATGGAGACTCAGATATGGCCACCACCTGTGTCTGCACACTGAGTAGAGGAAGGACCCAACAAAGGAACAATGCAGTCTGCCAGCACCTCTGTCTGGTAGAAAGCTGCTCTTACAGTCTTTGCCCTGAAGCCAGATAATTCAATTCCTCCACACATGTTTATGGCATCTTTTGAGTTGTTGCCCTAGCACTGGAGCTCAGAGTAAGTCTGTGTATAAGCCCTTTACAAGTAATGCTTGAGACTCCAGCTGCCCTCCACCTCACTCAGCCACAATCTCCGCTGGTTTTCACAGCCAGAAGTTATGGATACTTCTCTTCCTGGCACTGGAAACCTGGGCTGGTGAGTTTGGTGTGAGGCTGGGACCCCTTGCTTCCCAAGGGGGACATCCTCAGCAGAGATATCCCTCCCAATTTTTAATTACCTCAGGTGGGTATGAGAATCAGCCCGTTCCACACCTCTGCCTTTCCTATCAATCTTGATGGGGCCTCTTCTGTATATCCTTAGTTGTAGAACTTCTGTTCAGCTAGATTTCAGGCAGTTTTCATGATAATTGTTCTTCAGTTTAATTGTAATTTGATATGGTCTGGGAGGAGGTAAGCACAGAGCTTTCCTACTTCACCATCTTGATGTTGGGTGTCTGCCTTCTTAAATAAAGTGCTTTCACTTAAATCCCTATTTAGCGTCTGCATCTATGAAACCCCACCAAAAAGCATTGTATCCAATGGCCATTTCCAAATATAAGAAGAGAAATTCTCAAGAACAGGTAATACTGCAAAGCGGCCCAGTGATAAAAGTCTCATCTGTAACATGCTCAAGCTCTTAAGAGGCCACTTTAGTGGGCAAGTCATGGTTTCTTATTATTGCCTCACCTATGCTCCTTTCTAGACATAACTATATTACTCTCCAGGATGGTGGTTCTCAAAGTGTAGTCCCAGAACCAGCAGCATTAGGATCAATTGGGATCTTGCCAGAAATGAAAATTCCTGGGCCCCATCCCTGCCTATTGAATCATACACTCTTGAATAGGGGCCCACATCTCTATTTTAACAAGCCCTCTAAGTGATTCTGATGCACAGTGAAGTTTAAGAACAGGAAGTATTTCCTGTCACCCCCAACCTGACTGTAAAAATCCCCAACTCTAGTTCTTCATGATTTTTTCACATTTATTTAGTCAATTTAAACTCTCAGAGCTACCTCCTAAATCTCTCTCATGTTGACCTCTTTTCTCCTCATTGCCACTGTTTTAATTCAGACCAAATCTATATTTCTTACTTGAATTATCTATGCAGCTTCCCAACTGGTCTCTCTGAATGCAGGCCTCCTATCTACTTTCCACCAGACACTAAATTTATATGTCTTAAATGCAAATATGTTATGCCCCTCAAGTGTTCCAAATGCTTCCTGCCATCTAAATGTAAATCTAAAGTTCTTAGGATCATCTACAGCCATGCCACCCTGAACAAGCCCGATCCTGTCTGATCTCAGAGGCTAAGCAGGATTGGGCCTGGTTAGTACTTGGATGGGAGACCACCTAAGAAGACCAAGTGTTGCAGGTATAAAAACTAAATAAAAATAAAAAATAAGGGATTGTAAGCAAACAAGGCCCTTGCAATCTGTGAGGTCAACCAAGGGTTGTCTCACTTAAAATAAATAAATAAATAATAAATAAATAAATAAAATTCTTAGGACCTCTATACAAGACCATTTGTGATTTGATTCCTGCTTGCCCAACTTTTCCTGGTCGACAGGCACACTGAAGTATCTACAGTGATATTTCAGGCCCTCCTGAAATATTTCTATCACAGGTGCATTTCTTAGGGTCTGAAAGGTCCCTCCATTGCCCCTCCATAAACAAGCCAGAGGCATGTAAAGAACAATGCTTCAAGGCAATATCAAATCTTGGAGGGGGTCATTAGCCTAAAGAAATTCAGGCTACAGCAGAAAAGAAAGAATTAAAAAGGGGCCAAAGCTAGATTTTTTTTTCCTTTTACAATTTTCCTTAGCTCTTATCTCTCAGGGCCTAGTTGGGTTATGTGGCTTCCAGTTCCTTCCATATTTACTTTTTTTCAGCTCTAGAATTTCTTTTGTCTCTTAACTCTAAGACTAATTTCTCTTCAGTAAACTAGAGATGAGTGCTTGCCTTGTCTATCACACAGGGCTAGTTGAGGTTTGAACGAGAAAACATTTATAATAATCTTTAAAAGCTTTGAGGTACAAAAGTAAGGTATTATTATTAAATAATTGTAACATTTAGTGACCACTGATTATTGGTCAGGCCCTAATCTAAGTTTAATAGGCACTATTTTACTTAATCCTATTAATACTCTAAGAGTTAGATACAATGATGATCCCCTCACTTTACATAAGAGGAAACTGTGTCAAGGTTACTCAACTTGAAAGTGATGGAGATGGAATTCAAATCCAGGTGATATCACTCCAGAGCCCAAACTCAACCCCAGTCTGACTGATGTAGGGAGTGGGCAAGAGAACTAAAAGTTAAATCAAGCTACATTTAGAGACTGCCATGTGCTAATTAGCCCTGTGGCCGGACCATGAGGAAACCTACAGTACAAAGGAAGACTTCTGCTGGAATTACTAACAAACCATTTACCTGTACCATGAAAAGAAAACAAGAAAGTAGAGTCTTTAAGTCATGCCCCACACAAAATAAACACAATCATTCATTCTCTGTGGCTAAAACCATGGAGAACTTATGGATCGAAGGCTGGGACTTACCAGCAGGCCTTTCTCACTACTTGCCCTTATCCTTTCACACCATATGCCTATATTATCAAAGGGAAACAGGTATACAAAGTCTTTTAAACTAATTTATAGACACTAGGAATGATATATAAACTGAATTCCCCAAACACTCGGGGTCCCTCTCAGTGTCTCTGTCTCTCTCTCTGTCCCTCTGAGTCTCTCTCATGCTCTCTCACTCTTTGTCTCTGAGAGGAGACCACACTGTCTATAGAGACTTATCCCTTCTCTAATAAACTATCTTTTTGACTCTAACTCTGAATTCTCTTGACTCTAATGCTTGAATTTTTCCTGCGCTCAGTCAAGAATACTTTCTCTTTCAGTGCAGGGCCACTTGGGGAAATTTGCCATGTCCTACATTATGACTATGTGTATGTGGCATTATCCAGAGCACCTGACATATCCTAGGACATGCCAGTCAAGCTCACTATGCAGGGATCAATCTGTTGCTCTATTGTCCATCCATTCATCTGTCTACTGTTGCTCAATTGTCCATCCATCCATCTGTCATCCATCCAGTGTCCTCCATAGGTGGCTGGAGTGGTGAAGGACCTTGTTCTTGGGGTACTTGAGTGTGAGTCCTAGCTCTGCAAAAATACTAACAATGTGACCTTAGACAAGTAGCCTGCTTGCTTTGTGCCTTGGATTCTTTACCTGTAAAATGAAGAAGATATTAGTACTGGCCTCATAAGATTTTGTGTAGATTAAATGAGAGAACTCATGTAAACAGTTGAGCACAGTGTCTAATCCAAGGTAAGCATACAATAAATGTTTGTTATTATTATCATTTTTCTGGGGAAGTAGTAATGTAAGCAAACAAAGCAATCCCTCTCTATCAAAATGTAAAGAATATATTATAGGTACAATCACAATGTCTCAGGAGAACACTTGCAATGATTAGAAAATTGTCTTGAGCCCTTGAGCCCTCTTTGGATTACTGGACAAGAACAAGCAGGCTTACGTCTTTGGGCCAGCACAGTGTTGCCCATGGAGCTCACTGCTGCAAATAGCAACCACCTGTGGGCTGGACAATAATGTGTCTGCCTTCTGGTGAAGAGCAGACAGGATGCAGCCGAGGGGAGGACAGGGGTCAGCGGGCGCTGCTCTGAGTCAGGGGCACGAGGATGTGAAGAAAGCTAAACCAGAGTAAATGCAGCTCAGTGAGGAGAAAGGAAGGAAGTAGGCACATTTCGATAAAAAAAATAGCTTCTTTCCAAGGGGGGTAGTGCTATCTGTGGATAGTTTGGGTCCCTTGGCCTAGCATTATTTTCACAAATTGCCTCAAGAGTAAGTGTTATGTCTAATGAGGTTACACAATCACTGACAGAGATAAACCAATGGGATTAAGTAAATTTTAAGTAAATTCAGCAATTATCTTGTAAATAACATAATTATATTGTGCTCTATTTTTGTGTTATAAATTAATTTATTTAATGAAAAGATTTAAGGTGTCTTGCCAATCCTGCTACAGCATTTTTTAAAATTATTTTTTAATAGATCAGGAGTCTCCAAAGAGAAAATGGAATAGGCCAGGCACTGAGTCTTCTGAAGCTTTATGTTAATTTTACAAAATGAACCTCATCGTGTTGTGAGTGGAAATGTGTTCCAGCTCACCCCCTCCACCCCCACCATAAGATAAGTTGAAGTCCTAACTCTCAAAATCCAAGAATGTAATTTTATTTGGAAGTGGGATCATGGAAGATGTAATTAGTGAAGATGAGGTTGCTCTAGAATAGGGTGGGCCTTAATCCAATATGGCTGGTGTCCTTATAAGAAGAAGAAAGATACAGAGAATGCCACATGAAGAGACAGAGACACAAAGGAGAATATGACCATGCGAAGGCAGAGGCAGAGATTCTAGTGATGCATCCACAAGCCAAGGAATGACAAGGATTGCCAGCAAACATTAGGAGCTAGAAAAAGCAGGACAGGGTTCTCCCCTATGGCTTTCACAGGGTGCATAGTCCTGCTGACACCTTGATTTCAGATTTCCAGCCTTCAAAACGGTGAGTAAATTTGTTGTTGCTTTAAGCCAACTACTTTTCAGAAATGTGTTACAGTATCCCTTGGGAACTATTACACACATTTTCCTTCTATTTTCACAGCTTCTGTGGTACAGTCCAGTCATCTGTTAGAACAGTAGCCCCTGTGCTGCATTATGCTTGTCTTTTCTCACTAGGTGATGAGCAGGAGTGGTGTGTATTCATCTGTAACTCTGTACATAGTAGTTGCTCAATAAATGCATGTATGAATGAATGTCAAAGAGCCTCTAGGATTCACTGTGGCTGCTGGTCCACATCCAGCCTCCAGCCCTCGAATATAAAACTACTTTCCATCTTAATTAGTATGCAAATGTGCCAGGTATAAGAAACCAGGACAGCTACAAAATAGACCTGAAGGAAGTTGTGGGATCTGAGACATTAAGTTAGCCATACAGCCTTGACCCCAGATCGGCTCCCTACCTCTGAGCTGCCTTGAGCTACACACTTGACCTTGTGTCCTTTTAGAAGTAAGCTATAGACAATTGATATGCCTTGCAGATTTGCCTAGGAAACAACACTTTGAAATTTAAAACAAGTATTATTTCAATATTAAGTATACAGATGGGTGATATAAGCTGTAATTCAGTGTGTTTCCTTCTCTGTACACTGCACACACATATGAACACCTATACACACATCTACACATGTATGTGGGCATGTGCATAAATTTCTGATATTGGTGTCAACACCATTTGATTTGATACTTTATTACCTTTATAATTAGGTTAATGCAATGATACTGTATATGCAGCCATTTGCTTGAAAACAGTAATGTTATCATTAAACATATCAGTTATGAAAAAATGAAATATATAATGAAAAGAAAAAATAGTAAAACAAAAAAATAACTTACTAAAGTTTATGTGTTTTCAGAAGTATTGGAAGTTTTAAATTTTTCAAAATGTATAACTTCAAAGATAGCCACTTTATAACTCACTAGAAAATGCTGCATTTTGTTATTTATCCTTAGACGTAGACTGAGTAATTTCTAACAGAGAACCATCATGACCTGAACGCTGGAACAGTCCAGTCAATCTCAATAGCTGCCTAGAGGATCAGATGGGAAAGCGAATGACTACGTGCTCACCATCTGTTTCCCATATTGCCTGAGAAAACATCCAGAAAATCCAAGCTCTCAGGGCAGCTAGCCCTCAAATCAGTCACCAGAAAGACAAACACTTTCTGCCATCGTCTAAAATGGCCACACTATAGTGAAGACACCTTGTGTTCAATGGGAAGAAACTCTATTGTCTGGTAAAGTTTGAACAATAGGACACCAGAAAATCAAGAAGACTCTGACCCCTCTTTGGGCACAAGTTTTTTAGATGCAACATTTGGTTACCACAGGGCCTTTCTCTGAATCAACACTCGGTCCTGTCTACTTGCCAAGCAGTGTGAATCTCGGTAGTTGTCAGAAGATTAACCAGACTGTGGTTTAAAATTGGAGCATTTTACTTAATATCAGCTATAATATAGACCTGAGAAAACATTTTTTTTTTAATATTTAAAAATACTCCTGCCTAGAGGTTTTTCTGACCATCGTCTTTAGAGCCTTGGTGGTTATAAAGAGTTCCCTTGTGGTTACTCCATAATAGCTCACCACAAAACTGTTCCATTTACCCCTTCCTTTTCACACTGGAATTTTGCTTTTGAAAAGCAAGAGAGAAATTTATTTTTTTGTTTTAGTGCATCATAGCAGGCAATCAGTAAATAATGATTGAATGACCTAAATAATTCAAAATATATGTGCTTAATGAATTTTGGATTAGCAGATTCTAAATGATGTCACTGCTTATAAATGCAAGCCAGATCAAAAAGACCTACTAATTAAAAGCTGTAGGAATGACACACAAGTGACGAACCCCCCGGCACTGTAGTAAGGGTATTTCTCGCAGCATGGACTATGCCTCCTGGGGAAGAGAGGAATCCAGGCAAAGAGAACTCAGGGGTTGTGAGGTCCTTTCATAACCTTTAATGCTTTGTAAATAGAAACCAAACAAGAGAGCAACCAAACAACTCCCCAACCCAATGTGGCTAAAACCAGAGGGCACTGGGGCTGTGTGGGAGAAATGAGGCCCCCAAAAGGATCTGAGTCAATATGTCACAGTTCCTATAGGCACCAGTTCACATGGAGCCCTTCTCTGAGATCCATCCTCAGGCGTGTCCTGGACAGACTCTCACCTATGTGCTAGCAGGAATGACAGCAGGAAGACATGGCCATCCTTCCCTGAGCACTAGTGAAATTTCGTCTTTGAGGCCAAAGTTCTGAGTTTTTCTTCTATTTGCTAACTAAATGGGTTCCTGAAATTTCAATCATGTCCATTTTACTATTTTCAAAAATCAAACATGAATAGTGTTTTTATTAGAGCTATTCTTAACATGTAAATGAATGTACATGTACACACATACACACAACCAGGGTATATAATCGATGCAAATGATATTTATAGACACCACAGCCAAGGTTGTGCTGGACACACTGGGTAGGCCATCAAGCATGACTCTGCCCCACACATCAAAGCATCCATCTAGCCAATATTTATCCAGTGCCAACTATGTGCTAGGAACTGTGATGTGCATATGGCGATGAGTCAACATTCTAGTTAGGGAGATAGACAGTATATGGGAACAGATTAATATTCTAACAGGAGAAGGAAGGACAGGAGGCAACCTAGTTGGGAGAGCCTCAGAAGCTCTGTGAAGCACAGGCCTCAATGAAAGGAGAGAGTGAGCCCTGTGAGTGTTTGAGGGAGGCCACTCTAGGTAGAGGAACAGCAAATGCAAAGGCCCTGAAGGAGGAATGTGCTTGGCCCATTCAAGCAAATGTCAAGCCAAGCTGGAAGGGGGAGATGGAGGGATTATCAGGGGACCATTTAGGAGTCTGTGTCAGACAGATTTTGTCTGCTCTTATTATGCTTTTGAAAGGTTTCGGGTAGGGGAATGGCAATCCATGTGCAGTGTGGTCCACATCAATAATTTTGGAAAATGTATTTATTCTGAGAGTTGGGCCAGGATCCTCAGCACAGTTTTCAGGGATGGCCAGAGGGATACTGTTACTTGCAGAGTAAATTCCTATCCAAGTCTCTTGGATACTATGGGGCTAACTTGGGAATGGGCATCACTCTGCCCACTGTTTCTTTCCTCCCTCCAGCTACCCACCCTCTGATACTGAAAGGCCCGGGAAAGGTGAGCTAGAGAGTGAAACAAAATGCAAGCTGCAAGTCAGTTTGGGTTCTACAACTTGGTCCAGTTTTAGGAAAGGAAGGGTGAACCGATAGCTGATCTGAGGTCTGGGAAGTAGCTGAGCCATGTCGATCATCAGTATTTGCCCTTTGCTTTAGATTCATTAATCCAGCCCCAGGCTGGCTCTTTTTATTAATTTATCAGTTTATTTTATTTTATTTTACTGTTCCTTTTAGGAGAAGTCCAAGGCCAGGAAAGCAGTAAAGTAGTGGTTTTTCTTCTTTGCTTTAAAAATGTTTTATTGAAATAACGACTTTGGAAGATAATACAGAAACAATTTCTGCATAACACATAATTATTCAGCTTAGCAAATATTTTAAAAGTAAGCTAAGAGACAAAGCATAGGCGTTGACATTAATTATCTCTGTATTCTAAATCCAAGAGAAAAGGGAAAGGTGGGAGAAAATAGGGTTCTTCTCATTCTAGTTAGTAAATTCAGTTTGAAAATACAAGATGAACTGGAATATGTTTCCTTTCCAGCCTCCCTCTTTCAGTCAACTTCATAAGTTCTCCAAGGAGCCCTACCAAGCCCATTTGCTCCTTCCTCCTCCCCACTCCAACCTCCTGCTCTTACCACCAGCCCCAAAGGGGAAAACGCTGGGGGAAACAGGATGTTTTGGTTTTTGTTTTAACCTGTTACACACTGAACTACAGCTTGAGAGCTGGAATAAAATGAAAGACCTCGCACTTGGAAAGCCCCATTCTTGCTTCTCCAGGCTCTCTGTTTCCAGGGTGTAGTCTAATCCCTTGGCCTTCTTGCTGGGAACGCCAGGCTTCAGACCTGCTGTAGCCTCTACTTGGAACATTCCCAAGTAAACACTAGAGTCTTGTCCTCCAGTCATTAAGCTCGCTGCTCAAATAGCACTTCCTTCCACCGTGTATAAGCCAGAACCCACCAGCCCCATCTGTCTTCACTGCACTGTCATGTTTGTTTCTCTTTGTAGTGCTCATCACTGCCTGACCTTCTCCATGTTTGTCTATTTATTATCTGTCTCTCTTTCCAGGACATAGGCACCTTGAGAATAGGGACCTCAGGGGTTTGTTTCTGGCATGTGAAAGGTATGTAATAAACTTGAATGAGGGGGAACAAGAATTTTTGCATAGTATAGTACACTAGAAATTACTTTCCAGTTTATGGCTTTCATTTTAGAAATGAGGAAAATGAAGCCCACGCTGAGAGGCAGAATGACTTCCCCAGGTCACACAGCCAGTCAGCAGTAAAACCTGGGGCTGGAAGTCCAGGGTCATGACTCTCCCAGGACAGTGTTCACCCTACTAACTCCTAACCCCAGTTGCCTCTTATATCTTTCCCTTCTTACCCTCTCTCTTCCTTTCTTCTCCTCTCTTTATCCCCGCCCTCCATTTGCTTCTAATAAATCATAAGGGAAATCTCAAGTAGATGATATTCAGTAAGTGGTTTCCTGCCTCAACATCCAAAGTTTGAGCCAAGAACAGAAGTAAATTAAGACCTGGGTAAGCATCACGTGCTAAAGTCTGCAAGGCAGGGATTCATACCAGATTTGACAGATGCAGACATTGGCTATCAGAGAAGGTAAGGAACTTTGCTAATTATCTGCGGTGCTAGCACCAGAGTCCTTCCTCCCACCTGTATTGCTGGCGTCCCACACTGAACTGCCTGCACTGGACTCCAGGTCTCCCTTTGGGTGTCCCAGTCACTGATGGATGCCTCTTGGACCACAGTGACCTGTACTCTCTCAGATTCTTAATGAGCCACAAGTTATCCCTCATCAGCTTTGGAGCAGTGGCCTGACCTTTGATCCAGAGCTTAGAGTATGTGTGTTGGAGGTTGAGGGGAATGTCATAGGCATGGGTGATGCTTTCTGGAATGACAGCTCATCTGGAAACCCATCCTCCAAGGACTGAGACAAACTTGAAAGCACCTGCTTTTCCCAGGAATCACTCTCATTCTCCCTCACACATTAAATCACAGGTAACAGAAAGAGCAACTCTGGGCAAAACACCTTTAAAATGAACAAGCCCACTAGCACTTAGCAAAAGTTGGCTTGAACATGCATGCATGTTCAAGCACCAGAGTTAACCAGCTCATCCTGAGTGGTTATCTGACTTCATCTTTTCTCCTTCCTTAATATTCCCACCCTACCACATCCCACACACAGAGTTTTATTTTTTGATGAGAGATAGGCAATCTCAGAGTTGAGACTTTGAAACAGGGCCATTGTTAGTGTTATGTGGAAGGGGGATTAAACAAAATCTAAGCAGCTCCAAAGGATAGAATAAGGCTCAAGGAGGGCAAAGGGGGTTATGGAGAGATTTAGGGGATCATATATAGAGAGAGGTTCTAATAACTAGAGCTGCCTCACAAAGGAGCAGCCTGCCGGGTGAAGCAGTAGCTGCTATTTCTCAAAGGGTACAGAAGATGGCTGGCTGCACAGCCTCTGATTAGTAAGGTTGGGGGGACCTCAGCATACCTTGGTCCTTCTGACCCTAAGACTCTAAGATATCTTGAAATCGTTCACTTACTCTCATCTTTTGTTGAATCACTTTATTGAATCATTATTTCCTAAAATCTTACATGGTTCATGAGGAAAGCTTTTATCTTCAATCCCAAATGTGCTCATTTTGAACTTTTAAGAAATAAGATAAATTTATAAACAGGACGTTAACATTTGCCTTTCAAGATAGCTCACATATATTTCTTATATTTTAACTATCTTCCTATGGTATATTTAAAAAGAACAACACTATGGGTAGTATGCTCTAAAAACCCAAAGAGTCAGAATTGTCATCCTGATCTCTAAAACAGACAAATAAATCCTCTCATTAGCCTCAAAATCACTGCTCAGCACCCTTGACTAAGCTTGCAGTTGATGAGAGAACCCGTCAACCTTCTTAAAGGAGCAAGAAAATATTTGCTGTGGCTACTGTGAACCTACCGTGTGACCTTGGGAAAGTTACTTAGCTTCTCTGAGTCTCAGTTTCTTCATGTGAAACATGGAGAGTAAAATAATACCTAGTGTACAGAGTTACTGTTAGCACTGAATTAAATAATACATGTAATTACTTTTCACAATACCTGACACATGGTAAATACTCAAAAAAGGCTTGCTATTATTATTATACCTAACATCATCTTCATCATGATCTTTATTAGAAATTACTACTACAAAGAGAATACATAGAAATATCATGGGATTGCCATCCTGAATGCTTTAGATTCTTGGCATTAGAATAGCACAAACATTACGTGGTCATTGATTTCCTTATTGTGCTTTGGGGTCATCCTTGATGGCACAGGGCTCATGAGAAGCACTTCCTAGGACAGGTAGTATTTCTTATACTTCCTAGAACAGGTCATATTACTACAGAAAGCATCGTCTGTGGACCAGCAGCATCTGAAGGAAATCAGCTTTGGGGCACAGCCCTACTTTTGATTCAGCAGCTAAGATGTGTGTGTTGAGGGAATGAAAAAAGTTGTTATATTTATTCCCAGTTTATTTTTTAAGTGAACATTAGAGATATTAAGTTCCCCTTAAAATGTTCCAACTGTCCCCCTACAGCCAAACTTCCTCATGAATTTGGCATATGATAGATGCTCTTGGGTAGTGAAAGCATAAATAAGACTGCTTTTCTAATGGTATGTGATGAGTCAAAGTAAAATGAATATCTTAATATAGAGAAAACTCTAATTTAGATGAGCCATAAAAGTGTTTCTCTATTATGGCCTTCAGAAAATCAGCTTAACATCCCTCTGGGATTTAGGACAGTGTCTGAAGTACAGTAGATACCCATAATATAATTGATAGATTGATTAAAAGTATTCAGTTTCCTAGATTCTAAAAGATTAAATCCAAACGATTTATTCTAGAATCCTACACCTACCGCAATCTGGTTCTTCTTCAAATAGAATATGCACATAAAAGAAAAATACTAAAGAACTATGGCTTAAAATTCTCTCATGTAAACCAAATCTAACAATAAGCAGTCTTGGAATAGTATACAGCATCCAAGCATTATTAATGAACCAGTATCTTTCTTTTCTTCTCTATAAATTTTAACACACGTGATATTGTTTCTCAAGTCACCTCCTGGTCCAATATAATTGCGACAGCTCCAGTCATCTCATCTGCATTCCAAGTAGTAATTCAAAAAGGGAGATATAAACATGCACCTTCCCAGAGACCCCCATAATATTTCTGCTTATATTTCATTGGCCAGAACTCATCCACATGGTTACACTCAACTGAAAAAAGGTTAGAAAATATAATCTTTAATTCTGAGCAAGAAGCTTAGCTAAAGAGCAGGGTTAGGTTACTAAGGAAAAAGAGAAGAAAAGATATCAGGGTAGGAAGCAACTAGCAGCGTCTGCAAAAACTTTGAATCCCACTTCCAGCTGAATCTACTCTCTACTCACTTTCATTTGCCATGCCCTTCAGGGGCTCATCTGCTTATTGTCTCCCACACGTGACATTTGCTCATCATGTCATTCTGGCTTGGGGCTCCTCTTCACTGCAATGAGGCCTCCTCCTTCAAGATTCATGTCAGGGCTCTTCCTATCCACAGAGCATCCTGATTCCATTTTCCATTGAAACCTACAAAATGTTTAAATATATTTAAACATAATTGTTTAAAATATACCTCTACAATGACAGTGTGATATGCCTATCAGGCATGGGCTGATTTTGTTTTTAACCAAGTTCCTGGCAAAGTAAGTTCCTCACTTACTGTGAATAGTCATATATACATTTGTATTTGTTACCAGTGACAGTGCTAGACAAGAGCTAGACAAGGACTCAGCATTTAAAAGTTTCAATGTTGTTCTAGCTTGTCAAACTCCCTTTGTTCCAATGCATAGAACGATGAAATTGTACCATCTCCCTGATTCTCTTTAGAGTGTAATAGTTCAAGGAATATGGAGATTTTATTCATTTGTTTGTTTGTTTATTTTTACAGAGGACACTAAAAAATGTTCATAAACCCTATTTGTGGATTAAGTCAAGTCCTCCTGGAGAATTTCTGGTCTCTGTTTAACTTTGCAAAGGTTACTAAAGTTCTTAGACTCACAAGTCAGAAAAGGCCTTAAAGGTCTTCTAATGAAGTCTGATCCACCCCTTTATGCAGATGGGCAAACTGAGATAAACTAAGGCCAAAGATAAATGTCTTGGCAAAGGTAGAGGCAGAACTTGGAGGCCGTTCTTCAGGCACCCTACAGTTCCCTAACACTGCACTGCACCATCATATTGGAGAATCCCTGTTTCCAGCTCTGAGAAATCTGAGATGATTAATCACTCTATCAGACCATCACTTTCTCTTCAAAAACCTCTTCCCCTGTCAGCAGTCCAAACTCACACTCTCCTTCCAATCGAGGAAGGCCATAGCTGAGGAATTGACATGCTAAACTAATTCAGACTTCTGAAGGCTTTAATTTAGAAATGGGGACCCCAAATCTTGGCTTAGCCTCCCTTTCCAGCCTTCAGCCAAGCCTCTGTGGAACATTCCCAATATCTAAGCAAAGAAGTCATTTTCTCTGCCATGTCATGTTTACAGTTTAGAACTTGCTGTTGTTTTCTTTGCTCAGACCAAGTCCATGGACTAAATAGAGATGTGACATCAAACAGTTGGGCAAACACAGTTGTCATAGCCACCCCTGTGCACTATGGGAAAGTAGTTGGTCCTTCTCCAGTGATACCCAGGAGTGGGCTCACATTGAAAGGTCATTGGCTAACAAATAGCAAGCTTGCTCAGTGCCTGAGATGTGACAGTTGTTTGGAATCCATTTACACTGGTTTTACTCGAGAGTTTATTGTTATTTGAATCAGTCATGGCTTATTATGACTAACAACATTTACTATTTATTGAGTGTCCATGGTGTAAATAGAAAAAGGAATGTGTCCATCTTCAAGAATAAACTAGCAAACACACTGTGTGTGGGCTGGGAAGAGGGATAGATGGATAACTGCATCCTGGATGTTCAACAGATGGTCCCACAACAGCCCTTGGAGGCCCCACATATCACACAAATCAACTCCTCATTCTCCAGCTGGGCCAGAGAAGTTCTGGGACCTTTGAGGGCAGAGGAGGTGTGTATGTGTGTGTGTGTGTGTGTGTGTGTGTGTGTGTGTGTGTGTGTTTTGGGGGGTGCCCAGCCCTTGAGTCACATGTCTCCAATCTCTTTAATTTCCAGAGGGCCAGATGGGCTCAAATTGTAGCCAAGTCAGAAGACTCTCCTACAATAAATGCAAGTAACTATAGACCATCCTGAAAGTCTCCAAAAAATGACTCCAACCAGACTCTTCACACCACTTTGAAGTTTACTGAAAAGTGGAAGGAACTCTAATATCTTCTAACCCAATCTCTCTGTCCTCCACACGATATTCCTGTCAGATAAATTTTAGTATCTGCTTGTTCCATTCTAAGGTCTGGGATTTCTCAATTTTGTGAAACAGTGTTTTGTTTTTTTGTTTTTGTTTTGTTTTGTTTTGCTTTGTTTTGTTTTGTTTTTGGCAATACTTTACATTGGTTCTGTAATTGTCCAATAGGAAATCTTTGAGTGACAAAGACTCAGACTAGAGTAAGAAAGAGAAGTAAGAATCAAATTCTGCAGGGTTTGTTAACTTAAACAATACCATAAACAAAGTCAAAAGAAACTAATAAAAACAAAAGTTGCAATGCATAGGAGAATTGAATAGTTTTCTAATATACAAAAGCATTTATATAGAAATTTGAACAAAGTATCCAATTTTAAAAAATGAGAAAAGGAAAAAACAAAGGACTAATAAACAAAAGTTTTTATCTCACACACAAAGAAATGCAAATTCGAACAAGAAAATGCCATTTTCACTAATGATTGACTAATGAACAATCACTTGATAATAACTAGAATATGGGAAAAGAGACACTCATACTTTTTGAAGAGCAATGTAGTTATATCTATTAAAATTTAAAATGAACATGCCCTTTAAAATTTAATTCATAGACATATTTTTATGAGTGCACAGAAATATCTCCAGCAATATTTGTAACAAGGAATGCTTGCAATAGGGGAAAGTAAACAACTTAAATGCTCATCATTAAGACACTGAAATAATAAATTAAGGCACATCTAACAAGGAATAACTGAATGAGGCAGATCTCTATAAGTGAATATAAAAAGTTATCTATGATAGAGTAAGTGAAAAACAAGGTGTAGAAATGTGCATATAGTACGAGCTTATTTATGTAAAAAATATGCTTGTATATTCATAGAAATTTCTGCAAGAAGATGTAAACTATTAGCGGTGGTTACCATTTATTTAAAGTTTAAAATATGCAAAGACAATACTGTATTTCATTTATAGACATATATCTGTATCAAGTAGAAAATATGCATGGAACTGAGACATAATAACATAGTTTCAGTTTAGGGAGAAAGAGAAATAAAATTGGTGAAGGGCCCATAAAAATCTTAAACATATTTTAATGTTTTATTTCATTAAGTATACATCTACAACATTCTTTTCAAATATCTGAAAGGGCAAAAAAAGAAATAAAAGAAGACTCATTTGACTCTAACACCCTTTAACCTTTATAGAATCTCTTAAAATAATCAGTGATACAATGATGACTCATTTTTTTTTTTTAATGTGAAAGCCTGGAGTGAGTAGGGATTAACATTTCCTTAGAGAAATTGGATCTACTTGGTAGAACATTCTTGTACTAATCTTTCTTGTTTACCAGATTTTTCCATTAATACAGTCTGAAAGGAACAGTTGTGCTTTCCTGGTGTGTTTCTGTTTGTTTTCAAACAGCAGCTGATATTTTATCAAGTTATCAGGCTTTGTAGTGCTGGGAAAACTCTTTTATCTTCCTCACTCCAGCCTTGGAAATCAACTGTCAAAATTACTGGACTTTTGGTAAGTCATAGATTTCCAACAAAATATTACTGGCAAATTGTGTTTGAAACTTGGTGGCGAGTGCAGGGGAGGTCTTCATTTTCTGGAGAAGTCAAAATGTTAAGCTGTAGACTGGGTTCTCAGATCTTCACAGCGGAATTCTTCCTTAAATACTCTACACTCTCTCCTGCTTACAGATCCCCACTGACGTCTTTGGGGACTCTGCACAAGATGATTCAGAATCCACCACCCAGATTGCTCCTTAAGAGCAAAGAGAAGGGCTCGGTGACATGGCACTAATTGCCCTTTGTCCATCTGATTCAGGAACTCATGGTGATGAGAGATAATGGCATTGAGCAGTGAAATGTAATCATTAGTCAATCATTAGTGGTTAGGAGATCAATCTTGCTTTGGATACCAGAGTAAGTGGCCTATTGCTTTGTACTACACAGATTTTACTCACATAGTATTAAAACTGAGTTTTAAATATACACAATGGATTTTTCTTCCAAGCGCTGCGTCACGAATACGACGGTGAATATTATCTAGTGAGTGGCTCACATCTAAAAGTCACTCTTTACAAGTCAGTTTTCTAACCAGAAATCTAGGTAAAACTCTTTGCTAGACAGCCTAGTTGGCTTGTTCCAGCCTCCCAACTGGAAGCATGCTGGCCACAAATTAGCTGAAGGAAATTTTATAGAAAGAAAGAAAAAAATCCACATTGCATACTGTGCAACCAAAACCAACAAACCCCAGTAACAGTATGTTTCTGTAAGAATGTTGATTGTGTCTAGATGGATTCCATTCTGGGATACTCTGCTGGCAGAAGC
This sequence comes from Macroglossus sobrinus, assembly GCA_004027375.1. Classification (NCBI taxonomy): domain Eukaryota; kingdom Metazoa; phylum Chordata; class Mammalia; order Chiroptera; family Pteropodidae; genus Macroglossus; species Macroglossus sobrinus. The sequence goes on along the minus strand of PVKZ01001028.1, from coordinate 176,732 downwards.
CTTCCCGGCCTGTCTCCTCCCACTCATGCAAAAAGACTGGTGATCTTTGGGTATCCTCCACACTCTACTTTCTCTATGGTTATCTGGAAAGCAAGGGCTTTTGTATAGATGTCCACCTCACTCCCGGTCCGATGGCCTTACTTATCCATCCAGGGCACTTGAGGTGTTGCTGCAGTAACAAATCCTAGCAAGTGAATGAAGACTCATCCCTTGGACTTGGCCAGAGGGTATGGCTCTTCCCCACAGCTCTCAAAATAGCCTTTTTCCTCTGAAGCTTTGCATAATTTTTATCATCTAACAGCTAACATATATTGAGCACAAGTATGCTCAAGATCTGCATTGTCCAGTACAGGCGTCACTAGCCACATGTGGCACTTGAAATGAGATGTGCTGTAATGCTTAAATTGCAACATAATATATGACAAACATGAAATTATATACCTAATATATAATGTTTTCTTATAAATCAATAAAAGAAATAATGATACAAGTTTAAAAAAATGTATGAAAGACATGGAAAAATAAGTCACTAAATAAAACTGGACAAAAAATATAAACCAACCGTTAATCACACTGTCAAATCAAACCACGATGTCATGTCACTTTTGATGATCAAAAAATAAAATTATACTTTAATTAATCTCTGACCCAGTAATTCCACTTCTAGGATCCTATCCCAAATAATTAAATAGCTATATAAATGCGTTTTATTTAAGGATGTTTATTGAAGTAATATTTATAAAAACAACCTAAAATTCCCACAATAGAGACAGGATTAAATTAAGCATGGAACACTCATACCATGGAACATTTTACAGCTGTTGAAAATCACAAATTCTCAATGACAGAGAAAAATGCTTAAGCCATATAGTTGAGATGTGCTGTAACTGTAAAATAGAAAATGGATTTTGAAGACCTAGTACAAAAGAAAAAGTAAAATACCTCATTAAAAATTTAACCCTTCAAATATTTATTGAGGGCCTACTAGGGTTCAGGCACTAAAGCAGGTGCTAGATGTATGAGGTTTGTGAAATAATTAAAGCCTTTGTCCACATGGAGACAGTAAATAAGACAGCAAAAAGATGAATAATCACAAAACTAGATAAGTGAGATGAAGAAAAAGCCAGGGTGTTGCAATTAATAATAAGGATCAGAGGGTGAAACCTATTTATCTAGAGTGGCCAAGGAAGGTCCATCAAGAAGGTGGCATTAGTCCTGAGACCTCAAAGTGGGATGAGCTAGACATGTAAAGAACAGGAGGAGGAGCACTTCAGGAGGGAAAAGGGTATGAACAGATCTCGAGGGTCCTGGAGCACTGTCAGTGAGGGGTCTTTGGGGTACCATGTGAGGTTGCTCGTGGAAGCAGGGCAGACAGGTCAGGATAAGGAGCTGGAATTTTATTCAAGGTGAAATGGGAAGTCGACGAAGAGATTTGAGAAAGGTGGTGACTGATCCATTTTATGCTTACAATATGTTCTTCTGGCAATTGTTAAGAATGGTTTGGACCCAATGCAGATGCAGAGAAACTAGTTAAGAAGCAATGTAGTCATCAGGCTGGCAGTGTTGGCAGCTTGTTCTAAGGTGGTGGCAGCAGAAAGTGCTCAGTGGAAAGTGTATTTCACTTGTCCCTAAGTCCTCTAGCTTTCAGGGCTCAAAGGAATACAGAGACAATGAAATACAAAAAAAATTACTAACTAGGAGAGTCCCTTTCCTCCTCAATATTTCTGAGGAGTGCCCAAGAGGAGGTTGCATTTTCCTGGAGGTTCCTCTCACCACTTGCTCCTGCTCCCTAATCTAGACTCAGTACTTGATCCCCTATCACAGTCCTGTGGGCTGCCCCAGAGAGTTGTGAACATGACTTCCCCTGATTCCCCAAGGCAGTGCTAACACAAGCACAAGGAAGGCGTAAAGCTTCTCCGGAGACACAGGAAAGAGAAACAAAAACTGGAGCGCCACAGGAAAAACCATCTTCACTTTATTATCCAATATGCCTGTTGCAAAGCAGCAAACTGGGCTTGTTCCCCCAGCTCTTTACCCTCTAGTTCCAGGGTCCAAACTCCCATTTCTTGGGCCTCAAGGAGAAAATTTAAAAGTCCTGATACTTCATTACTCCAGTTACCTTTACTACCCACTTTATCTCGGTTGCTCCCATGCAGATGCATGTGGGGCTTTGCCTCTCAGAAGTAGGTGGCCCGTCAACATCCTTCCCTAAATAAATGGATAATTTTCCTCTGTTGAGACCTTCCACTTTCATGTGGAAGTATCGGAAAATAGATTTTTAAAATCACACTTTCCTCCACACTTGTATGATCTCATTTAATCCTCATCTGAAGATGTTATTTATTCCCTTTGAGCAAAGATAACAAAGGTGGCTAAGAGAATACTTTGCTCCAATCATAGAATCAGTAAGGAAAGAGTGGAGAGACAATTCAAAACTGAATCCAGCTTAAACACTGGCAGGCCACCATCAGCTTATACTACCTCCCCTGCAAAGACCAGACCCAAGGGCAAGGTCTTATTTCTCACAGCACCATTCTCCCCTCCCTTTTAGAAATCCACTTTTTACCTAGATGACTAGATTTAAGAACAAATTGTGTAGAATCTCTATGTCCAAAATACATTTTAATTTAGCAACATTTTCCCTCCTGAGAATGAGTGGTTTTGCTTTTTTTCTCTAAAGGAAAATTTCTATGTGCCTAGGAGCTGGAAAGCCATTCAAATTTAGTCTATTTAACTTTAAATAAAAATCAATAGTTTCCTATGGAGATCACAAGTGAAATTATATGCCAGACGGCAATTCCTTATATTCTCCTAAGTGAGCTTAAAGAAGAGAATGGTCAGAGTTCAGAATACTTCTTTTAATTAAGCAGAAGACAAGGAGGAGGTGGAGGAGTAGTAGTCAACATTTATTATTACTTTGTAGCATGCACTGGGCCAATTTCTTTATATGGGTTGACTTATTTAATCCTCACATCAACTCTATTAAGCTGATGCTATTATTAGCCCCATTTTATTGCTGAAGGAATTGAGCCTCAGAGAAATTATCAAACTTGCCCAAGATTACAGCCTGTACTTTCTATTTTAAAAATATGTAGAATTCTGAAGCTTTTTAGTAAGATGAGCTGGACAGAAACCTCTGTGAAAGTCAGTCCCCAAAGCCTCTTCCAGATAACAGGGCATCTAGAAAACACAAGCATCACTGGATGTTATTAAGGGCTGGTCCATGAAGCAGATGCTTGTCACACCTACTAATAAATTAAGGTGAAAATCAAGTTGTATTTGCGTCGCACCATTTAATCATTGAAGCTTTATTCATCACAATTGAATGAATCTGACTCATTCATTTACTCATTTATGCATTCATTGATTGGCTGACAGATGTCAAGTATTGCAAGGCACTGAGGATACAAAGGTTAATTAAAGTCCTATGTCTTCAAGTGGCTCAGAGCCTACAATGGGACAATAGGCTTTAAAGGGTGGGTCTTCCGCGCCCCCCCTCCCCCCCCCCGCCCCCCGCCGCCCGCTTCTGCCCTCTTAAGCCTGGTACCTCCAAGGCTAAGGTAGTAGAAGGGGTTCTTTTGTCCTATGACAGAGACATTCTCAGCATAAAAAAAAAAAAGGATTTGTGTCAGTAGATATGTAACTTTTCCAGTTTGCTTTTCAGATTTTCTGTTCTCAGGTCAAACTCATGTGGTAGCTTTTTCTTCCTCCTTTTCCTGTTTTAGGATCAGAAGCTCCCATTTTCCCTTATCTAACAAGAAAGCTATAGGGAACAGAAAATGACTGGCAACTGATGCCTGAGGCTGAGACACAAGTAAAGCTGGATAGTTGGGAGGTGAAGTGGCTGCGAGGACGTAGACAGGAGGGACCATCCAGGAGGGCAGATAGGACTTGAGGAAAAGTACATTCTATGCTAGGTAACGGGGGTGGCTGGGTAGCTGGTCTCAGAGAAAGATTCTGCACCTATAAATATTGTTTTCGGCAAAATAACATTGTCCACATCTTGTTGAATTAGTGTTGCTTATTTGAATAGTACTCAATTTGTAGTTTTTAAATTTTGATTTGTAAATGTATTTTGGTTTAAATACATAAGTAATAAACATAATTTATAAAAAAATATACTTAATTTTAGATATGTCCTGTTGTGTGGAATTTATAAAAACAATAGTGATGTTTGTAGAATCATTTAGTATTTCTATTTCTAAATTTAAGGCATAATTCATATACAGTAAAGTTAACTCTGTAGTGTACAGTCCTATAAATTTTGACAAATGTGTATAGTTATATAGCCATCACTACAATCAAAATATAAAATAGTCTATAATTCCAAAAGTTTCCCCATTCTACTTTGTCACTAACCCTCCTACCACCCCTAGTTAGCTCCTGGAAACCACTGATTTTTTTGTCCCTATATATGTGCTTTTGCAAGAATGTCATATTAATGGAATTGAACATTCTGTAGCCTTAAAAAAAAATAGTTTGGTTGAGGTATAATTGACATATAATACATTGTACAAATTTAAGGATACAATTTGTTAAGTTTTGGCATGTGTATATATTCATGAAACCATCATCATTATAAAAGAAAAAGTGAGTATATCTATCATCCCAAAACGTTTCCTCATAACACTTTGTAATCCTACCTCCCATGCCTCCCAGTCTCCCATCCCCAAGCAACCACTGATCGATCTGCTGTCACTCTAGAATACTTTGCATTTTCTAGAATTCTACACAAATGGAATCATGCAGTATGCAATCTTCTTCATCTGACTTATAGTCAGCATAATTCTGAGATCCATGCATATTGTGTGTATAAATAGTTCATTCCTTTTTATTGCTGAGTAATATTCTATTGTTTAGTAGTATTTCATTCCAAGTAGTATTCCTTGGTTTAATCAGTCTTTTAAAAGAGAATTCCTCATGGTTTTAATTTGAATTTTTTTAATGACCAACGCTGATGAGCATCTTTTCATGTGATTATTTGTCATCTGTCTATCTACAAAATATCTGTTCAGATCTTTTGCCCATTTTTTTAAATCCAGTTGTTTATTTCCTTGTTGTTGGCTTTTGAACTCTTAGTATATTCTAGATATAAGTTCTTTATAAGATTTGCGATTTGAAAATATTTGTCCCAATGCATGGCTTATCTTTTCATTCTCTTATCAGTGTCTCCTGAAGTTCTTAATTTTAATAAGCTCAATGTGTCAATTTCTTTCTTTTATGGCTCATATTTTGGTAATATATCCCAAGGTCACAAAGATTTTCTTCCATATTTTCCAAAGAAGTTTTATAGTTTTAAGTTTTATGATTAGGTCTATATCCCATTTAGAGTTTATTTTTGTATAGAGTGCAAGATATTGATCAAGGTTCTTTAAAAATAGTTCATGTGAACTCATTTTAGAAACACCATAATAGGTTTTCTCATTTGACAAGGGAAGGAAAGAGATAAGTAGTATGAAGAAGGGAACATAAAGTTGAGACTTTCCATCTTTTTCTATTTTTTTTTTAATAGGTAGAGAATTGGATTTGGTTTTAGGTTGTAGAGATAGAGCCACTCAAGAGATTGAAAATCCAATAAGATTCTTTTTGCTAAAAAAAAAAAGTGGAAGCTCCACTTTGACCATCTTAAGTTATCACAGCTATATTCCCAGCATCAAGTCCAATGGCCTGCACATAGTAGGAGCTTAATAAAATGTTTTCGAAGGAAGCAAACAATTAAGGAATTAATGCAAGAGGAAACAAAGAGTTTCCTAACTACCAAGAGTAGTTATGAAAGGAGACTTGAATCGGCTTCAGTGACTGGAGTGAACTAATTTCCAGAAAATGGTCAGAGGGAGATAAATGTGTGGATGAGACAGCAGGAAAATCAAGAAGTTCACATCCGATAGCCTTGTTCTTGTTTGTGTTTGGTTTTGTTTGTTTGTTTGTTTAATTATGAAGCAATGCCTGCTGAGGATGGGGAAAGGAAAGTGGAGGAGGAGGCCTGAATTGTGGGTGAGGAGGAGCACCTTCTGTATGCAGATGGGATACCTGTCTGTTGGTTTTTAATTCATCCGTCCTATCAGGGTACTGGCGTTTTCATTGTCCTCTGAGATAAAAGTCTTGCCCCAACCATTAAAAAGGACACTTTAGGACCAAGTACTTTGGAAAGTTTCTGGGGTTTGCGATGGGTTGTGGGGAGCCATTTTGAATAGGAAACCCTCTCAAAAATGCCTCTCATATCCCATCCTACAGGAAACTGTGTCAAAGTTTGTTCTGAGACTTTTCCCTTTCCTAAAACTATTCCTTCGGTCAAATGAAGGCACTTTTGAAAAACACATTTTCAGATTAACATGTCCCAGATTCTTATTTAGAAGTAGTTTTCTAATTTACAATTTTCTTGAACTTCTCTTAAACTCTTCTCAGAATCCTCTGCATGGGATTGTTGGGCCAGCACCTTTCATAGACTCCAAGAGGATTGGGGCACAGCATTCGGGGGGAATGATGCCATTATCTTACTTAGAAGAGAGGGAAACTTTCTGTGGGGACCTCCTCCAACACTGACTCTTGGCTCAGCTTTTACAAAGCCAACAACAAAAGTTCATTTTTAAAAAACTAAGATGAGCAACATTTGGCATTGTTTTTTCCCATTCTCTTCTCTCTACACCTGTTGTCTTTATTCCTGTTGCATGTGAACTTGTTTTTTTCACCTGAGAGTATTAATTCAAATATCTCAATTTCACTCTAAAATAATAAGTTCCATATGAGTATACTACATTGGCATGTACCATTTAGAAAATGTAATATTCAAGGGAGTGGAGTCAGAATATACTTGTTGTGATTAAATAAATCTTGTGTGTCTTTAGTCTAGTCTTTTTACAGAATGATGTCACTCCCCTGCTTAAAATCGTCTAACTTTCCACTGGACTTAGAATTAAATCCAAAATTCCACCACAGTTTAAAAGGCCCTACATGATGAGGCCTCACTGCCTCATCTCAGACCTCATCTCCCACATCCACTCCAGCCCCAGAAGCCTATGTTTTCCTTAAACACACCAACCCCAATACACCTGAGGCCTTTGCACTTCCTATTCCCTCTGCCTGGCATGTGGTGACCCCAGACCTTCACTGGCCTGGCTATTTCTCATCATTTAGGTTGCATCTCACTCCAAACCTTGTGGATTCTATACTATAAAAATCTCTTGAATACATAATTTTTCCTTCAAATCTAAAGGCTTGTTAGCCAAATCTTTTGTCTTATCATGGCTCCAAAATATAATCAGCTTACATTGTACTACTTTCATCCCCCAATAGACCATATTATTTCATATTTCCTTCTCTTTTGCATGTTTTCTCTGTCTAAAATCTTGTCCTTTTTCACCTGATTTGCTTATACTCTTCTTTTAAGACGCAGTTCAAATGCCACCTCTTCCCCAAAAACTTTATCTGTCCCTCAGTCTAAGTTAACTGAGTTAAATGTACTCCTGACTGTGGTGTTATAATTATTCAACTTGTCCAAATGCTCTACACAACAGAGCACAGTTGCCCCAAGTCCACTCTTCCCATCAGTTGTGATATGCTCTTGAAGGAATATGAGCAAAAGTGAGGCATGCCACTTCCAGGGTTGAGGCCTTTAAGAAGCAGACAAACCTTCTCTATGCTGTCCCCTTCTTCAGGCTTGATGCAGAGGACAGCAAGGCCTTGGGGCTGGTGGAGCCAAAAGATGGAAGGATCAGGCCATCAAACTAGAATGGCTGCCCTGAACAATTATGGGAGAAACAAACAACTTCAACTTATTTTGTTGTAAAACTGTTAAGAAAGTTAATTTAAATATGTAATTATTAGCGAACATCTGCTTAAAATAATGTTGCTGTTCTGCTAAAACTGTCTTTTAAAAATATTTGGCATATCAGTTTTACAAAAATGTAACTGATTAGTATTAAATAATTTGAGCAGTAATTTTGAAACAGACTTAAGGAAGAAACAGTTTTGACTTCAAACCAGAAAAACCTTCCAAAGTTTTTTGTTTGAGGTTTGAAAGTAGGAAAGAAACATAGATACTGGTCATCAAGGTGAAAGGGAGAGGAAGGGGGGAAAGGAGAGGCCATTCTGTTTTCGGAGGTTGTTACTTTGCAGGGCCAAGAAATCAATGGTACTGACATTTGGGGAATTGAGAACAAAGCAAGAGGTAGGTAGGGAAGATAAATTCTTTCTGACAAAGGCATCACATTTCAGTCATCATCTAAACAATGACTTAGGCAACATGAATTTGTACATGACACGAGCCTAAAAAAAAAGAGCAAAAGGTCAGGGATGGAGGTTTGGTAAAATTCCAAATGACTTGGAGTGGCAGAGTGATGGTGTCTCTTGAGTAATGCCCACAATACAGGGGTAAAAGAGAAGTCAGTAGAGGCATGTATATGAAAAAAATATCTCAATAAAAAAACAAACAAACTACTGATAACTAATAAAAGGGAGAGATGCTCTGGCATGGATTTACTTCTTACAGCTCTTTGGGACATTCCAAGAGTACACAGGTCAGAATGTTATGCCTGAAAGCAAAAATACTTGCATCTGTTATGTTTCTAACACTGAACAATCTATTTGTCCATATATCTTTCCCACCAGATTAAGCAAACTGGGAACTTACATGGCTTCATTCTCTACACTGATCTTTTAGCAGTTTCTGAGCATTGGCAGGTACTCGAGTATGTTAAATTTTATTTTGCTGTTGTACATAGGAAGCCAAAGGACATTTTGGGACACTAGAAAAGGGTAGTGAGGAGATACATACAGTATCAAAAATCATTGGTAGATAAAATGTTGTCCTAAGAAAACTAAATATGAACTTCTTGGATTCTTGGCCAGCTTATTGGTCCACTGAATGCTACTCACTTTGTGTTTCCTTTGAGCCAAGGATGGTGGGAATTCTGACTGCTTTCATGCCACTGGAATTCGTGAACATACATGCTTGTCAGACTAACATTGTGAGGGAACAGATAATTAATAAATAGCTCTGAAACACATTTCTTAAATGTTGTAAATGAAATTAGCAATGTAGGTTTAAATTCCAGATATATCTAGAGATATATATTTTTCCCCCTGACGTCTCCCTTCAAAGAACTTTTTCAAAATGCAAAATTCTTAATTAACAGTCACCTTTTCCTGAATTTTTAATGAACTAAACAGCTGGTATGGTTGTACTTTGAAGAAACAAAAATATTAAAAGAAAAAAAGCACAAGGTTTCCTTTGACTTTAATGAGTAGATTTCCAGCTCATTTCCTTTGAAATATAGCCCCTGAATTGCAAATTACTTCATGGTCTTTTTTTAAGTGAGCTCTCTTCCTAAACCGACAGAACCAGCTGCAGCAGTGTACTTACTGTCTGTGGAAATGATATCATCAGCACTCTGTCCTTGAATAAGACCACAATTATTACATTTGGCTCCTTTTCACATAGCAGGATCTGAATATATGCTTGTTTAGTTACTGTATTCAGAAAGTTATCACTTTTATACTCTATCAGCTAGCAACTTAAATCAAAAGAAAGTTTAGCATGAATTACTTGAATCCCACTTTAGAGTAAAAGTTGTTTCAATCTTAATACATTATTAATGTTTAAAGTGTCAGCTTGTTTTCTAATATTCAAACAGCATGTTAACTATAATGCAGATATTCAGCTGGACTAGAAAATAAATTGTTTATATTCATTATTTGATATAGTTATACTTTTCTACTTCAATTTAATATCAAAATTTTGACTAATACACTATTTAATTATAATTATTTTGATACTATAACAATTTAATAAATAACAAACATTTAATAGTTAAAACTAAGTCATTTTTATACCTAGCATAAAAGTTAGACTTTGCAGTCCTACAATCCCATTCCCTAGAGAAAGCTACCATTAACCATTTAGTATAATTCCCTTTTTATTCATATATCAACTTCGGTTTTTCACGGATAGGCTCATATTCATTTTCAGGAGTAGCAAATTATTTCATCTTAATAAAATAACTTTATTTAATCAAATAATATAAAAATATTTTACAGCCATATTCACCATAAAATGTATAAATTTGTTATATCTTTTATAAACGTTCTCATCTGGCAATATATTAAACTATAAATAATTTTAATTTGGTTCTTATTCATAAAATACAAAAACAAGCAGATGACCTTACAATACAAAAAAGATTTTACATTTTCTTTAAAAAATGACTATCACTCTATCTAAAATATAATTTTATTAAAATAAAGCTGAAATGTTAACACCATTTAAATGTACAATAAGACCAATAAACATTTAAAATTTATCATTTCTATCTAGGTAAGTCAATCTTTTCCATTCTTTTGTCAATTATTTTCTCTTTTAAAAAGTGAATATATTAAATTTAAAAATCAATGTAAAATTTTAATTAAACTTAATTTTAATTAATTGCCATTGTGTTCACCCAGTAATATTTTGGGAACTTATAGAAAATACTCAAAAATAAAACATTGATTTTATGTTTTTGTTTTACATACAGGTTCCACAGAACATCACTTATGAAAAAAGGGGTCAACTGCTAAAAGGAGTTTAAAAAAAAAATAAAGAAGTTGAGGTATTAAAGCATTGAAAATTTGAACAAAGCCTTGCATACACTAATGGCAGACCTAAGTTTATGATCCAAGTGGTCTCTTAGTGCAGTGCTGGTTTACAGTACCATCTTGCTTATACAAAGCCTTCCTGAATCCCCCACAGGAAATAATACCTCTGTTTTCTAACTCTCACTGCATTTTGTTTACGTCTCTTAAAAATAATCTGAATTGAGATTATCTAGGATCAAGAATCCTTGAAAAGTGGCAAAACATCAAGTAACAAACTAAAAGAGTAGTCAATCTCTAATCCACAATGATCGGTGGGAATTCTATCAAATCGTTCAACTTGCACTGAGGTTGCAATGGTTTGCATTCGTGAATGAACTTTTTCTAACCATCTAGCTCTCTCTTCAAAATGCCCTCAAATGCAGTGTTAGAAGAAACAAACAATAACAACAAAAAACAGAGCATCTTATTTATAAATTAGAAACTTTTTTTGTATTCTTTCCCAGCCTGATTAAGGTTCTTTAAAAACAAAAACGATCTAATACCATTCTCTAATTATCAATGGAATGTGCTCAATGTAGGATGTTTGAAATATACAGAAACAGAATCATAAAAATATCAACATAATGCTCATGCTTTACAACAATCTGTAATATGTTATATTTTATTCCTAGTTTTTGTTTTGCCAAGTAGAGTTGCGATCATACTAGATGTAAAAGTTTATATCCTCCCCCCGTAACATTTCACAATTATCAATTATTTCTGTTATTAAATATCCTTGTAAAAAAAATTTAATGGTAGCATGTTTCATCTTATAATTTAACAAATTCCTTAATGATGATGAACATTGAATATATTTTTTAAATAAATTAACACAGACTTTCCCAATTTTTACTGTTAAACTATACTGAATATACAGCTTAAGTAGGGTTCTGCAAAACAGGCAAACTCTTCTAAACACTTAAGATGTAGGACATATAATCCAGTAGGTTGAAAAGTCAATCAAGTCCTCTTTATGGATCCTATCACACTAACTGTAAACAATTTATTGAAGGAGGAATAAATAGAAAGTCATTCACTCAAGGTACAAATAAAAATATTCTACAACCATTCGTTATTTTTCATCTTCTCCATCACAAAAAATTTGAACAAGAGGAACAACCCATAAAAAAACCCTAATATATCCAACTAAAATTTAAAATTCTGATGAGACCAACTGAAGAGACCTTTATAAAAAGGTAAAAATTTTAATGACACATGGAAGATTAACATTCTTTAAAAGAACTTTAGCAAAGCCAGTAGCAAAATGTACAATAGAGGAGAAAATTTATACAGTACAAATGACCAAAAATCTATAAAGATGTTCAAACCAGGATGTGGCTAATCTTTTGGGAAGACAATGGACAACATGTCTATTTCTTTTAAAAATACATTCATTTTGACACAGCAATTCAACTGGTAAATGAATGAAAAATAAATTCAAGTACTAATGCAGTATTGTTTTTAATGGTGAAAAATAAAGAACAATTTAATGCACAGAATCAACAGAAGACTAGTCCAAAAAGCAAATACGATACATCCGTTAAAATAATATTTTATATGTAAAAGATGTTTATAATTACAGGGCATTTTAGAATTCTAAATTCAAAACATTTACACAAATATATCCATTCCAAAATGTTGGTACTAGTTTACTTAGAATGGTAAGGCAATGAACAATCTTATTTTTCTTTTTAATTATTAAGTCTCTTTTCTGGTTTTCAAAGAATAATTTATTTCTTATGTAATTTTTTACATCAATAAAAACTTGTATATGCTAAAAAGATAATTATAAAAATTGAAGGGCAAACTGGGAAATCTGCAAAAACATGACTAAGGGCTAAGTACTATTTAAGGAAATTAATTCATAAGAAAAACACTAGGATTTTATAAATAAGTGAACAAAGTAAAAAACAATAAAGAGGAAAATGAAACAGAAAAATAGTCTCAATCAAATAAGTATAAAATAAGACAACATGTTTATCTTTTCATTAAAGTGGAAAGGCTTCCTTTAAAAAAAATAACAATATAAATGAAATATGGAATAGGCATTCTCAAATCCCATCAGACCATTTAATTCAGTAGTTTCACTTCTGGGATTCTAGCCAAAGGAATACTCCTAACTATAAAAAAATCTTTCAGTGAAAGATATCCATCACAATCCTCCTAGACTTATGATGGAATTATGCCCTGATAAACCCCATGTAAATAAAAAATATCATAAATATCATAAGTCAAAAATACATGTAAAAGACCTAACCTACCCAAAACCATAGGTTAGCCTATCCAGTTTCTACTGAATATATATATATTCTACTGAATATATATTGCTTTCACACCATAAAGCTGAAAAATTTTAAGTTGAACCATTGCAAGTTCAGGACCGTCTGTACAAAAAAATAATGGAAATACAGTAGAATATTATTTGGGGACCTAACTACTAGAAGCATCCAAACATTCAACTACTTCAACAAGATTTCACCCACTTTGATACAGAATGATTTTCTGAAATGTAAGGCATGTAATAACTGGTCACTCAGGCAGCCAAACTCATGGAATCTCAGAAGGCTGGTACCAGTCATAAGGAACACATTTGAAAAGATTACGAGAGTCTATTTTATGTTGCAAAAATATCATTCTTTTCATGGGACAAAGGTTATTTACTAGCAAAAGGAAGATATTCCAGATTCAAAAACTAAGAAAAAAAGGGCATAAAAGATCAAGAAAAAGATGACACAGATCTTGCCCCAAAAGAGCTGTTGTACCATTTACTATTTCATGGTCTGCAGATGCTTACAACAAACTCTGGTACCTTCCTGACATTCCAAGATGCAGGTCCATACAGATTTCAAAGAAGTAAAATTTGTAAATATTTATTTGTACTGCATGATGCAAAAACTAATGAGAAAAACATATCACTTTGAATCCCTTTTGAAGCAAGGCAGAATTAAGTAAGAACTGAGATAAGAATTACATGAAGCAGTATGCTACAATCACATAGGTAAGGAAAACATACCTCTGGTGGGAAAAGCCCACAAACATATTAATAGTTCATTCACTCATTTGCTTCATTCATTCGTCAACACATATAAATTGAACAGAGGTTACATACTGCATACGCACTATGCTCAGCACTAAGAGATACAAAAGGATAAGCAGAACTCATGGTCACTGGTGTCCTCAAGCTTACATTTTAGTGGAGGGAAGGAAAGACCGATATTCAAATAAGCGTATGTATGGGGGTGACTTCTCTGCCCCAATTTCTTTTTACTTTTTTCTTCTGTTTACTAGCAACCATTCTTATAAATATTCAGTTTGAATAACATTCATTTTAAATGACTCGATTTTCCTCAACATTTTAAGACCAATTAACCACATAAACCAGTCACTATTAACAAGTTCATGTCCAATTCAATACTTAATATCCGTTAAGTAAAAGATAGAATGTTCTCTATTAATTGACTAAGTGCCATAAAAAGTTCTTAGAGAAGATCAAGACAATCTTTTTTTCCATTTGCATAACAGAAATACTTTTACAATTGCCATGGCACATCCAAGCCCTGGACAGTTAATAGAACTACCATCAACAAATCTGCACACATTCAGAGAATAAACCATAATAAAAACACTGACAACACAGATGGGTGAATAATAATTATAATTAGCCCTTTCAAAAAGAAAAGGTATATGTAAATAGTACATAATAGAGTTAACAACTTAACTGAAGTCTTTTTTTCTTTTTACTCATAAAAGCATAAAGCAGAGACAATACTTTATCCCAGATTAACATGCAGCTTTTAAAAAAAGCTAATGTACATATTAAACATAGAAATTCACCAGTAAAATCTCATTTGTCATTTCCCCCCAAACATACCTTATTCTTCTTTTATTTCAACATAAACAAGGTCCTATTACTGGTCACCTGACCCAATACCTTACAATTCTGTAGCTTGACATTGTTACAAGTATAATGAAGTAACACATGTGCAAAGCAGCTGACTGTACTTCTTTACCAATGGAGAGGTGCTACATCAATTTACCACTCCCTCCCAACCTGAGCACAAACAAAATTTCTCCCAGCCATCTGTGAAGCTGTCTAATCAGGAAGGTCCTGAAAAGCATGATCTCCCTAGGTACTGAACACATCAGCACTGATGAAATACAAAAGCATTCAAGTGCTCTCAGATCATCACTTTTTGGAATATTCCTTGAGTGCAAAATTTTCCTAGTATACAGAGAAACAGAAGTTCATAAAACAATAAAGATAAGACAAATTTCCTACGTTTTCTTGCATACAAAGCTTGAGTCAAATTGTTTTTCATATTAGAAATTCCAATACAACAAACCTAAAAATTTTCAAAAGGTAATCTAGTTTGTTTTAACTGCGGTTTCAATTATGTAAATATACAGAGTTCAACTGGGGAGAGGGAGTTATACAAAGAGACTACTTGGAACACATTTTCATCTAGGTTTTTCTAGAAAATACAATAAGCAAGGCAGATCAATATCTACAAGAATTTGTCATATTTAAAATCAATACCATTAGTAAAATGTATTTTAAGTACAAATTAAAATTAGCATACATTTATCTCATCTCTAGGAACCAAAAAGAGCCCTCATTAGACAGAGCTTCCTCTTCAATGTGGTATCTTGAATACTAACCCAGAAAGTATCTTTAAAAGTGCTCTGCAAATATTATATCCTCTCAAGGAGATACAGAGACATACTGTTAAGAAAAGGTTATCTGAATCTAAAGGATTATTTCAAGCAAAAATAATCAGAGGAATTCTGTATATCATCAATATAAAAGTTTTGGGAAAGAGTATACATTTCAATAACTTAAAATCATATATACATTTCATTTTCCATGCAGGATGATTTAAAATAATGAACACAATGTAGTTGTAAGCCACTGAAAATACGGTCAAGTCTTTGCCCTAGAGTTTACAGTTACATTTTATGGTTAAAAAAGGTATATATGTGTGAGAAACATAACAAGGTTTATCAAATATTTTGGTTTCTAAGTAGAATCTAAACAAAGAGAAAGGATTTTGGTGTGTACACACACAAAATGGCTCAAGATCTAAATAACATGTATGACTCAAAATTGCTAACCACTAAATATAAGGAAAATTAAGAGACTATTCTTAACATAAGCAACAAACTTTTACTAAGGTTTTACAACACACTATAATTTTCTGTGTGTTAAAATTATTTTTAAAAGAAATAGGGTTCAGTTTTCTAGTCTCTTCATTAACTAACATCAGGGTCACAGAATATTTATGTTAGGAAGGAGAAAAAAATGGTTTCATGTTTCCTTAAACTGCAGTTTGTTGAGGGTTATTGTAGGTATTTTCAATTTCAAGGCTTTTTACTGAAATAAAGCACAAATTGTGACCTAGGAACCCTCAGGGCTGTGCCATCAGTAAGCCAAACACAGATAATACAATATAAAACACATAATTTATTTGAGGATTTAAAAATCAACACAAATCAATTTTAGGCACTTCTTGAGTACAGACCATAGGGATTTTCTACCAAAGATCTAGCAGGCAAGACCAAAAAGATTGAAGCTTTAGTTTTTAGGATATACAAGGGCTGAACAACTGATAAAAAATACTGCATAATTAACTCAACTGTATCCGGGTACAATTTCTTTACAATTCCACACACAATTTTAGAGTTTAATAGAAGTTACTTTTTAGCATCCAAAGTTTTTAAATTTTGTCTTTCTTTCCTTTGCCATTATGGTTTTAAAATTATCATACATTCTTTGAGGGAGTACAATATTTAAGTTTTGTTTTTATACAAGTGCAACTTGAAAGTTCAAGTATTTTTTATGACTCCAACTACAGAGTCAACATACAACAGTTGATGATTTTTATATCTTTTAAAGCCCATTTCAACAGGTTTATTTTGTAAAGACAGGCCTCTCATTAATAATTTTAAACATTTAATGTTTATCTTTTTTCTTTAAGTAAACACAAAGAAAAAAATGGAATGTGGCCTATAGTTTTAAAGATGTAAAGATGTCTTCAGGTTAAACACTACACATAAATCTGGTTTGACATCTTTTTCCCACAGAAATTATTTGTACTGGTATTCTCAAAAATGTAACCTATTTTTGGTAACGGAGAGATAATACTCATAATTCAATCCTCTCTACATCTAACTTATTAGCTCAAAGAGCTGGCAAAGTCAAGGTAGTTCTCTTATCTTTTTGAATCTACTTTCCAGCATGTGAAGCTAAAATTAAGAACCATTAAAATGTTAAATACAATATAATTTAAGGTCTCTATTTTGGCATTTATATGCTGAATACACAGCAAGCCATGTACTCATCAATTCTGACAGTACTTTCTAATGAACAAAGTACAAATCAATGAATCAAGCCAGAGGTGGAAATAGCAAAACACTGGAAAACCTGTTTAGAAACTAGTGGTTTTGGGAACAATGGATATAGACAAAGTTTAGAATACCTCCAGAACCAAGATGACATATCTTCATTGATGGTGAATAAAGATACAGGAGAGCAAGGAATGGCTGAGCTACGGGAAAGCTGACCCTCAAGCGAAAGTTCTAAATTATATTTGGGAGGGGTCAAAGTTAAGTCATGCAAAGAAACCTGGTCTCTACCCGGCCTTAAAAGATAAACTGATGCCAAGATACAACTGGGCAATTGAGAGATGACCCCAAAGTCTACAGATAATCTGTGATGTGCTAACCCCTATATACAAAGTAAAACACACTACAGTTATAGTCCCAAAAATGCCTGCAGAGAAAACTAGAAAATTATCTATAGTTTTTCTATTTACACTAATATAAACAGATTTTGAGGTTGTCTGTACTGTATGTGGTTGCTGTAGTCACAGCAAGAAATGTAAAGTGCCTATAAGAGAAGGTAAAATAGAATCCCATTTCTAGGCATCTTAATACTATATACTCAGACAAGAAAAGAACATCTCAGGGACTTCTTAATTTTCCTCAAGTGCCCTGCACTTCTCTGTGATCTCACTGTAACTACCTCCTAGGCACTTCTTAAATTCCAGAAAACAGAAACTCTCCTATTTCATGACACACTTCTAAAATCACTTTAATTACTCGCATTAAAAATGCCAGTCAGTAGTGCTAAAGCACTTTTTTTTTCTTAAGGCAAAATGTCATAGTCCCTACCCACTTCCCCTTGTCCCTCAAACTGCCTGCCTCCATTGTATTCTTTGCCCATTGTGAGAGCCAAAGAAGATAGAACTGAAAATTCAAAGAAGAATCTTCAATATAATATGAACGATATACTTTATAAATACTATTATGACAAAATTAAATACATTTAAATGCTGATAGCATATATGGTTACTTTTACTAAAATATCAAAATAAGTCCTATGACTTTCAAAATTAGTATCACAGGATATTTAAATCCAGCCACATGTACAGAGGTATGAAGCTTTGTTCTTTTCGAAGTTGAGCACAATGACTCTAATCTTTGTTTATATCCAAAAGTAGCATATTTAAAAATTAAAATGATTGCCCTTTGCTTAATTCCACTTAAACTATATATAAATTGTCAATATGACTATTCATGAAGCTCTCCATTTTATCTGGAAGTAATACTGTTAAAATAATTTTGATGCATTTTCAAACACGAATTAACATTTTTTCCCCACTGTAATTTTGGTTTTATGCACAAGTATATAGATAACACCTTATTTTTAATGCTTAGCCTAGAAGGGTAGGCTGTACCAACAAAATCATGTTTTACAAATGTATAAGATTTCATGCATTCTCATGATGCCATGTCAATAATCTACTACAGTAAACCAATTGTAACAATGTAATGTATGCATTAAACATCAGACTGAGAATAAGTTTTAGCCAACATCTTGATAACAAGGGATTGTGCTAGTATATATTGTTGAACTAATATGACAGCAATCCAGGAGACTAAACTGTGATTACTCAAATTAAAAAATAGAAAGGATGACAAGTGTGGATTCGCTGGGCTACAATATATAGAAATATTTGTCTCTTACGAAACTACAATATTTACAAAATGGATTTGGGTTTTAAGGGAGTTTTTAATGAATTCCTTATTGTGATTTGAAAAAAAGTATGAGAACATATGAACAAATAAAGGTTAGTAAATTAGGATTTACTTTTGTAAAAGCAATTTTACAAGTAATAAAATGTTATACTTGCATTTTGAACATTATAATATAAATATAAAACACAAAACATCCAATGTTAAACACTGATCTCCCATGCGTGACTTGGTTTTAGACACTGAATATTTCAAATTTACAAAAACAAACTTTCGAAGTTTTGTCAATGCTTAAAGTATGTACTATTATTCCTCATCAAAATCTTCATGAAATCTAAAAGGCCGGTATAAAAGTAGTTATTTTTTTCTTAAATATTCTAAAACATACCAGTTTAGCCTTCAGATTTTTGGGAAAAGACATACAGAGTACCCAACAATACGTTTTAACACATTTAGGATAAGCTTGTTTATAGCAGAAATACCTCTGGCTTTCAGATATAAAATAAAAAGGTAGCTTAAGCAAACAAAAAGTATTTTGGGCCAAGTTACTTCATAGTAAAAACAATACATTATGTGGATCAGTTTTTAAACCAAATTCTTAAAAGCGTCAAAAAATTCTATTTTATAATTGTCAAACAATGCATTCACATGGTGTAAAACTAAACTCGTAGAAACAAAAAAGTCTCAAACTATTTCAACTCTTAAAATGAATAAAAAATCTGCTAATTAAGAAATTACCTTTGTTGCTTAAATAATGCTTTAATTTTCACCTCAAATTCACTTTAAATGCTTGACATATAACTTAATACCTAAGAAGAATCTAACTAAATTATTTGATATTTATTGGGTGACACTTCTCTGGGTAAACATTTCAGACAACAGTTTTCAATTAACACTAAAAAAATTACTTGGTAATTTTAATCACAATTGATCAATGGATTAACAATTTGCTCAGTAATTTAGATGGCATAAGGTCCAATAAAGGGAACAATTAATGTGCAATTGTGCTCATTAGAAATACTAAGCCAAGAATTTGATAGTCTACTCATTCGATTATATGTTTCCACGTGTGTGATTTGATCAACAACAACAAAAAACAGGTACACAATGTCAAGCTTTTTTCCTTTCTCTCTTTTTTAAAAAGCATCTCAATAATTTGGGGGGTTAGTACAATATAGAGCACATAGGAAAAAGTACAAATGGGCACTTAACACCAATGTCAGTACTCATCTCATTATGGTTGTAATTAAGGATATTATTAATTTTTGTTATTCACTTTGCTTTAGAACATAAAACCATTAACTTGAACTTGAGGTACATACACAATACATATACAACCTTATGCAAAATACTTTTATAAGAAACATTACATTTTAAAATATTGGAAACAATATCTGTGCTGATTTGTATTTTGATTTAATGGAACAAGAACAACATTCAACTAAGGAGGGTTATACTGATAATAAAGCTCTTAAAAATGTCTTCCTCTCCCTTTGTACTTACCACAGGCTACACAATGTCCTGAGAGGATTCATTATGAGAAAAATGTAATCACAGCTTTAAAACCTTGCTTTGGAAGAAACTAATGAGAAAGCAGATTGGAAGGTGAGACTTCATCTTTGTTTTCGAATAAGTGATCTTAATTTTTTTCTTATAGAAAAAGTTTAAATCAGTTTATTATAAATATATCTGAACCATTAATTTTTGCAGCTTTCAGGTAAGTCCAGCACTTCATTTATACAAAGCCTATGAAAAGAAGTCAGTAGAGATCATCTAATCTTAAGTCGTGACATCATCCATTCAAGTCCTTGGCATAATCTATACAGAAAATAAAACCATTTGATTAAATTCTCAACTAAAAAAACTATGAACAGCAAACTAAAAGAAGTATCATTATTTATTTACCTAAACAATAAAAATTAAAAAATCAGTAATAGTCAATGTTGGTGCTACTGCAGTGAAGCTGTACTCTCATACACAGTACATCCGTGTGATTTTTTGTTTCTCTTTCGTGCCTAGAAAACTGCTTGATACATAAAAGGAGCTCAGTAATTATATAACAAATGCCCAGAGAAAGTAATTTAGCAATATGCATCGAGTATTTAAAATATCAATACTCTCTATCCCCTTTTCTATTTCTAGAAATCTGTTCTAAAAAAAAAGAAATCAGACATAAAGATCGATTTATAAGACTGTTCACTGAAGAATTTGATAGCAAAAAGTAAAATTTAAATGCTAAAAATATAGAAATTATAGAACATTCATATGATAAAATATTAAAAACTTCAAAGACTATTTTGCAATATGATAAAATGTTCATGATATAAATGAAGTAAAAATGATAGGATATTAAACTAAATATAGAGTTGTAAAAACAAACTATATAATATTATATCTATATATTAAAAAATTGGAAGAATATAAAATTTCCTATCACTAACACCAGTTATTTCTGAACAATGGGTGACTGAGCATAATCCAAAATATAAAGAGATGTTCATTGTGGTAAAAGAAACTAAATGTTTAGCAAGAGGAACTGGCTGTACAGATTATGTTACAACAAAATGAAAGGCTGTTATGAAGCATTAACTATTATCTATGAGAAGTTTTTATAGAGTTTTTATATAGTTTTATAGAAACTATGCTACCATATTAAATTTTTAAAAAACTCAGATTTTTGTGTTAGTAACAATACAAAAGATAGAAATAGGGAAAAAAAGGCTATGAAGTAAATAAATAAAAGATTGTTTCGGTGTTGGTCTACACTTTTCTGTTAGTAGATTCCTTTCTTTTAAATTATTGATAGAAAATGGTACAAAATAATAAGTGAATAAATTATTTAACTTCAAACTGTTAAATGATTAGTAGTTACCTAATAGCAAACTAGAAACTGTGCTAACTTAACATCCATTATTTTAGTATTTCTTCACAACACTAAAACCAGAAACCTTCCCATATTAAAGGGAGCCCAGGCTTAGAGAGGTTAGCAAATGACACAGATGGTAGTCAAGGGGATCCAAATGCCAACCAATACTAAAAACAAGAATTTGGACCAAGGTGGCCAGACTACATGAGGGAAACAATATCTCCTCCAAAACCAAACATTTCCACTTGCTGACTGTTGTAAATGAAAGCCCATGTGCACCAAAAATTGAAAAGATAACATCACCTATTGATTTCCTCATTTAAAAAGGAAAATGCCAGAGTTCATATCTCTCCTAATTAATGATATATTTTCCACACAATTTTCAAAGTATATAAGTTGAATAGTATATCAATCCTAGATTATTTTTTTATTATCAAATTTAGTATTATAATCAGTGCTTTTGCTTAAAGATCTTTCACAAAGGTAACATATATAAAGATATGACTATATATCTTGATGTGTATTAAACTATCTGTGAAGAAATGTGTAAGTTTTTTAAAATTTAAATGAAATATGGACAATTCTACTTTCCAAATGTCTGTAATAAGGTAATAGTGCCTTCTATTTCACTGAGTCATATTCAGCTTCATCTCCAATTTAATTCTTTTTTCTCTGCTTTTAAACAGTACATACATAACAGATTCTAAATAGAGGTCTTACTTCTGGGTTGAGGTTCTTCAGGTATTAGGAAAGGGCAGAAGCTTGGGGCATAAACATGAATTATCTAAAGTGGGAGAAATTCATTTCCTTTCAAGACCATGGTGAAGTATGAACCAACATTAAAGAGTTTTGAAGCTATCAACTCCAAATTTAAGACCTCTAGAATTCTTCATCTCCAAATTAACTTTCTCTCTGCTTTTAAATACATACAGATCGAACATATTTTGGAAAAACAACTACAACAAAAATGTTTTTTAGTTTTCTCATCTTTTTAGCTTTTAATCTTATTTATAACCTCTTCTATTTCCACCTCTCCTAATAGCACTCACTCTCCATCCTTCAGGTCCTTGATCTGACATGTAACAGTGCTGACCCCTTCCTTCTTGAAATCCTTTCACTTCTTGGCATCAGACTAGGGCAAATTTCTACTGTAGGCACCTACCTTTCTTTCTCAAATCAAAGACTGTCATACTACACTCTCACATTCTAACTCTTTTTTTTTAAGTGCGACAATTTCCTTCTGATAACGCTGGTGGTAAAAGGAGTACCCCAAAACTAATCTCAAACATGAATCCTCTTATATTTCCGCTTCTTTATGTATAAAGTGTAAATTAAAAACCACTGATCTACATAATTGTCAGGAATAAATGACACATTGCATGGAAAACACTCAAGACACAGGCCACGCTCAGCGAATGTTAATTCCTTTCTTACAATATAAGTCCCAACACCTGAAGAACTGTTTCCTGACTTCTCCAGCTCTCCATGACATTCCAGTTTTCTCTGAACTCCTACCGCAACTATTATCTATATGCTCACATGTGTTAGTTCAGTATGTGTATGTGTATTATATGTATGCTATGTATTTTATCATCCTTTACAGAACCAAGCTAAAAACTTTCTCATTTTAGACATGGACTATGTCTTACATCTCCCCCTTACAACAACATTCTATACATGGTAACCTTAAATTTTGATTTTAAGAATACATGTTTCTAAGTTGAACACGTTTTATCCATGAGGAAAACTTCTTACCCCTCGCCAGTAAGAGCACAGCATGCCTGGATATGCCACTGGTGATCTTTAATAGAAGTTAGTTTCAAAAACTGGGAGATTTCTGCTACAGTCATGCATTCTTTAACATCTTGTTTATTAGCAAAAATCAGCAATCCAGCTTTCCTTAGATCCTATAAAAGCAAACAAAATCATAAGGGCCAGTGCATTTTTTTCAAAGATTTTCCAACTTAATAAATAGAATATTTTTGACCATCTTTGTAACCCAGAATTTCTCAACTATTTGACATTAAAGCATCTTACAGCTTTTATGCTGATAGAAGGAAACCTCAAACTGAACACATTTAAGTAATTCAGTCTATACTTGTATGCATATATGTATTTCTTACAGACCGAGATTACATTTATAGTCTTAATAGTCCTATACTGTTATATTTAATCAACAGTCATGTCTTCAAATATACATCTACCCATTCTTCCAACCCCAAATTAGGCTTCTCTGGCTACTAAGAACTACTCTTAAGCATGGCACTCAAGAGCTTTTAAAAATTCTACTGCAATCTACACCTTAGGTATAGGTAACTACAGGTTACCTTCTAGGTACCCAGGGAATAAACTAATTCATTATATACAATGTATGCCTTAGAGCCTAGGGGCTTAATTCTTGGTTGAGAGGTGCTAACCTAAAACAAACCTATTCATCTTCTGAGACCTAGCACCTTTATTTTTCTCCAACAATATTTCTTTGATTTGAATATTTGATAAGGCCCTCTTGGATTGAATGCATTAAACTTATCAAATTTCCCAATTAGAAAGTAAGTTCTACACTTTTATGCCTAGACTCTGAGGCAAGTTCTTTATCCTTTCTGAATTTGTTCCTCATTACCAATATCTGAGTATCTAATCTGAGCAAGACACCCATTATACTAACCATTTTCTAAATAAAATCTCTTTAATCTCACAAGACTGCTATAAGGTAAGCTTTACTATTCACACTTTACAGATGAGGAAACTAAGACTCAGATGTAAGTAACTTATACAAGGTCATATAGCTACTGAATAATAGGATCTGGTTTGAGCTGAGATCTTCTCATTATATCCACCGTCCTTCACCTGTAAAATGCTGAGACTACTACGTACCTGCCCTTCTGGGGATGTGGTTTCAGTAAATCATTATTCCATTTAAAGTATTCAGTTTAGTACCTGGCTTTTGGTGACAGTTCAACAAATGTTAGTTCACAACAAATGTTAGTTCACTTACTGCCCAGAATATAAGAAGTACCTCTAATCTTGTGCATGCCTCAAAATGACTGGTATGATGTTTTACTCACAAAGCAGACCAAGTTTTTTAGTCTCCTTTGACTCTACTCCACCCTCTCTTTTGCAAACTATTTTTACAGCCAGGAACTTCCCTGAAGTTGTTGAAAGTTACAGACCTTTTCCTCACAAAAATGCACATATATGCAAAAAAGCTTATGCACAATTTTAAGGTGTTTACAGACACACTAAAGTCCATTCTTGGATCCTGGGCTAAGAATCCATGATGGATACACTCAGTGGACTAACCTCTCATAAAATTCTGCCTTTATATATTAAGAGATACTGAGGTTCTGGTACTACACTTGCCAGTTTTCTCAACTGACGAATGTCAATTTCTTCTTATTAGGGATTTTAGTGGGATATTTTGGTTTCAATCATATCTAAGTATTTGAAGGAGAAAGTCTTCAGTAGGTAAAAACTGACATTGCTCCACATTATTTTACTTGTTAGGATATAGTTTCATTGTTTTCTTTGATTCTTTCAAATGTAAATAAAAAATATAAGTAGTAAATTTCTTATTTGGTTGAAAGTAGTTATGTAAAATATTTTATATAACAATGGAGACTGACTTTTAGTACAGTGGCCCTCTGCAGGATTGCAGCTATGCTACTATAGTTAATGACAGTCACTTGAATAGCACTGTCAGAAAAGGATACTCTCAAGAATGTTAACTTTTAAGATTTCATATTCAATATGTTTCACCTATAGTTCAGTTCACCTGTCTAAATAAAAGGAAAAATTTGAATGGATGGACTATGACTAGTGCATATATATTTATTTTCAAGGATACATTTTTCCCCTCTTATCCTAAATGGAAATGGAACAATTATCAATAGTTGATATGTGGCTGAGTCACTGAGTAGATGGATTTTCCATGAAATTTCATTCCTATCTTCCCATCTTCTAGGTTTCAGTATCTCTTGCTAGTGTCTGTTGGAATCTTTTACATGAGTCAGAACTGCTAGCTGGCATATTCAAAGAACAAGCACAAATTAGGAAATATCAGTTTATACTATTTTATTTATAAATAATCTATATTCATCACGTTAGTGAAATTATTTAGAGAAGCCCCTGGACTAAAAATTGGAAAGCACCAAAGCCATTTACCGAAAGGTCTCAAAAAAAAAGAACCAACTAGCCAATAATGTTTCTAGATCTCAAAGGCTCTAACTTTATTTGGGGTTCTTTGTTTAAAAAAAAAAAAAAACAGCTATTTTACCTGTTTTTAAATATTTAAGAAGAAAGAAAATCTTCCTTTACTTTTTATTAAATAACCTCAAACTCAATTATGCATTATGATAATATCAGAAAAGGGCTACACTAGATTAAGGCTGTTCACTAATTCAACAAGAGATCAAATATACAAGATATATTTTGTACATCGGCAATTTTAAACACTTTGAAAACTTTCTGCTACATATTACAGATTTCTAGTCTTGAGAGTCTAAAAATATATTTTAGTTTATTCAAGATGAATAACAGCACATGCAAGATGTATTTACTTAGTATCTTCTATATGCCATATGTAGTTGTCAATTTGTTCCTCAGAGCTTCATTTGTGAAGATAATTCCTAGAAGTTGAGTCATTCTGAATAAAATTTCATCTGTCTTTCTGTGTTTGGAACTATTTTAAAATTCATGAGCTTCAAAGTTTTGCACTTCATTTAAAATGAAGCTTTCAGCAATATTTTAAAACATTTTATATTTTGTATTTAGTAATACATATAAGGAATCATTATCAGTGATAAATTATAGTTGGTTATTGTGGCATGCATGACACATCTGCCTGATCCCATGTCAAAATTCGTCTTTTATTAACACATTTTTGTTCTTTGATCTACTTGTCCCCCCTCCAGAACTCTATCTGACTCTTCTTGACCCTATTAAGCGACTTACTCAAGTTCCCAACTTCATCTGTAATTCCTTTTTCCCTGGTCATCTCCCCATTCAGTCTCCTTTCACTTTCCAACTAGACCCTATTTCTGTCTTTTTTTAACCCCCAGCAAAGAGCATGAATGATAGGAATTTCTAAATTCAAACCCTGGCTCTTAAAAAGCTGGTCAAGTCACCTAGACCTCTGGGCCTTGGTAGACTCACCCGTAACAGATAAGGTTAAGTGATCTGCCCAAGTTAAAGCTCCCCACAAGTAAAACTCAGTGGCTTTGACCCCCCTCTTTGTTTACCAATCTTGCTACATACCCGCCAGTTAGAAAAAGAATGCAATAAGGAGGCTACCTGTTAAAAGAGTAAAAACTATAGCTAAGAGACAAGTCTATGTCTTATTTTTTCCCCCAAAGTCTTCATAAAACAATAAAACAACATCTTTGGTGTAAACTTGGAACTTGTTAAATGCAGGCACAATGGCAAGATGTTTTTTTTTTTTTCTTTAAAAAAAAAAAAACAAGCGTTTTATCACAGCTGCCCCAAATCAGTCTAAAACAGGGGAAAGTACATCTTGGTGGGCAAGATCTCTTTACTAGCTTTCCTGAAGTCTTGAACTGCTGCCAGAAACACACCAAAATTCTTAATGCAAATCTCAAAAGCAAATCACTGAACCAATCTTAAAATTAATAAAAAACTGTACTACAAAAATACCCGTTTTCTTAAGTTTTTACCCACTAAAATAAAAAAGTATATAACATACATCTAACTACTCATTTTTCTATTTCCACCGATAAATGAGATGAGAAAATAATATCTGCAATAAGAGGCATACAAAAATAATCAATTGCCACTATATTAAATATTATATGGTTTTTATAGTTATTATTATTACTATGTTAGTTTATTCAATTTTTAAATCACACTACCAGTAATATTTCTCAACAACTAAGAAAATATGGATAGTCATATAGTTTTGTTTAGTCAAAAGACAATATCAGATTAACCTAAAACCAACAATATTTCAATATTAGGCTGATAATGGAGTTACAATCAAAACTTGCTGTGTGTCTATGAGACTTTAAAATTTCATTTCTAGTATTAATCTTCTGTATAATTAATCTATTCAAAATGCAAAATAAAAGTCAAGTTAGGTCTTTTTGCTCAGAAAAACTTCTATACCAAATTTATCTAGGATAAATGAAATAAAATTTTGTAACTGACTCCACAATCTTTCTGCTGCTTCCAAACACACTTCTAATTTGGGAAGTGTCAAAATTATAAAGCAGGTATAACCAGGTATAAACAGATAAATATGTTTCTTAAAAATTTGAAATAGTATCCTCCTAAGACCATAGAACAAATGTGATAGAAAAATCCCACCCACACATATCTAATGCCAAAATCTTACTTACCTCATGAGCTAACATTTTATAGAGTTCTTCTCTAGTTACAGATATCCTTTCTCTGTCTGTACTGTCCACAACAACTATTACAAACTAAAATAATTACAAAAAAAAAATCATTAGTGATTACATAATTTGATATTTGAAAACTTTATAAAGTGCTTATTTAATTTACAGGCTACAACTATCAAGAACTTAGAACTTTATGGTATGGTATTACTGGAAAACTAGAGATAACTACTATACATTGTGAAGCTTAAAGCTCTGATCTATTTCTAATTAGAATAGATTTACTAATTTTTAAGAGAAAATACAAGAAAATAGAATATGTTAACACATTCTATTAGAATATTCTGTTAATATTCTAGCCGATGTATAACACTTTTGTTTTCTAAATTCATATCTTGAATGACAAAATGATAAATATTTATTTATACTATCAGCAAGAAAAAAATACATTATGGTCCTAAATTTGAGTTACTTCTAGTTAGATATTTATTAATATCAATTTTAAAATATAAAAGGGTAAGTGTATGGGTATAAAGTAACATGACAGTTATATAAATCAACTTTTTAAAATCAACAAATTTAAAGAATAATCTATACCTAAAGCCATGTTCTCTTCCTTATATAAATAGCACCTGCTACAAGCAAGTGTAGCTGTTTCCTGAACTGATGATGAGACTAGTATCAAAAGACACAACGAAAGACTTGTAAAGGAACTGGGCAGACTTCACTGCACTGCACCTCTTCCTAAATCCATGACCACCAAGAAGCACAAGAGAAATAGGAGCAGATATAGTCATTTTATAATGGCATTTGTGATACCCAAATTGATTCTCACTGCTTATCATTAACATGCACTATTTACTTTTTAGAACTAGCTTTTCGTTTCCAAATAAACAACTGTAATTTTCAGGGTCTTCAAATTTCATCAACTGTAAGGCAGGTCAATAAGAGAACTGCTATTTTACCTCTTCCCTCACTTGATACCTTACTGACATGTGGCTTTATTACTATAAGGCTCATTCAATAAGGCATTTTAATAAAGCTATTTATTTTTTAAGGTGTTGCCATAAATTTGCTACCTGTAGCATTATGTACAAGAATAGTAACTACATATACCTTTTCTTCTCCAAAAAACATGATCAAATGCATAAGGAAGTGTTATGAGATCAGGTCATTAGAAACACTTAATACTGTCTTAATGATATAATATTCATCTTTACGTACATTTGGAGTTTTATTAACTTATAATCACCACTACAGAAAAAACTGTCATAGCCTTTCAGTTTTCAAGATCTAAACAAAGAAGCTCTCAAATGTCATAGGTCTGAAATTTCCTCTTGGGAAACAGCATGTAAATAAAAACATGATTATGTTTTTTATGGTTATATGTCTAAATAGATTTATAACCAAAAAAAAAAAAAATTCCTTAACATGCAACTGTGTTAAGTCAAACAAAATATACAGTGAAATTTTGGCCAGGATTCAAACCACCAGAACTCTGTCATTTAAATAGATTTCCCCTATACACAAATAAACAGTAAAATTGATATTATAAACTGTGAGATGGGATTTATTATAAAAACAACTACTAAAGACATGTTCTGGGATAAATACACAATTAAACTAATCAATCACTAATTCTCTATACAGAGGTTCAATGAGAATGGATAAACAAAACAATGACTCTAAAACAGGGAATCCAAAATTCTACTATGTTTAAAGTCTATTTAACATACTGCGATATTTCAAAAAGATTAAGTGTTCATATCTTGAAGGTGCTTCCTAAGCATTCTGCTCATAGTCGTTTTAGCATATTCAGAAATATTACCTCTGTGTTAGTATAGTAAGTGTTCCAGGAAGAACGAAGAGATTCTTGGCCACCAATATCCCACATTAGAAAACGTGTATTATTAATCACTATCTCTTCTACATTACTTCCTATTGTTGGGGAAGTATGTACAACTTCATTCATAGAACTGAAAAAAAAACAAAAGAGTTCAAATACATTAGCTAGTTAGCAAGGAAGTTATATTGTTTGAATATTTTTCAGCTAAGGGATAAATCAGCATGACGTACCTTTATATTTTATAT
Organism: Macroglossus sobrinus; assembly: GCA_004027375.1. NCBI lineage: Eukaryota > Metazoa > Chordata > Mammalia > Chiroptera > Pteropodidae > Macroglossus > Macroglossus sobrinus. The sequence continues at coordinate 146,780 of PVKZ01001028.1, read as the reverse complement.
TCAAATGTCCCTTTTCCAGTAGCTCATAGAGTGAGCTAAGGGTTTAAACAGAGGTAGAACTAGGTAGTGAACTATCTGAAATACTCTAGATTCATTCCAGGAAACTATATAAACAAATCTACAAACAAAACAACTGAACATGCTAAATGCCATATAAATTCCTCTCTCTCTAGAAACAGTGGCTTAAGTTTAACTCCTGTTTTATGGCCAACCTGACTCTTACAGAATAACTTAGATTCTGTGTAATTTTTTAATGCTTTCATTAATCAAATATCCAGGCAGAAAAAAATAACTATAAACAATTACATTTTTTCAGTAGTTAATACTTACAATTGGTAAAGGATGGTAGTTTTTCCTGCATTATCCAGCCCAACAATGATAACTTTGTGCTCTGGAAAAAAATTTTAAAAAGTGATTAATTAAAAACAAAATTTAACCAATTTTTTCCAGCTGTGATATAATTTAGTGCATGGCACTTATACCTTCTTAGAACTCAAAACAAAAAAAAACATTCTAGCAAGACCTGCAGAAGTGTGTCTTTAGTCTTACCTTCCCCACCTACTTCTGTGGAGCAGTCTGATATCTCTCTGGAGGGCATTCCAATGAGTAATCCATGATCTAGAGCAACTTCACCTCTTCATCCCGCAAAAACATCTAGAAGCCACATTCATTACCAACTTCCATCCACTCTCTCCCAAGACTTGTCTATTTGAGTCTTCATGTGTTTTTACAATAAAGCACCAATGACTATTTTTAACAACTTAAGTCCAAGGTACAGCATGTGGATCACAGTGAAAACTATAAAAATTGACATAATTATGTAAAGAGGCTCATAGATGAAAGTGCCAAATCAGTGGTGAGAAGGCAGTTTATTCTCAAAAACAGAGTTAGATTATTCACTTTCATATAGGCATACCTCAAAGATATTGCAGGTTTGGTTCCAGACCGCCGCAATAGAGTGAGTATTTTAATAAAATGAGTCACAATTCTTTTGTTTCTAATGCATATAAGTTATGATTACACTATGCTATAGTCTATTAAGTGTGCAATAACATTTTATCTAAAAAAAGTACATACCTTAATTAAAAAATACTTATTGCTAAAAAATGCTAATCATTATCTGAGCCTTCAGCAAGTGGTAATCTTTTTGCTTACGGAGGGTCTCATCTTGATTTTGATGGCTTCTGACTGATCAGGGTGGTGACTGCGAAGGTGAAGTGACAACAGTGAAGTCTTAAAGTGACAATGGTGAAGTCTGCCACATCAACTGACTTTTCCTTTCATGAACAATTTTTTTGTAGTATACGATGCTGTTTAATAGCATTTTACCAACAGAACTTCTTTCCAAATTGAAGTCAATCCTATCAAATCCTGCCGCTGCTTTATCAACTAAGTTTATGTAATATTCTAAATCCTTTGTTGTTATTTCAACAATCTTCATAGCATCTTTACCAGGAGTAAATTCCATCTCAAGAAACTATGTTCTTTGCTCATCCATAAAAAGGAAATCATCATCTATTAAAGTTTCATCATAAGGTTGCAACAATTCAGTCGCATGATCAGTCTCCACTTCTAATTCTAATTCTCTTACTATTTCCACCACATCTGCAATTACTTCCTCCACTAAAATCTTGAACCCCTCAAAATCATCCATGAAGTTTGGAATCAATATCTTCCAGACTCCTACTAATGTTGATATTTTGACCTCTTCCCATGAACCATGAATGTTCTTAATGGTGCCTAGAATAATGAATCCTTTACAGAAAGTTTTCAACTTACTTTGCCCAGATCCATCAGAAAACTTACCATCTCTGGCAGCTATAAACTTACAAAACATATTTCTTAAATAAGACTTGAAAATCAAAACTACTCCTTGACTTATGGGCTGTAAAATGGAATTTGTGTTAGCAGGCATGAAAACATTAACCTCACTGTACACCTCCATTAAAGCTCTTAGGTGACCAGGTGCACTGTCAATGAGCAGTAATATTTTGAAAGGAATCTTTTTTTTTCTCAGCAGTTCTCAACAGTGGGCTTAAAATAGTCAGTAAACCATGCTGTTCAGAGAACACAGGCAGGGTACATTTAGCACAATTCCTAAGGGCTCGAGGATTTTCAGAATGGTAAATAACCATAGACTTCAATTGAAAGTTACTAGTGGCATTAGTCCCTAATAAGAAAGTCGGCCTGTCCTTTGAAGCTTTAAAGCCAGGCATTGATTTCTCCTCTGTAGCTATGAAAGTACCAAATGGTATTTTCTTCCAATATAAGGCCACTTTGTTTACATTGAAAACCTGTTGTTTACTGTAGCATCATTAATTCTCTAACCCACATCTTCCAGATAACTTGATACAACTTTGACAATAACACTTGCTGCTTCTCCTTGAACTCATGTTATGGAATCAGCTTCCTTCCTTAAACCTCATGAACTAACCTTGTCTAGCTTCAAACTTTAACAGAGTCCTCACCTCTCTCAGCCTTCAAAGAATTCAAGGGAGTTAGGGTTTTGCTCGGGATTAGGCTCTGGCTTAAGAAAATTTTGTGGCTGGTTTGAACATCTATTCACACCACTAAAACTTTCTCCTTAGCAATAAGACTGTTTTGCTTTCTTATCATTCATATGTTCACCAGAATAGCATTTTTAATTTCCTTTAATAACTTTTCCTTTGCATTCACAATTTGGCTAATTGTTTGGTGCAAGAGGCCTACCTAACATTCAGCCTATCCTGGCTTCCTACATGCCTTCCTCACTAAGCTTAATCATTTCTAGCTTTTGATTTAAACTGAGAGACATGTGACTCTTCATTTGAACAGTTAAGAGAACATTGTAGGGTTATTCATTGGCCAAATTTCAATATTGTTGTGTCTCAGGGAATAGGGAGACCCGAGGAGAGGAAGTGAGATGGGGAACAGCCAGTTGGTGGAGCAGTGAGAACACACACAACCTTTATTAAGTTCACTGTACTATATGAGCATTGTTCATGGCACACCAAAACAATTAAAATATAACATCAAAGATCACTGAACACTGATCACCATAACAAATATAATAATGAAAAAATCTGAAATGAGAGAATTACTAAAATATAATACAAGAGACACAAAGTGAGCAAACAGTGTTAGAAAAATGGCACCAATAGACTTGCTTGATGCAGGGTTGATACAGTCCTTCAATTTGTAAAAAAACATGGTATCTGCTAAGCATAATAAAATGAGGTATGCTTATACTAAATAAACTTCCTTTGACCATCCTTGGGCTTTTTCACCATCCCAGCCTATTCCTCTGATTGCCAATATGGAAAAGCATTCTATGCAAAACATAAATTTGTAGCCAAAAAGTATTACAATGCACTTCAAAACAATACTCCATAGGACCTCAAATATAACATCTATACTAAGAGCTAATGTTATTATGAACAAACATAATAAAATTTGTGGCTATTCCAATTCTTTGATGTATGCGGTTCATTACAAGTTTACTGCTTAGCATAATTTTTTTTAGAATATTGATGTCACAGCATTCTTGCAGTTACTCAGATAAGCCAAAACAACTATACACTATTGTAATACTTGGATGGAATTCTGAGTTATCATTTAGGCTTTAGTTTTCTAATCAGTACTTTTAGTTTTATCATGAAAATGCTTCTTGTTTCCCTTCATTTCCTTTTGATAAACCCCAGCAACCTACCAGTTCCATTTATTGTTAGTTTCTAGGAGTCATTATATATCCTTCCAATTGCCAGCCAATAAATTAAGCAAAAAAAAAAAAAAAGAAGTCACTGTCATCCTGGAGGCCTTCTATCTCTGGGAATCATACCAATGTCAGAAATCACAAATACTAAGGCAGATAAATCAAGTCATTCATATTCTTTATTGTCACCTCATATCCAAACTATCACTAAGCCCTACCAATTTCTATCTCATATACAGCAAAAAATTCATTTCTGTCATGTTCACTATAGTTCTCTCAGGCCATAGCACAGAACCTGGAATAAAGCATAAACTTAATAAAGTATAAATAAATAAATAAATCTAGAAGATATAAACGTTAAAGGAGAGACAACTGATGAAGTCACCATGTATTAAAAATTCCATTTTCAAAATCGAAAAGTATCATCAATTAAAAAACAAAGTTTGAAATAAACTTGCAATTTATAGCAATGGTAGTAAAGTTTCAGGGAAAAAATCTAACATTTCTTTTGCACTAAGAAGTTGCTGAATAAAAAGCAATAATTACACATGGCAAAAGTAGAAATCCAATCAGGAAACAGAAACTAAACAGAAATTAAAAATATATGTATGAAGCTTAACATAAAGAAAATAAATAACTACTACATGGGATTGGAGTAACAAGAGATTGGCGAATATATTTTAGGATTATATAAATGACAAATATATAGAGTATTAACTACCCCTAGGGCTGACACAGAGCTTGCTCCAATTCCCCAGGACTGAGATGCAGACCTTACTGGAGGGCCGGGTCATGGTTCACACTGTCAGAGAGGCAGCTGTGTGAACTTGCCAGTGGATCCTGCTGAAAATCCTCCCCCTTTAGGGTGCTGGAGAAAGCTGGTCCTTAAGGAGATATTTCTCTGGAGAGTCTCCATTCTGAAATCAATTGGGTACTAGAGGAAGCCAATGGCTGTTGCTGACCACTATGCATTGCAAGAACCGCCACTGGTCATGTTCACTCTGAGAGTACAGCTTATGTAGGAAATTAAAAAACCCTTTCCTACTGCAGTATCCCTCCAATGCTGTCTACTGACAAAACTTAACACTGTGCTAGCTGGCAAAAGAAAAATATTTAAAGGACCCAGCACCATAACCACAATGGATACACAAAGGGTGAATTTGGAGCTGTTAATTTTAATAACCAACACAGTCCACCCCTTTGGCTATTCCATTTCATTATGTACCCTTCTACATGTCTGAACCCCTATACAAGAAAAAATGACAACAGAAGCAGAGGTAGCTTTCCCACACCAGCAGCTTCTCCAGAACTCATTTACTACTTACTCCTTTCCTAAGAACCAATCAGAAATGATACAGGATATCAATGGGAACTTTCTGAACTATAAAAGAAGTTGTGAATAGTTCACATTAGTGTCAGAAAATTCTTCAAGTCTCGTGCAAAGAAAATTTTATTGTGTTTTAAGACCACTAACTCTGCTAATTCCCCATGATTTTAGTAAAATCCCAGGTCTATCACTTTTAACTGCAGTGCCTTAAGCAAGTTCCCTAATGTTTCTATGCACTGTAAAATAGGAAGAATATCTACCTCACAGGGTCGTTGTGAAGAGTAAGTCAATTAACTGAAGACTAAATCAACCTGTATAAAGCATTTAGAACCTAACCTTATATGTCAGTAAATGTTACCTGCTATTATTTTATCTATAGAGACAGAGTTAGCTTATTTCCTGAACACTTCTTTAAAGGCGGGGGATTTTTTGTTTTGTTTTGTTCCCCACCTTATCCCCACCACCTGGCATAAAAGAGGTGTTCAAAAATATTCATTTAATAAACTAACTAACCACTGATCACACATCTTCTGTATTAAAAGATATCGACGGCAACTCTTCAAAGTCCTAAAGACTTATAGTTTAGTAACTGAAAAACAACAAGACAAAAAAAAGAAAAAAAAAGATACCAGTCTCTTCTTTAAGAAGATAAGTATCAGCAACACATCTCTTCAGTGTGTTATCTTGCCTGTGTTTGGCATTTACTAGTTGTATGACCTAGGAAATCACTGCATTAGACCCTCAGTTTCTACTTTTTGGTAGAAAAGAATAAATTATTACTTCAAAGGACTGCTGAAAATTTTAAGTGATATATACAACAGCATGTAAAACAAAGTTTGTATCCTATTTTATTTAAATATATATCACCTAAATGCAAACTTTCGTTTTTCAAGCCTGAGCAGTGATCAACTAGCTTTCACTGTACACTTAACCTATCTAAGCATAAACTGAAAAAGCTGTTCTACAGGGGTTTCAGAAAAAAGATATAGCCCAGCTTAAGTTTCATCAGCTTGGCAAATTCTGTAATCTCTCCAAATCTTCCTTCCAAGATTTTATGTGAAAAGATTATAAGACTGTGTTCTGTATTTGTTGAAGGTAAAATAAAGCATCCAAGATATATCTAACTTACACATATCCAATTTAATAGAGAACCAAAAACTCAAATATTTTGAAAAGTGACCTGATAACACAACCGTATCATTTAGCAGAAGAAAAGTTTATTCATGTGAATGACATCTAAATTTCTAGAACTTCATTAATTCCTCATACTATTAATTTCCTGGCACTGAAATAAATGTCCAGTCAAAAATTACAAAATATAGTAAGAACATTACTATTAGTACATTTTTAGTGGTTAACAATGCACACATTCTTATTGTTTATTACTGGAAAGCAGCCATCAGCAAATCTCTAATTCATTCCTAATTTACTGACAAATAATTGTATCATTGACTCAAAATAAGAAGTGGAGATATCTAATTTTCTTGCAGTATTAGAGTTAATTTACAAGCAAAGTCTTTCTAAATTTCTAAATACTAGCTTTACTAAAAATAACAAAACTGTAGATGTTAAAACTAGAATAGATCTTATCTACTTTAAGTGCCACCAGTTTCACAGCAATTTAAATTTCAATGCTTGAGATCTAGAGATAAAGTTTTCAAGACTTGTAGGCTCCACAGTCACACAGTCAAGATCCCTGGTGTTCTAGGTGAGAAAACGCAGATCCAGAGAGGTTCCCAAAAGAAAAAGCTAGCCAAAGACAATGAAAATTAGAACTGGTTTTCTCCAATCTATAAAAAAATCCCTATATCAGAAAAATAACTGAAAATATTGCTCTTCCACTTAATGTCATGTGACCTACATTATTACAAGTTCCAGTTCTGCTACTGTACCGTCACATTCTTATATACCTGGAGCTGAATCATGAAGGAGTTGGGGTAGTGGTAGTACATAATAGATGCCATCATTCAAGTGTTGGAAAACTTTGGGATGTGACACCACCACCAGCTTACACAAGAGAAAAACAAATTAAGTTACTGACAGCAGGAATGAATTACCCAATCTAAGTTAAAAAGAAACAAAAGTACACCACTAACTATATTGTATCTTAATGATCATGGAGTCTATTAAATTGTTTCCTCTTTCCCCTTTTATACATTAATTTGAAATAAATTTTAATAAACCTGATGAGCATTTCAAGGCAATATCTGAATTTAGATGAACTTAAGTATCTCTATGTGATACTACATTCTGTACATAACCTGCTAGTCACCTACGGTTAACAAATGTTTCATGTGGTATGGTTTTTTAAATGCTTTCACTGAAACGCTTCCAACATTTTTAACCCAAACGAAAGAAAACCACTTAAAAAAGCAACACAAGTAGGAAAATGACCTTAAGCTTCACCTTAAACACAGATGTAAATATGGCAAACGGGGAGAGGTCCATCAGTACTCAGGATGCAGAAAAGTGTGTCCCCAAAGCGGGGTGGAGATGCAAAAAAGGCTCATAAACCTGAGGTGTACTGGACAAGAACGATTCCTCCTGTTTTCCGCATTCTGCCACCACCGGTCGCTCAGTGGTGCGCTGGGGATAACATATAACCCTCATCCCAGAGAACCCCAGCATTTCTCCATGGTTCGCAAACCCAATTGCTGGAGGAAAAGGGCTGAAAATACAGGCCAGGCGGTGCCACTCAAGGACATCAAATATTTTCCATTCCCAGCCCAAATCGGAGCAATGGGTGTATTTGCGCAATGAATTTCCTTGGAAAGTCCCTTAAAACAAAGGTCTGCGAGTCGGGAACATCCCTGAGCTGGGAGTGGGACTGAACCCAGGCCCGCAGCCCGCACCCCGCGCAGAGACCGCGCGCGACCGCGCCGCAGACACTCCGGAAATATTCGGAGCCCCCCGCCCACTCGGCCAAGGCAGACCCTCTCCGCACCCGAACGCCTCGGCCTGAGCCCCTCACCCTGGTGATTGAACAGTCTCCATATCCTGGTGAAGAGAATTCCCATTCTGGGGCAGCGGACCCCCCTCCAGCCACCCGGGCCGCCTGGCCTCCCCCGGCTCAGGCTGACTGGGAGGAGAGAAACGCGCCACAGCCTCCGCCTCTGCTGTCGCTGCTCCCGCGCTGGCCGCCAGCCCGCTTCCTGGGAACCGGAGGGAGGCCGAAGCCCAGGCCGCCTTGCCGCGCGCGAGGCCCCGCCGCTGCCGCCGCGGCACTCGCCTGGCTCGCGGACATCGCCGCCGCGTTGTCTGCGACGAGCCTCGCGGGCCACCGTCCTCCCCCAGCTCTTCTAGGGCGGCTGCGGCGGCCGCGACCACGCGGGCGGGGGCGGCGAGGGGCGGGGCGGGAGGGCGCAGGCGCGCGGCCGGAGGGGCGGGGCCTGGGAAAGGGCGCCCGCGGGGCCCTGGCGGAGCCGGGTGACCTGTAGGCGGCGGCACTGAGCCCCGGGAGCCGGGCAACGCGGGCTGCCGGGCGGGGGCGGAGGGAACGCGACTGCGAGTTTTGTTTTTCTCTGCGTTTCTTCCGCTGAGACTTAATGTAAACATGTTATTGAGTGCCCAGTGCTCATGCCCGACGCTTCACACACACTACACCAAAAGTCCCGCATCCTGGCTCTTAAAAACATGGTGTTTCGGCAGCGTCTTTGAGAGAAGCTAAGCATCTCTCTGGAATCTCTCTTCGCCAAAGCCAGCGGGGTGCCTTTGCCTAGGCAGTTGCAGTACAGCCAGCACCTTTGTACCTCAGGGCTCTTACCTCTGCAATCCCTCCACTTTCAGATCAATCTTACTCTAAGCAACAATTTCGATGAAGTCACTCCCATGTTTAAAAATGTTAGTGGCACTAAAATAGGAGTCCAAACGCTTTAGATACTCACACTGTATAATATGGCCCCAGCTGTCTCTTTCAGCTGTAACTTCCATTATTTCAAGCTGGTTAAATAGGTGGTCAAATGTTCTCTGCTTTTCCAGTCGCATTGAACAATTGTGTCCTGTCCTATGCATGTGTCACACCCATTAATCAACCCTCTACAGTGGGATATTTAGTTGAAAACTAGAATATAAGTGAATATACTTGATATCAGAGGTCTTGTTCTGTGTTATTTTTTAGCTAGGTGAGTCACTTAACTTCTCTAGGCCTCAATTTTCACATATATAAAATCAGAAGATAATGAGGTCTTTGATTCTAGATCATCTGATGACTATGATAATTAGTCTCTATTCTTGCTAGAGGCAAGAGGTGGAAAAAAAGAAACGAAGTTTGTTTACTTTTCTTCCATAAGCAGGAACAATCTCTATCCCTTTCTCTTCTTAACTTTGGTTCAAAGAAAAAGAAAGGAAAGAGGCAGGCGGGGGGGTGGAGCTGTAAAAGGCATTCTGCAAGCAGTGAATTAAGTTAAAACAAAATCTCTAATGAACGACACCCTTATACCTCACATTTTTTAGCTGTACACTATCTTATCTTAACATATTGAAAAGAACAGCATCTGAATAAGACTGTGAGGCAGTCTACAGTTTTTCTTAGTTGTCTAAGCTGGAAAACTTGTACCTGTAACACAAAGGGCAGCACAGAGGACTGAAATATGCCTCTCTATGAACAACAGTGCAAGAAAAAGTCGTCTTTGATTTCTTCTGGAGCTTATGGTTAAAAAGCCAAAGTTTAGAGGAGTAATATGAGGGATAATTTTTATTAGGTAAACCCATTGAGAAATAAATAAAAAGGAGTAATTACAGTCGAGGTGCTGAATTGCTCAAATTAAGGAGGCTGAGGTATAAGGAAACAATTCTATTCTTATTTTAGCTAGCTTAATAACTTAAACTTTTGAACTTTTTAGTTCTATGTCAATGCCTGGGTATACACCAAACTCCAGATAACCCTCTTGATTACCCCTTGAAGGACTAAGAAAGAGTGTTCAGGTATCCAGACTACCTCACATCCATTATCCAGACCACTGATCATCTAGAGGATACATCTGACTAATCCAAACACTGAGAAGGCAGGACTGATTCTTCTCGAGAATGTACTTTCTACTGTAAGAACTCTCAACTCTTTCTTCTTCAGAACACTATGGGTATTACCTAGTTGTGTTTCTAGTTTGTGAACACTAAGATCCTTGAAGAGATAGTAATCATTTATTTCCAGGGAAAGCCTCTAGACTCTTTCTGAATTCGTTTGACAGTTACGGTTTTAACATGGGATCCAAAGAATGTTTCAATTCCAGTGCTGCTGTTGGCTTCAAGCAAGGTAGCTGCTCAAGCCCTTTGTACTCTGTCGTCTTCCCAGCAGCTGCTGGATTCCAGCTGTGAATCCTCTCAGTTCCAAACCTCCCTCCTTCATTCTTGGGTCCTCTGATAGAAGGGTGTCCTATTTCCAAGTCTGTTACAGAGGGACAATCCAATTCTGGAATGCCAGTTGGATTTATGGCCTATCTTCTGCAAAGTGTTTGTCCAGATGGACTCCAATATGAAGGACAATTTGGAATTACAGTGGTCACTCTGGGAATCTTTCGAGATTCTGAAATTAGGATATTTATGTGCACAATTAGAGAATCTTAGAAATGTTAAACAAGCTGAATGAAAAGCATATTTCAATTGGTATTTATAGGCCTCTAAGAAATTAAGATTCAAAGATTGCTTTTTTGTCTTTTTGTCTGACAGTGACAGCTTTCAAGGCAATTTATCTTTAACATGGGACTTTCTAAAATGTTCCCAAGGCCTTAGGGGCCACGATTCTCTTGCTCAGTTCTGCTTCCACTTTTGGAAGTGTACTTTCCCTTCTAATAAAACTTTCCTTTTTTTTTAACATTTTTTTTTTATTTTTCCCCCTCCTCCCTCCCTCCTCCCTAATGGTAACCACTAGTCCATTGTCCCTGTCCATCAGTCTGTCTTGTTCCTTTGTTGCTTCTAGGTTTATATCCCACATATGTGATATCATGTGATTTTCAACCTTTTCTATCTGACTTATTTTGTTGAATATGATTATTTCAAGGTCCATCCACATTGTTGCAAAAGACAGACAGTATTTCATCTCTTCTTATTTTTGAGTAATATTCCATTGTATATACATACCACAGGTTCTTTAGCCAATCATCATCTATTATAGGACACTTCAGTTGCTTCCATGTCCTGGCCACTGTGAATAATGCTGCTATGAACATCGGTGTGCAAATATCTTTTTGAATATGACTTTTTAAGTCTTTGGGGTAAATACCCAGGAGAGAGATTGTTGGATCATATGGTAGAGCAATTCTTAGTTTTTTGAGGAACCTCCATATCGCTTTCCATAGTGGCCATACCAATTCGCAGTCCCACCAGCAGTGTATGAAGGTTCCTACTTCTCCACATCCTCTCCAACATTTGTTATTACTTTTCCTGTTGATTATAGCCATTCTACAGGTGTGAGATGGTTTCTCCTTGTGGTTTTGATTTGCATTTATCTAATAGCTAGCGATGTTGAGCATCTTTTCAAATATTTCTTGGCCATTGGTATGTCCTCTAAGGAGAAGTATCTGTTCAGATCCTCTGATCATTTTTTGATTGGATTGTTTGTTTTTTTTGTTGTTGTTATTGAGTCGTATGAGTTCTTTGTATATTTTGGATATTAGGCCCTTATCAGAGGTGTTGCTTGCAAATATATTTTCCCATTCGAGTGGTTGTCTCTTTACCTTGTTGACGGTTTCTTTTGCTGAGTAGAAGCTTTAATGAAACTTTTATACTGTAAAAAAAAAAAAGTTCCCAAGAAATTTCTTCTCAGGAACTCTAGCTAGTTATATAAATAGACATTTTTGTCCCTCCTCTTGTGCCTTTTAAATAAAGTGGACCAACTTAGACAAAATAACTGAAAACTCTAATGGCCATTAAAGAGAACTTTGTTTTAGGTTCACCTTGAGGGGCCTCCCTTAAAGGGAGAATTCTAAATCTCACGGCGACAACAGAATGCAAACTTTGATATACCAAAACTTCTAAAAGAAATTGTGTTTAAAATACAGCTCTAAAAGGAGTCTAAAAGAAACTTTGGCTGTCCAAGTAGGTGCTTTAAAATCTCTTTCTCCTGCCTGAAACCTGAAAAGATACTAAAAGAGTTTAATAACTTTTTGATCAGAAAATTGGCAAAATTGGAAGTTAAAGATTCAGAGCCTGTTAAGAATGTTTTAAAAGCCTCCTTCCCTAAGCCAAAATAAGCCAGAATAGAACTATGTACCCACAGGGAAAGAAGAAAATTAGGAAAGGATAGGTAGATCAACCTATAATGTCATTTAAATTATAATCTAATCTGGGTGGGGTGGGGGGATTGAGAATAACTGTCCTTATTTTACAGATCTTTTTGAAACCAGAAATGGAACTCTAGAGGCAGTTCAAATCCCACCTATTTTTACTATCCTCAATTCCTAAGATTAAAGGAAAAACAATATAGGAGAGAAGGTTTTTTAAAGCACAAACTGCTATTCTGGCTCCAAGGCTCCTTGCCAAGGAAAAATAAAAATCATAATTGTCTTCACCACATATATTAATATGAAAAAGGTTTAGCCATCTGAACAAATAAACTTAACTTATTCCAATTGTTATAAATTAGTGGGTTTCTTAGTGAGTTTGTTTATTTATTTGTTTTTTGTTTTACCTTATTGTACTTTTCTCAGGGCTGAAATTTTAAAAGAAAGCTATCAGGTCTCTGGTTGCATCTGTCTATGTATGTGTATGTGTGTTTACCTCTGGAGGATATTGTTGGAATTGGTTTGTAAAAAGCTCTGTTTGATTGGCTTAAAAGAATTAAGCAGTTATATAAAAATTCTCAACAATATAATAGCAATTAACCCAAATACTCTTCAGGATCATGTGTTTTGAGAAAATATTTGATATTAAAGCAGTTTGAGTTTGGTTTGGTTAAGTAGGCATGTCTTTAGAGTTGTTAGCATTAAGTATATTACTTTTATTCTACTCAGGTTTATTAGTCAAATAAGTTCATCTCTGTTGTAAAATCTGACAGCAAGAAAAATAACTTGGTATGATAAAATTTTCATAAGTAATCTAAACATAATTATTAAGAACAAGTAAAATAAATAGATGTTGATGGGATAATAAGTTTTGGAGTGAACTTTTCAGCATTATCTATCTTTTATAGTATGTCTACTTAGTTTTCCAAAATCTTTACATAACTTGAAACCTTAGGGTTTTGCCAAATTAAATGAAACAATGAGCTAGGTTAAATTCATTGATTAGATCATTCCTAAATAAAATACTGCAACATTAACTGTTAAATGGTTAGATAACTTTTGACTTATTACATAGACGCTAAAAGATAAATTTGGATTTGTTAATGTTTTGTGCTCTATTGAGGAAGGATGTTTCTACAAGTTATGAAACATATTTGCCAGTAAAAGAACTTGTTTCTAGAGATTATAAAATATATTTATGAATTTACCAATATAAAGAATGCTAATCACTTACTTTTTAGTTGTCATTAGAAATTAAGTTTCCTAAGAGTTAAGATTCTTAGTTAATATGAAAGTAAATAATGTGTTTTCAGTAAAAAAATAAGGTATGCAAATGAATTTTTGAGGAAATTTTAAAAAAAGGTTTATTCTAGAATAAGTTGTTATTTCTGAATAAATAAAAAGAAGCAAACTAAGAGGTACAGGAAAGCTATAGAAGCTTTATGAAAAGGAATCTTGAGGAAAAAAAGTTATGCGTGATCAAGCTGGATAAGGTTGAATGAATTTGTTAGAAACGTTTTTAAAAATAAGCTTAATATCGATAGTGTACTAACTTAATATTTTTCCATCTGCTAAAAAGGACAAAGTTTTCTTGGATTATTGGTCTGCTCTTGAAAATATGTTATGAAAGTCTTCTGCAGAGAAAGCAAAGATTCTGTTTTATCAAAATAATTTTCTGTATTTTATGTCATCTTAATCAGGTTTTTCATTATTTAAGAAAACAGGAAAATGTGATTCATAACCAAAAGAAAAATCACTCTACAGAAGCAGATCCAGGGACAGGGAAGTTAAGTGATTGTCCCAAGCTCATAACTAGTTAGTGCTGGATCTATACTTTGAACTCAGGCAAGGCGTAGAGCCCACAGTCTAACCACTATGCTAAACTGCATGTTGTATGACAGGACAAACAAGATATTTCTCTCTACCGTCCATTTCATTAGTGGAGATGTGTCGATGATGGGAGAGGTGGCTTCAGGCACGTGGCCAGGTCCACAAAGTGATTACAGTGAACTGCAATTCTCTTGTTTGAAGTTTTGGAGTGTTGGTTGAAATACCTTGCTTGATAATTGGGGCAGCCTTATATAGTACTTTAATAACTGGGGTACCATTCAGTCAACACTTATTGTATACCAAGCATTGTTTTGTATGCTTCAGATGACTACCAGCTTAAAAGCATTTAATATATGTATTTTTAGATAAAAGTATTTTAGGGAGAAGAGTTACAATGAGCTTTCCTCATTTGAAGTTGGGTCAAATAATCTATGCCCTACCTATTTTCCAGGGTGATCAGATGGATTCATTGTGATAAAGCTTGTGAAATAAGTTGGCTGTAGGAAATCACTGTATAATTCTAATGCAGTGATAATAATGAACTGAGTACATGTTTCTTTTGAACTTCTTGTACACTGCAATGAGAGAAAAGTAAAATTCCAATCAAATTGTAGCATGGACAACTGAAAATGAACACATGAAATTCAAATCACAAGCTATATGCCATTCATGAAATTCTTACAGGTACAGAAACATCTGATAATTGTTACATTATTCACATAGGGGTTTCTTGTGAACAATGAAGTTTATCTAGTTATTTTTCTATATTGCAATCAATTCTATTTCACATATATATTGTAATATATTCTATTTCATGTGTGTTTAACTTACAAGTTCTTTCCTAATACCATAGTACTTATTTGTGATCACTCATAGCACATAGCAGGGTAATCAGGAAATAGTCATTTAATTGAATCTGTGTTTTGAGGATAAATGTTAAGACTTTCTCTTTTCCTCTAAGAGGTATAATAATATACCTATTGATTTCCAGTATTTCTTCAGTATATCTCTAGAATAATATAAAAGAGGTATAACACTGGTTTCTGTTTTTTTTTCATTTATTATATAAAAGAAAAAAATAATGCAGTTGGTTTGTACACATTGAAATTCCATAAAACAAATCCATAGAAATTAGGATAGGCATGCACTCTGCATTTTCTTTGTTAAATGTTTGGTTCACAAAAATAACAACACATTTTTTTCCTTTAAAGCCACTAAAGCAGAGGGAGAACAAAACATGCAGCACTGTACACATTTGCATAGTATATTTTACCCAGCATGCCTTGTAGAATGCTACACATTTACCTATATAAGAAAAATAAAAGGGGATAAATTATCAAAATAAATAACCAAAATTTAAAGAAAGAAAAAAATAACTTGACAAAGGCAGTTTTCCCCCCCATTTTGTAGCTAGAGATATAGCAATAGTTTGGGATATCAAAAGTCCTCAGGATAGTGGGGGATACCTTTTTACAGCAATTTGCCATATTTATTTTTAATATTAGTAAGTTTATGTTTTCCCTCCCACCACCCCTTCATAAAAACAGCTAATGGTTTTAACTTATGTTTCAAAATTATATTCTGTACAAAACAAATTGAAGAATCCCTAAATACTTTTTTGTTGTTGTTGGGACATTTTTATTTATTGTTCTGACTTTAGGCTGTGAAAAATATAACGCATTTCAAACATGTCCAAAATTCAGAGGAGCCCTAGAAGCTCACTTACAGTTAATTTTTGTAATTGTGATTTAAGAAGAAATAAGAACAGTAAATACAGTATGAGTCTTATCACAAAATAAAATTTAATAAGTTTTATGGAAGGGAATAAAGTAAAATAAATTACATCCACAGATTGCAAGGCTATGAAGCAAATTGCTGGAAAAGTATTAAGCAGTAAGTTAGAAAGATGATAAATGAAATAAATCTGATAAAACTTAGAACTAAAGCTATATACTTTTTAAAAATACAACTGCCAAATTTAACAGTGGATTTGTTGCAAGTTGTGCTATAACAAATGTGCTTCTCTCTGCTCAATCTATTTTCATATTATTGGCAAAATATATATCTTTTATAATTTTGTACTGTACAATATATGTTTTTGCTACATTATTTTTCTACTGCTAATGCAGATTAGTAGTAACAACACAGATTTATTTTGGCAATAAAATGCTTTCATTTTAATAATGTCCCAGAAAATATTGTAAGGCATATGAAAAATAGTATGCAACAATATAGCATTAATGATCCTGCATCTTTAATACATCCTTTATGCAGATAGAATTCACACTGATTTCAGTTAAAAGTGTGTTAAAGTGGCATGCAAGTAGGGCAAGAGTGGCCCCTACATAAATGTAGACATAGCCATTTGTTGAAAAATTTAAGTGTTCAAAACACAACTAAGAACACTTACAAAGTGTTGAAAAGCTAGAGGCCAGCTTCTTTTGGTTCTTAGATCTCATTTTAACTCCTTATAATTTTCAAAAAGTAACCATCAGGGTATTCCCTAAACCGCTCAAAATTCATTAGAAACATTTTTTTGCCATTTTCTGCAAACATTTTACATATATCAAAAAACAAAAGGAAGTTTTGTATATAACTATTGCTCCCCAAAACTCATTGCTTTTCGCTATTTGTACATTTTTTCATGGTAAGTGGGAGTTACAGCCCTTAGTCAAGATTATCTAATGAGATAGTTTCTAGTCTTTTCATAATGTCCCTCATTTATATGAAGTATTTGGGATTAAATCATCCATAAGTAGACAGAGATCATTGCTATAAGAGGATGTATTTCATTTGGGAATGTTTGTTTTATGAAAAGAAGAAAGCTTTAAAAAGTAATTTTCGAATGCTGTAGCTCTGTCTGTCCATATAAACCAATTTTTCTGTTTTGACTAGCTTGAGAGTTTAAGTCAACAACAAAAAAGTTATCCTTGTTGTCTGTCCGACAGCTGTTCTATTCACTGCTTTGATCATGATTGTCATTTAAAAGAGTAAGACTATTGTCTGACCTACAGAAACAGCTTGAGTAAATAATTAATAAGTTATAGTATTAACAATATTTAAAGGTATGAGAACCTGATGAAACAAGTTTTATATATGATTTCCTATAATGTTTTCATTCATATAGTCATTCAAAGATGAGTTTTATATAATTAAAAAGAAAACAACATGCAACATTGTCATGAAAGGCAAAGGCAGAAATAGGAAAGAAATAAGGGGTACATACCTATTTATTTAAAACATTTTATGAAGTTTTTTCAATGGCATGGGAGTTCAAAAAAATGTATATTCTTACCCAGTTTAACAAAACAATTTGTAAACCAGCTGCACTTAAACATCAAGCCTCTGGATCTACTCTCTTTCAGACTTAGAGCTAGATATATTATAACAAGTTGCAAACAAAGACGATTCTCTTGAGTTTGTTTTGTTCCCAATGATGAATGATTTATTAAATAAACCTTTCTCCTAATAAACTGTGAACGAATTCAAAGAAAACTTCGCTAACATGGAAGAAATGAAAGGGTGACAAGAGCATTCTGGAAACAGTTTAAAATCTAAAGAGAAGGTATATTTTAATAATTTATGCATTTAGCTTTGCAGCAAGGTTAGCAGTAATAGTAATAAATTTGGACACTACTTATTGAATAGTGATTTTCTCTTTAAAGACAAATTGTCTTCTCTAGAGAAAAGGTAGTATAAATATCAATATATAGGGCAATTTCTATAGTGTCATTACATTTTTATTTTTAGCAAATACCAAAATAAAATTGTAAAACTAAGAAAATACATTAGCATGCAAATTAAGTTTTCCTAGAAACATTCTTAACTGACATCCTGGGTTTTAATAACATTTTATGATATGTTCATTTAAAAAGTTTAAATTTGCAAACCAACTATTGGCATAATTTTCTTCTCTCCCTCCCTTTCACTGCCCTAGCTTCCTATAATGAATTTTAAGGCCCCCACACAAAAGACAGGTTCAAGTATGCAGGTATGAAAAGAGGTTAACATTCCAAAAATACATTTTGCAAACAACAGCAATAAAAATAAAGTAATTAACAAATTGTTTAAAGGGAACAAATAATTTTCTCAGAATTTGTTTTGTATTTAAAAAGTTCATTTCATTAAGGACTAAGTGCAATGAAACATCATCACATAAATAAGACTCTTATTAGTAAAGACTATCAGCCTAAATTGTTAATTTAAATATTCTTTCTAATAGAATCATATAAAGATAAGAGAGAATCATCAGTCATTTATAAACATTTCTAAGTGTTGTATTAAATATTGGAGTAAACAAGATCACATTATTGATTATAATATTGGAGTCACATTACAGCCTTGAGAATTAACATCAGTATCGACAAATTGCATTCCTTTTTTTCCAGGACTACATTTCCACATTTCCACATTGTCAACGATCTACACTGTTACATGTTTGATGACTGAAATTATAGAATATGTAATTTACATATTCTGAAATTACATATACTGAAATTACAGAATATGTAGTTTATACTATAAGTTAAAACAGCCTCAAAACATTAAGATTTGTTTCTCCTGCTTATCAGTTCTTATTTTTTAAATGAAATCAGTTAAAAACAAAGTATCTGTAGAATATGTATTTTCCAAAGGTGCTTGATGTGCTTGGCAAAAATAAAACTTTTCACTTATATATATATCTGTATTTTAGTATCATTTACACAATAAACTCTAAGGCTTAAAAAAAAGGAAGATGCTTATCTTTTATTCATTTGGAGAAGATAAACTTATTACAAAAGGGGAAAGAATATGCATACCAAAGTAAAATTTTAAATATATCCATCAAAAAAATATACATTATACCTTTTCCAAAATTGTTAGCTTTTTAATAAGAATGCAAAGCAAAACATATGGACACTTGATGGTAAATGACATATTGGCTTTGTGCACAGATATTGAATGGACCTCTCTCTTTATCAGCATGACATGGAAGACTTAGAAACAAGGCTCTGAGAGGCCTTTAGAAACAAGTAATTTTTAAAAATTTAAAGAAAATGGTAATCTTGCTGACTAGGAAATATATGTAAATGCTGTTACAGCTACCTGCCATAAAATGTAAATATCTTAAAAGTAGTTAAATGACCAGATTGCTAATGCTACTACAGAAAAAGCTGAACAGCTGTCTAGTCTAAATTTATACACTGTGGTGCGTTCTTTGCAATTAAATACTTTAATGCGCACAAACAAGAAACCAGTAAAGCATCTAGAAAAATGTTTTGGCTAATGTTTTCTTTCTCATGCAAATATGTGCTGTACATGTAATAAATATATTTTTGTTTGCTGGAAAATGCTCTTCTGTGCTCTAACAAAGTATTCAATAATGGCAGGTTATATGTTTATTAAAGTGCCTAATGGATATAGCTCTTTTAAATGTCTTACCTGAAAGTTCTGTAAGCTTCACTAGATGACAAAGAATCTCATAAGCCAGCATCACATGTTAACTTTTAGAATTTACTGAGCCCATATTTTTTAATTGTATCAAATATTCGAGATAACTTACATAATTATAGGCATCCTCATTATCAGCTAAACAGGTTCATAATGGAGTGTATGCACAGTGGACGTGAGGAGAGGACATGTGAGAGGTCACCATGGAGTTCAAGATATGTGAAATTAATCAAGAATATAGAACTTAAGATAATAGAAAATGAATTATTATTGTTTTCAAAAAAATAGGTTTTATGACATGTACCAGTACAAAAGGATCTTTATGCATGGTCCTATTGGGGCTTTAGAAAAATGCATGCATTATGGACTTTTAGAAACAAGAGCCTTTTCCTAAAGACATTTGTGTATTGCATAAAAGGGTCAATTTCAATAATTTCTTGGATCATAGTGAATCTAAGGCTTCCTTGATAATATAAGACAGAGGGTCACCAATTCCGTAACTACAGCCAAGGGAAAAACTGTGAAGACTTAATATGTGAAGAGGAGTACTGATTAGAAATAAGGCAGCTCAATCTCCAAATTCTTTATAATTCTTTGCAACAAAAATGCTATAAGTTTAGTGAAGAAATATATTCTGAATCTATGCATTTATTTTTTACTGCAAGCGTTTAAATCCATCATTTGTTTTCACATTTTCAATTAATTATTTTGTACAAACACATCCTTCAATATCAAAATTGAGTGGGTCCATGTAAATCTAAAATCCTTAGCATGATTATAAAGAATTTGGCAAAGGGCTAGAACATTCAGATATTCAAAGACAGAGACTAAGTGAAACGATAGAAAGATAATTGTGCCTTGTGGGAAATATGGAACCCATGCTTGTGGTAAGTGGGATAGATAAATTCCCACCTAGATATGTTTAGCTTTGCACTAAAGAGGATCCATGCCACCTTACTGTTTGGTTTCAGATTCCTGGATGTGTGTAGTTGTGCTCAGATTGACTAAAGGGGAAACAATACCCTATTTTCCATTTCAAATAACCAGCTATGCTTGGGCATTGCTTTACTCTTCTCTCTCACTGCTAAAGAAATTTTGAGATTTTTTTTGCCAGTTTCAAATGAACTCACAGTAGTGACTAAACAAAAAGCAAAACACTTGGAAACAACAGCTGTGCCAGGAAAGAAAGAAAAATATTAAAATCTGAGGAGACCATATAATTTCTGCATTAATTCAGGATATTTTTTTGCGGGGGGTGGGGCACTATCGATCCATTTGGTAAGTCTGAAAAGCCATTCTGGCAACATTAACATATATTAAAGTGTAAATTTAGCTTCCAGCAAGTAAATACCATAGCTGGTTTTGGCTTCTATTGGTATGGTGATATTCTCATTAATTAGTTTTTTCTCAGATTTTTTAATTGATTGCAACATGCTTAAGTAGACTTTCTAGTCGATTCACCCGAATTCCAACAGGAATTGGTTTATAAATTGGTTCCAACTGGAACTGGTCATTTGGAATTTCCAGCATGGGAAATTATGTTATATGTGCCTTGATAAGTACCCTAAATTACAAATTGATGTGTCTAAATCTAATGAAGAAAACAAAAGGTACTGTTACGTAAATGTTGCACTTAAAAATATCTATATGATTGGGCATCTAATATCCATCTAGACTTAAGGGCATAATGTACATTTTATTATTTTTCTTTTTTGCCCTTACTTAGCATCAAATGACAGCAGCCCATAAACACAGTAAATACTGTGCTGTGCTTGCCAAGTTAAAATGATTGGTTTATCCTAGCAGTGCTACAGCAAGTTGTCAACAGATGGAATTTTTGTTTGTTTCTGCATACTCAAAGCCTATGTCGGGAGTCATGGCTATATCCCCCAGGTGATCCTCGGTTTCTATGGGGTTTGTAAGTGTCCTGGTATGTGTCAGGGTAATCTTCTTCCACAAGAGGATAATGATCTCGGCTATGCTGGGAACTGGAAGACAAGCGGTTCCTACTCTTCCGAGCCCTTTCATTGTGATAATTTTCATCAGAGGTCATTAGACTTCGTCTTTCAATTGGAGAGTTCTCTGTGGAGTGGTTGCTGTGCCTCATACGCTGACTCTAAAAATATCAAATAGTTTATTGATTAAATGATATCAGTTTTTGTATGTATAACAGTAGGACCTGTACAATAAGATGCTGAATATCTGACTTAAAACATTTTTATGCACAAACAATCTGCTCAAAATATCTGATCTTATTTATTTGGGACATAACATGCAAAGATGTCAAAGTGCTGATAGCTTATGAATTTAATTACAAGATGCTGCATGATTAGGTTTTCTATTAAAATACAGAATTGAAAGTTAACTGCTGAATGGAACTTAATATATTTCGGAAGGCCTAATAATTCCACTTTCATTGCAAAAATTAGGATTATTTTACTATTAGGAAATAACTTAAAGTTCAGAATAGCGTCTATTATTTCTCTCCTGAACTAATAAAGTCTTTCTCTTCCTACAGTCACACACTTCACCTTTAACTAGCTGAATGTTCCTCATACCTTTTAAAAATATTTTAATGCAATTATGGTTCATGCTTCCCATAAAATAGTGCGTTTATATCTGCATCCTACACAAATGTAAGATTCTCAGCAATATTCTTTCCAAAGGAGTATACAACAATTAGGGAGCCAACTAATTGATACATTTGTAAATCTTGCTTCCTCAACTGAAATGTCCTGCAAAAATAATCTTCAAATATAAACTAAATTCCTCTAATACCATTAACTGAAATTAATACCTTCAGGCACTTATTTAATGGCTCAGAAACTGTTATTCAGCATTTTTCTTTAAATCACAGGAAAACACATATTATAGCTGTGTCTACCTGCTTACGTGGGTCACCTCAGTTAAGAAACAGGATCCTGATAAAACCAAGGACCCAGATACATTTTCTCTAAAGGACACTCACCTTCACACAGAAGGAAACTCACTCAACAGTCACAGCCTGTGCCTTTAACCTCAGCCCGGGGTCTAACTATTAAATTCCATGGTTACTAGGAGAAATAGGCCACTGGATAAAGGGCACTAAGTTGACTCAAATGGAACTAGGAAAAACACTCTAGGCAAATGTCTTCAAGATGATGAGTTAAGAGTGTTGCATTAATAAACAAAGGGCAACATTTCATTTCTAAGTACATTATGGAATCATATTGCTTCATGCATCCAGTTCTCATCCCACAATGTTCAATTCAGAGCCAACCCAAACTAGTCAGTGGAAATTCCACATTCAGATCAGTACACAGGCAGTGAAACAAGGCAAGAAATAGTCCTGGTGCATTCATGTATGTTGAATGTTGTATACAGTCTATATGTATATTATACAGTAGCACATTTTCCATGTTCATTTCCAGCCTCAAAAGCTATTCATTTATATGGAAGTTTTTTTGCTTACAAAGATGCAACTTTGTAGCAGAGTAATACAGTTACAATAACATTTCAAAGAGTGCCATTTATCTCAGAGTTAACTCTACATCATCTTCAATTAAGTCTATTATAACCCACTAATACAAAACTAGTCATGATGCAAGAGGGCTCGACTATCTGTTTCTCAGTCAGCTGGGAGTTTGGCCACGTTTCAGCAGTTGTTTGATAAATGGTACGTAATAATTGATATAGAAAGACATGAATTGCTTTGTATCATAATGCTGCTGGCTCTCCACATCTAGCTCTGAGTACAGCACCAGAATAGCAGAAGAGAGAACCTGTATTTGTCCCCACCTCCCCTAAAGGACACTTGTCATAGCTGCTGACCAAAACGGGCCCCCACACACACCCAAGAAAACTTAGGTATCTATCACTGTTTCCGAACAGAGCAGCTCTACTCGTGTGCACATTCTGTATTGGGCAAGCTAGGCGACCCAGCAGCATTGGGGCAAGATTAGTTAAGGGCAGTCAAAGGTCCATCAATCCCAAACTATCTTACTTAGCTTGCCATGGTGCCTGACACTACCACCACTGTATAATCCTTAAGAAGTGACATGGATACTTGCACTGTTAAGTTTCCTGGCAGAGTCCTCACAGAGAAATTAACTTATCTAAGTAAAAGCCATTGTAAATTAACATAGAGCAAAGTTCTAAGGGCCACTCTCTGGATACCTCTGTCTAGGGTAGATCACGATTAAGTAATATTTGAGATTTTTAAAAATATAATGTGCACACATGTTTCCCTCTTCAGATTAAGGGCAATTCCAATATCTATCCCAATTCAGTTCTCTATGGAATCTTAAAGGAAAGTTACAAAAGCACGAGTGGAAAGTGACAATACCTGTAACCCAGAAATTGCTGTGGGATAGGGTGAGAGTGCTGTCGAGCCCAAATTCCTTCCAAGCAGTGGGGTCATGGGGGTGCTACTGGTTGTGTGGGTGGCACGCCAGTATGCCTCAAGATATTCTCCCAGGTGCTCACATGCATCCTCCAGCTGGTTTTCATCCAAAATAACATCAAACATTTCCTGCAGATGACAAGAAAAATCCATTTTATCTATACTTTATGTTTTAGGCAACTTAATGAAGACAATAGCATTTCTAATACCTAATGGCAAACATCAGACCTGCGAGCTACACTGGCGTTTTCTAAAGTCAAGTGAGGAGCTGTGCGGTTAACCACATGCAGACCTGGAACTGACATAAAAATGGGGTGCTCATTCAATAGTTAGATTTTTCATTATGTGGGGAAAAGATGAGGTAAGTACAGAAGTGTTGTAAGTAGAATATAGTGAAAAGACAATGTATTCACACTTTTATCCATATATCCCTTAGAGTCGAACCATACTTACTTTAGAACCTGAGAGAAGTAATTAATGATACTGGAAGAGAAGTTCTAAAAATGTTTTGGGCAATGACCATATCACTTGGAATAAGCATTTCATCTCCTCCCAAGTAACTATGTTGAAGGAAATAATATTAACTTAGATATTTTCAGAATGTTTGTGAGAATGATGTTATCCATCTCATGATAAAAAAGGTTTAAGATTCACAATAGAAAACCATATTACAGTGATTTCTAACAGAAGATCATTGTGTGAAATGTGTGTAATGGTTTTAAAAAGACAAGAACCAGGAGTATTTAATTGTGGGAGGAAAAGGGTGTCATGCCAGAAGTATTTGGTGTTCACGTTTCTGTCAATAACAACTTCATCTGGTCTATAATCAGGAAATAGTCTTCTGCCCGAAGTGGGCCCTCTCTCTTTGAATTGTGGTGCAGGAACACAGAAAGGAAATTCTAGGACACAGATTCCCTGGAGGGACATCCAGAAACCACGGCACCTCACAGAAAAAAAAGCCATTCCTTAGGTAAGCAAAAACACAACCCAATTATCAACAGCTGAATCCACACATTCTCTCTCTCACTACCTCCATCATCACCCATCTGCTTCTATGAACTCTTTTTTTTTTTTTTTTTTTTTTTTACCAAAAAAGAACCTCCCAGTAATGAATCAAATACAGGGTTACTGCCATGGGCACTAATACGGGGGTTGGTTTGTAGGTTAAAGGCAACTGGATGACTTTGAGTTTGTGGTGGGTCAGCTGACTCACTCAACAGTGTGAGGTCTTCCCGAAGCAGAAGTCACCATGGAAACAGTTTCTCCCTCAACATTTGCTATTTGAATGTTTTCATCCCATCAGTCATTACTGAGCATTTTGACCCTAATTTGCAAGGCAGTTTGAAAGTCTCTGGAGCAGTGAGAAATGTTTAGCAACTAGGAAAAAAATAAGGTGACTTCAGTCCAAAACTCAGCCAGTTCAACTCATGTAGAAACCTTTCCCCAATAAGAATGTTTATTAGTAGATTTTAGATGGTTTTCTGCATATTTTATTAATTCACTGAATATGTACTCAGTGAATACAAATACCTTTTAGGCATTTGGCAAAGAAAACAGACAGACATCATCCTTATACTCAAGAAACATGCAATCTGGTAGGAGAGACAAATATTAAAATCCATAATTATTTACATCACACTGGGACTTTAATTCAGAACAATAAAGAGACTGAGCCAGTTGATATTGGAGCTGTAGCTTAAAGTTCTTGATTTAAAAGGAGAGACATGTGAAAGTTGAACTTAGGAGGTATGGGAAATTATGAGTAAGTCAAAGAAGAGACCAGATGCCCCATGAGAGATCAGGAAAAACAGCTAATTCCTACAGTTCCATGAACATATTGCCTTCCAATAAATCCCTTCATCCACCAAAGTAACTCAAGAGAATTTCTGTCTCTTGCAATTGAAAATCTTCTCCCCCATTAATGTCAAGTTTCCACAGTTACAAATATGGAATCTGAGAATTGTCCATAACACTCTGATATAAATGTTGCATTCTCTGACTTAAGTGCGACAAGAACAGCTCTATCCCAAAGAGGGTCCACAGACTCAGACAGCTGACCCGGGAAGAAGAAAGAGAAAACTGGCCACTACTGAAACAAAGAACCATCTGTCAGCCACTCCAGACTAAATTTGTTCCCAAACTCTAGACTGTATGTTGTTTGGAGTCAGCTATTTATATAATTTTATTTATATTAACTATATAATTCAGCTACATAGGTCTCATTCCATAATATGAGTTCTCACCAATGTGTAGTCTCAACAAGTCATTTTCTTTCTTTCATGACGTCTTAAATTAAAGAACTCTCCATGGACACCTGGGCAGAGGGTCCTGGCAATCACAGCCAGGATTTCAAAGCCCAGAAAGGGCAAAAACAGATAAACAGCCTCCTTTAAGAATATTATTTGTTGTGAGGGGTGGGGGAGGAGTATGTTATTTGAATGAGGTTTATATTTACTTGACTGTCCCACAATTTCACTGTTATAGCTGCAGACATGATTAAACATGCACTTCATTACAAGTAATTTTAACAAAGTACTTATCTTTGCTAATGGATAGAGGTATGTATCAGCATATGGCTGTTTGCTTAAGTTTCAATTATTTCTAGGAAACTACTGCCACTGCTAAAAAGACAGCTACATGATGGAAGATGATTTGAAACTGCTTTTAGGCTTTTGAAAGCACAGGGGAAAGCAAATTTGAGCTTCTGAATGAAATACAGATATATACAACTAATTTTCAATGAAGAAGAACTTCATAGCCAGTATATCTGTGACAATTTTTCTTTTGAACTATTTAGGAAACAACACAGCTGATTAGATTAGAGTGTTTTTTGTTTTTGTTTTAGGCAAAGCAACCCTTGGTTGACCTCACAGATTGCAAGGATCTTGTTAGTTTACAATCCTTTATTATTTATTTATTTATCTATCTATCTATCTATCTATTTATTTATTTATTTATGCCTACAGCACCTGGTCTTCCTAGGTGTTCTCCCATCCAAGTACTAAGCAGGCCCGACCCTGCTTAGCCTCCAAGATCAGATGGGACTGAGCTTGTTCAGGGTGGCATGGCCATAGAAACAGTGTTAGAAATGAATATAATGGTGCAAAATATTTTTTAATTAAACATGAACTTCAGAGAAAAGCAGCCCAATAGATCATGCAAACCAACTTTGCCAATTTTCCACAGATTTAAAGGTTCAAGTCTAGTTAGTTCCTTACTGTGCAGTGCATGAGGCGTCTAGTGTGAGATACAGATTTGGAGAACTATCAAATCAGCAGAAGAGGGTGTGGGTAATGGGGCAGTCACAGGCTGTGAACAGTTACCTACTAAGGATATTATGCCCTTGGTGACTGCTGGAGATAAGGGTAATACTGAACTGTGTTCAAAGCACTGCCACAGTGAATGCCTCTACATTGGGATACTTTCTTCAGCTGAGGTGGGCAAAAATAACACAGCTGCTGAAGTACGTAAGAGGTGAACAGAGAGGTCAAAACAAACTATAAGGAAACCAAACCCTTTCTGGATAAGCTCTTTCAGGAAAATTAAAGACTAAAGCATTAGAAATACTAAGAGTGGAAAAACATGCCTGTAGCTTATCTAGTGGTTCAGAGGATGAAGATGATAGGGAAGAAAGAAAAAGAGTGAAGTTGAAAAAAAATGAAAATGAAGATCTGCAATATCTTTTTAAAAAACTGGAAATATTTAACGATCTGTCAAGTTCTCCATTCAAAGAGTATCACAAACTTTCCAAAGGAAAGTACCTGAATTAGGGCAACCAACTGTTGTGGTCTGCTCAGGACTGAGTGTTTCTGGGTACTTGGGACTATCAGTGCCAAAATCTGGAAAATCCAGGAAGAATTGGAATGGTCGGTCACCTTGGTTTTTACAGAAGATAGAGCACTTTTCAGTTCCTACATTGAAGATTGGAGCAGGTTCCACTTATTAATTTTACATTCTTTTGGGAGGGAAGCTATAAAGAGGTTGTGGGCAAGTCTTTCTTAATGACTATAAAATAATACTTTCTACCATAGAGGGGAGACTCTCATTAAAATCAACATAATTTCTAATATGTTTTATCATGGAAGTTGTTATTGAACATTTTAAATAAAAAGTTTATAAAACTTAGAAATTAATTTTGCAGTTTAATTTTAATTTTTTTAATTTGGTACATTACTGAATGTTAGCTAGCCAGGCAAATGATATATAAAAACTCTCCTACAGTATATACATTGCATTACATTTACTTGTTGTACATAGATAAAATCTCATATGAGGCATCTTTCCTATTTCTAAGTGGGAAAAAATAATGGGGGTGAAAATACTTTTATTTCATTGCTATTGGAAAATAAAGATCCTGAATCTGCCACCATTTAAAAAATGACTAACAAATATCATTCTGTAAAAAAAACATACAAAACAAAACAAAAAAAAGCTGACTGGCAAACATGTAATGCTAATTATCAAATAAGCAACCAATGTTTCTTTTATATCAAAACTGCATTCTTTATATTGTTAAAGCTTTTGAAGTCCTGAGTACTTAACTCACTAGCCAACTAGTGATAGGAAACTGGACAATAAATTAAAGGAATTTTGTAAGATTTAAGAAATGTTATGGAAATAAAGAAAAGCCAATCAATATTATGGGGTTCTAACAATAAGTCTCAGAAACATTTTGCACTTTAATGAGCTACAACTGGAAAGACAATCAGAATTCTTGCCACTCATTAGTGGGAGAAAACATCAAGGCAGAGAATATCAGTGACTTTGATCCCTTCTGGTTTCTCTCTTTTAATAATCTATGACATTCAGTCTGAACTCAACCACATTTTCCTCACCACACTCCATCCTGTTCATCCTTATTCCCTCCATCCTTATCCTTTAGAGGCTATAAAAAGATCTAGCAGTGTTGTTGTCTACAGAAAAGGTGCTCATAAGTTCATATGAATCAAATGCTGTAAATCAGCATTGGTGGGAGCACATCATTCCTAACTCTGCATATCCAAGTTGGGTGGCTGCAGGCCCTGTGTCAGGAGTAGTCTTTTTTGGACTGAGAAAAAGCAGATCTCATGTGTCCTTGTTTCATGAAGGAAGCATCTGAAATCGTTTACTCTCTTTCAAAAGCAGTATTATGAATTCAACTACGAACATCCAGAGGCGCTGTAACAATGAATGCACCAATGGGGGCAGTCCTTCAAGTAGATGGGTGAATCCACATGATTCTAAATAATTTAAATGAAATGACAGTGGAAAAGGGCAGTGGAAAATTTCTACTGTGATAGCAATACGATCAAGGATACTAGGCACTATCATTCACTTCAGAGTTCTTATGTTTAACAGAATAAATCTGAGTCCATCTGGCAATGGAAAATAGAGGTTGATAGAAGAGAACTACTATGGTTACTGTAATGTTAGAGGTTTGCAAGACTCTGTGGAGGAAACGAGTTCTCTTTTGCAGAGAGAATGATCAATGTCATTTTACACACACACAAGAAAAAAAGACACAACTCAGAGAGTCTGAGGGTCAGCATGTGGTAACACAAACCAGCTCATAACTAAGTAGGATTAAGGATTACATTTCATTTATATATTCAATTGTCTGCCTATCTGCTTCTCTCACCATGCATTATGTAGCTCTCACTGCCACAGTACTGGGGCAATCTGAACTCTGGCCTTCTTAAAATGTATTATTCTCAAATGATCTGAAAAGGAAATGGGTACAAGTACCTGGTAAAAGCCAAATGAAATCTAATAATATAGATGCATATTATAAATACAAATTCAGGCTGGTCATATAAAAAAGCATATATGAAATGGGCTCATGGGCCCTAATCTCACAGACCCTTTTCTGTCTTCATCCCACCTTTTCTTCTGTGAATCCAGAGAGGACAATGAAGCAAAGTCCTTCCAGAGCAGAAGCATTCAGGAGCCCATCCTCCCAGCTCACCTTTCTGTCTGTTGCAGATTTTAAATTGCCACAGAGTTTCTGACACTTCCTGCATAAAGATGTAGAATATGTCCCCTCTCCTTGAATCTGAACAGCCTCTGAGACTCCTTCGACTAGTAGCATTCTATGGATCTGGCTAAGTATCTAAGCTCAAGAGATTGAAATACTAGCTCCTGGAGCCCTGAGAGTTGCCCTGTAAGAAGCGCTGACCCCTGCTGGAGAGATGCCATGGGGAGACACAGAGATGGAGAAGGGCTGGCTGAGCACAGCCTTCTGGCCCTCCGTGCTAAGGGGCCAGGTCAGCCACCAGCTGAATCCCACCAACTGGGCGTAGTTTGAAGTCACTAAGTTTTGGGGTAATTTTTTGCACAGTAATAATAGATATCTAGAACCTTGTCCTAGAACATGGGTGGCAATTTTGGCAGGCTAGCTTTATCGAGCCTGCCTCCTACTCCAAAAACAAAGTTTGACTAGACTATTCCCATTCATTTACTCATTATCTATGCTGCTTTCCTGTTACAAAGGCAGAGTTGAGTAGTTTTGTGAATAAGATCAAATGGCCCACAAAGCCTAAAATATTTACTATCACTGAAAAGTTGAAGGGCCCTCTTTTAGAAGACACCTTAACTATAAAATTGAAGGAAAGCAGAGTTTTCCCAAATATGTTTCCCAAATATGTCTTTTTGGGATACTGATTATTTTAAGCTGATTATTTTTAAGAAACGACAGTCTCAGGAATAACCTATGACCTTCCCCCTAACTACCTACGAGGATTTAGATAGAAGATCTGCATCAGGAAGGGAGCTATCATCACAGACAACCATAGTTTAATATGAATTAGTGTGCTGGACAAGGAGGCACCTAGCAAGGCATGGGATCCATTGTTAAAGATGGTCCAGCAAACATTTGTTTATAAACCATTGGCTTTTCCGTCTCCATGTGAATTGTTTTCCTATCCTTTGAAGTCCTAAACCACAAACCCTCTTTGTCCTACGCTTAAAATGGCATAAACTTTAACTGCCAGATTTGTCCTTGGGTCCTATATTCTTAGGGTATTCCTGTATGTACATACATAAATTTGGTTATTTTCTCCTGCGACTCTGTCTCATGTCAATTTGATTATTAGACCAGCCAGAAAAAGTAAAAAGGGAAAATGAGGAAATTTCTTCTCCCCAACAAAACCCCTAATTATTTCTCTAGGAGAATACTTAATAACCAGACTGTTGCCATTCACTATCTACAAGAGGACAGAGACATTACACTGGCTTTGGCGAGGGTAAATGACATTTAAAAAGCCAGTTCATCTCTCTTGGTCTCAGTTCCCTCATTTGTAAAATGAGGAGGTTGGACTGGATCAATCTTTCCCTAAAAGTATTCCATAAAACATTAGACCCATAGGATGTTCTGTAGAAAAATGATTCTATCATCAAAATTTAGGGCAAGTACTGCATACTATCTGTCCAAATGGAATAAAAAATGGTCAATATCAAGGCTTCTGCAATAAAGAAACCAGTCTACTCTTGCTTATCTGTTTTCACAAACAGTTTTGGTATCAGAGCTCTTTCCCTGTCACACCTGTCGACATCATATGGGACTCATATTAAGAAGAATATGCTCCAGGAAATACCACACCAGGTGCTCTTAAAGGTCCCTTTTTTGCTTCCACAGCCCCAGAGTCTAGAATTTATTTTTTCTGGCTACGGAGTTATTTATTTTTTTTTCAATACTCTTTTAGCTTTCCTTCTCCAAAGAATGCTGCCTTTAATTTCTTAACAATGTGAGACTCTGCCAATGTAATTTGCTGACTCTTCAGATTGCAGCTGCATCAGCCAATCAAGTTGCAAATTCTCCTAGAGGAACTAAAATGACAGTGATCACCCATCTTTGGATGACAATTATAATTACCATCTTAAAATAAAGCAAGGACATATGCAGACACATTTTTAGATTACAACTAGTTTTTATAATCCACAAATTTCTTCACACATGCCAAAATAGAGTGTAAAATTCCTTCTTAGCATTACAAATACTATTCACACAATTTCCAATATTTAATAACATGTTTAATACGTAGACAGTGTTTAGAAAATTCTAAATATAAGGGAACCTTGCTTATCCAGACTGCTTGTTTAAATTTCCAGGTTATCTCACCAATTATATAAAACAAGGAATTGTTTATCCTGCTGAGAGATGATAGGGCAAGGCTGTTTTCCCAGTGCATGAGGCTGTCTGCAATTCCTGAAATGGGAAAAGTTCGAAGCAGCTCACAATAGTATTTGCATTTAATATATGGACCTATCTTTTCTTGGTTTCAGTTATTTCAGATGTAACAAGTTGCATCATGTAAACAACTACTCAATTATCAATCCCCTTAGAAGTAAAATACGTCAATTTTAATAGAACACAAGTACTTTTCACTAGTAATTATTAACAATACATGTTAATAAAGTCATTCTCATAAAAGGATCAAATTAACAAGAAACAAGTTCAGGTCACCTAAAATGCATCTCAAGGAATTACTGAGACTTCTAATAACGTTATTACCCAAAACTTGTGAGCATATTAATCTAATTCAGTGGTTCTCAACCAGGAATAATTTTTTTCCCGTAGGGGACATTTGGTGATGTCTGTGGTTGCCACACTTGGGGGTGCTGATGGCAGGATGCTGCTGAACATCCTACTATGTACAGAACTGCCACCACCCCAATAGAGAATTATCCAGCTTAAAATGTCAGTAGTGCTGAGGTGGAGGAAACCCTGATCTAAAACACTCTTTTGATCTATGAGACTTATAAAGTAATATCTGTAAGCATATTTATGACCTACCAAATTGTTTGCCAAGAGAGTTGACTTAGAAAATTGTAATCAGAGCAGACTATATAGTCCTTGAAGGCAGAAATGTATCTTTTCACCCCCCGTACCTAGCAAAGTACCAGGCCTAATGCTTAAACGATGTTTGCTGAATGTATTTTAATTCTTGGCAAGAGGGTTCATTGTAGGTGAACCACATGGAATTGAGAAGATTAAATACTTCGAGTTAGTCTGGTATAACCACATGGAGACATAGATACCATGTCCTCAGACAGGTCCACATGTTGACTTGTAGAAGCATCTCATCTTAATGATGTTTTGAAATAATGAGGATATTATCTGACTGGATGTATCTTCTTATTGTCATACTCTTCTCTTCCTTGGGCTCCACAGCCTTTATGGATTCCTTAGTATCTCTATGCTAATCACTTCTAAAATCTAGATAGAATCAGAGTCTTACAGTGGAGAAGGAATCTTAGATATCCATATATTAGATAGCATACCATATCCACAGCCTTCACTCGAGGAAATTCCTTTCAAAATATCTCTGACATCTGTTCATAGGAACTACTCCACGCCCATTTGCCATTGAATGCAGTTAGAGACAAAGAGCTCACTGCTTAGAAAGCCATCTCATTCTTTTTGGCGTTTACATTTGGGCAGACTTGTGAAATGTCTTTCTCCTAGAGGGTCGATCGCATCATTCTGTCCAATGACATTAGACCAGCCTTACTGCTCCTAAGTCCACCAAGACCCACCCCTTGAAACTCCCACTGATCTTAGAGCCACCTATGGGACCTCAAAAACCAGTTTACCCCAACAGTACATGGCAAAGCAGTTTGAGATATTAATCTGTGTTTTTCCTTTTGTGTTTTCCCCTGTTCTTGTCTACTGTTTAAGCAGGTGGCGGGGTCTGTGCTCCCTTGTCTCAGGGGGAGTTGGTGGCAGAAAACTGACAACTCTCCATTTCCCCTCCTGGGTTTTGTAACCAAAAAGCCAAATTGGTTGGAGAGATTTTGCTAAAAAGAAAGAAGGTGGGGATGCTTTTAGTCCAATCAAAGCAGAGGGAAAGCTCCTTTAATAGCAACAGTAGGGTTAAAGGAGACACTCTCCCTCCCTCAGCCAGAGAAGAGAGGGAGCTCCTTGCCAATGTCCCAGGGAGGAGGGGCTTGCTTCCCTGCCTTGCCAAACATCTCCATTCCAGATGAAGTTCCAGATGAAGTCGGAGGCAGCAGAACCTCCATTCCCAAGGACCATGTGGTCTTGGTGGACTGTTTTCTGAATTGGAATTCTCCCCTTCGCTCCCTCAACTTCTTTGCCAACCCCATCCCTAGGACTTGGGGTCTTTGTTCTGCCCTGAATTCGGGTAAAGGCAGCTGCAAGCATGGTAAAATATCCTGCCTGTCCAGTGGGATGGAGGTTAAATTAGAAAATGAGCTATTTCTTGTATGGCCAAGTTGGAGACCAGAGATTCATCTACACTACACAGCTATGTGTAGAGGTAGAATGGCATAGTGGACAGAGGTTTGTCAGAGTCAGACAGATCTAGCATAGAATCTTGGGGTTGATTTACTAATTCCTACCTCCAGCAAGTTTCTCAACCAGGAACTTAGCTTTCTCCTCTAGTTATCTACTATGGTGCTCACAGAGGAGCATGGTCAGATTTCTCTGAGTGAGAACCTGCTGTGAGGAGTGTAGGCAGTAGACAGCTCTGAGTAGCTGCACCTTCAAGATCCAATGCAGCATTCAAGCTGAGACTACGCGCTCTCAGGATGCTCCCAGACAATTACTGAGCACAGCAAGAGGGACAGAGCCTGGACACTTCTGCCCAATATGAGACTCCTCTAATCTTTTCTCTGGGGACCCCCATCTACATGACTGAGATTTTCTCAAAGCTGCATCATGGTCTGAGGCTCCTCCTACCAGTTCCTCCTTCCTTTCCCCTCTCTTTTCACAGGGTCAGACCTGCAGCAGGTCTGAAGGCTCTCCATGCCAGTTCCCTTTTATCTCACACAGGCATTTTCTCCAGGAAATATGCACTCCTACTTCCATTTAAGTCTCTGCCTCCCAGAAGACGCAAACTGATATAATTATCCTTATTAGACTGTTCTAAAAATTTGAAATAATAGCATAGTTCCTGGCTTTAGGAAGTTAGCATCCATCAACTGAGAAATGTTATAGAGTCAAGGGCTGGGTAATGCATTCTTCTATATTTGCTCAGTGCTTTAATCATACATTCCAATGTGTAAGTGGACTTCATCAGCAGGCACTGTGAAATCAGACTTCTTAACATAGTGCTCCAGATTCCAATCTATCCAAATTATCTGCAGGCAGGTAACCAGGTGTTGGGGTGGGGGAAGGAAGGTTCTGAAGGGAGGAAATTGGCTTTGGAGACAGATAGATCTAAATCTAATCCTAATTTTCTGTGTAACCTTAGAGAAATCATTTAACCTCTCTCTCTTCAGTTGCTTCAACTATATAATGGAGATAATATTGCTTATCTTACTAAGTAATTGTAAGGATTAGAGATAACCTATCTAACACATCTAACACAGTGTCTGACAAACTGTAAGCATCTAATAAAATGATGCATTGTTACTCATTTCCTCTACATCCTTTCATTCATTCACTCATTCAATAAATATTTATCGTGGGCCTACTATGATAAGAATTTGAGATACAACAGTTAACCAGACAGGCATAAATCCCTACAAAACCTGAAAGGTTAGGCATGGTACAGCGCAAAGCACATCCAGTGATTATAACAGAAACACTTAGATGGTGCTTATTATGTGCCAGACCCTGTTCTAAGAGCTTTACCACATATTCATTCATTGAGTCTTTACCAACTCACTGAGTTAGGTTACTTGCTCAATATTACATAACGAGGGATACAATCCCTGGTGTGAATCTGAACCCAGGGTGTCTGGCTCCAGAGTCTATACTTTTAACAGCTATGCTGTGTTGCCTCTCTTAACATCTGAATTGGATTTTATGCTTCCACAGAGCATAATAGTCCTTACACGAGTATATTTTAAAAATCTAGTGAATCAAATCAGTGGGAAAGACAGTTATTTACTTTAGAGAAACACAGGCACAAAAATTAGTAAGTCAGCTGGGCCAATGTAGACACTGATCAACCACTGGGGATCCACGTGATAGCAGTTACTGCCCCCTGACCTTCCACCATTTGACTGGCTTCCAACTCCGCAGCTGTTTTCTGGAATTGGCTCTAGGAATTGCTATAATATGGCTTTTCACCTTACTTAACCCTGACCTCTTCATCTGCTATAACCACAGGGCTCTTCCATTCCAATAAATTCTTAACCTTCAGTGTCATAATCCTTTATGCCTATCAGAATTTTCAGGCAGAATAGTTAAAGAAAGTCAAATTGGTATGTTTTCTTTTTCTTTTCTTTTTACAAAAGTGTCCATATGACTGGAGTAAGTAGTTTGCTGAGTGTTTGCAAAGTAATCACAGTAGCGGTAACAACATCAGGCACCGGATACTAAGTTCACTTTCTGTTACATGGCAGACATCACCCAGTTCCAAATGCCTGAGTGTAGTCAACACAACAGCATCAGTTTGTTCCAAGAAATTCTTTAGGTTTATTACAACATATAAATATCACCATCATTCTAGAATAAAAATGACAATGCTAATAAGAAAAACAAAACACCCTCTCCTAACTAGTCAAGAATGATTAAGACAAAAAGTGATGGTACTTACTGGGGGGCATTGTGCAAGTTTATCAGCTGCCACCAGTTGCACATTTAAGTGTTTACTTTGGGACTTTCCTCTAGATTTAATCAATCGCTGTAAAACCTGATAGAAGAAAACATGAATCTGAGATACTGTCAATAAGTTGAAAGAAAACCAAATAAACCAAGATCCTTATTTATAGTCTGTTTAGCATTGAGTATTAATAGAGAGAAAATACAATGTGACAAATCATATTTATAAACTCCAGAATGACATCATCCACTTACACTGGCTTTCAGTTATAGTGGATTTGATATGTTCATCCTATCCTTGCTCCATGTGAGGGTCTTGGTGGGATCTTGAGCTCCCGCCCTAGATTTTACCCAGAGATTTCAAAGAGAGCCCTGCAAAAGTGGAGGAACCAATCTGTACCAGGTCATTGATGTCCAAATTCATCTGAGTAATATTGT
The DNA here is from genome assembly GCA_004027375.1 of Macroglossus sobrinus. Taxonomy (NCBI): domain Eukaryota; kingdom Metazoa; phylum Chordata; class Mammalia; order Chiroptera; family Pteropodidae; genus Macroglossus; species Macroglossus sobrinus. The sequence goes on along the minus strand of PVKZ01001028.1, from coordinate 109,976 downwards.
GATTCACTATCTCAATGTCAGATAAATATCAGAGTCATTTATATATTTGGTCCTTTTTGTAACTGATAATTATTGAGGCATTCCAGTTTAATTGTATAATAATAAGATGATTTCATGATAGAAATCTAAGCAAAACATTTGTACTGGTATATTGCCACTATAAACCAGTAATATATCTGTCTTTTAAGTACTGTTATAACTGCATTTTTCTATACACTACCCTTTCCCTTAAAATTTTTTTTAGCTGAAACAGGGCCCTCCCTGCAAAAACAGTACTAGTGTATGAGGCTCTACCTCAGCACATATGTCTATGAGAACCCTAGTTCCTGCATTTGTGACTGTGGCAACAGGGAGAGAAATCGAAGTCTTGAAACCCCTTCAGGTCTGGGCCAAAGAGACTTCCAGGTAGTCAAGGCAATTTCACTCCATCCTAATGATTTCTCAAAGGTCCTGGTTTGGTCAGGAGTCCCAAATTCATCTTGTGCAGTACTAGTGGCAGGGATGGAAGGCTGAGGGCTTCAGAAGGGTTGGGAAAGGGCACGGCTTCTTTAGGCATCCACCCATGATGGGAGACATTACTGTTCTGGCTGGAAGTTTAACCAACATTTAGGGACTAGAATGCACAATTGGAAGCACTGAAAAGCAACTGATTATTAAGGTAGTACCTTGCAAGTGTATTTGTTTCATCTTAACCTTTTAGAATATCATCGCTTTTTAAAAATGAAAGAATACCTAAATCAAAAGTGACCAATTTGAGGCTGTCTTACTTTTATTTTTCTCTCCTCTAGTGGCATGAAGTATCCCATTGCACTTAATCACAGAATAATTACATTCCTTGAAGGAACCAACCTTTAGTACAAATGTAAGAGTCTATAATGTTTCCATAAGAGATTTTATACAGCAATGTTTGACTTTATATATGATAAATATAGATACCTTTCATGAACTATATATTCTCTCAACTGATGGTACAAGAATCAATATTACCCAAGAAATTTACCAAGATAGAACCTAAAGTCTCTGAAAAGCCAGAGTTGACTTTTCCTTACTTTTCTTATTTTTTAAAAATTTCTATTAAACTCTTGCATAATTGTTTGGTGGGGGAAACACAATAGACCATGAGCTTTTGGAAGGAATGGACTGTTTTTAATTTGCTATCTCAGAATTTCTAGAATCTGTACAAATTGTGAGAATTAAAAACTGTACTTATTAAAAAGGGTCTAAAGAAGACATTCTCCTTTCCCACTAAAAAAAAGTACAAAGCACTTCCATACACAATAAAGCTTCTAATTCTTAAGATAGAAATGAGTTAATTACCTTTGGAGATGAAACTTTCACATGAACAATAATTGGTGCTAAAGAAGTCTTTATAAGTTGTGCTGGGTGATTGATGGTGTCCGCATCAAGAACAACCAGTTGCAAAGATCTTGCCAACTCAAAGATTCTTTCAATTTCACTCTGTACTTCCGCTAAATGAGAAATAATATAGAACAGGTCATGGTTACTTTTATTACTCAGTTCATGTATTTTAAACATAGTACTCCTTTCAAATATGTTTGTCTACATTGAAAAACAGAACATTTTGAATTTACGTATTCCTATCTAACTTAAGATCTTTTCTAAAGACAGAAGGATGGGTTGAGTTTTGCATAAAATCAAACAGTTGGTGAAGAAATTGAGATGGCAATTTTGATTTGCTTTTTATATCCACCCTAGTATTTAACTATGTATATAGCTATGTTATTTTTTATTGTTTCTTTGTCTTAAGAATTTTTGTTTTAGTATAGAAGCTGAAACTACATTTAGGAAAAAAACTGAAATACATGTGCAGAGCATTACACGGAAAGCAAATTACATTGAAATATTTCTACCAATCATCCACTTATGTATTAATATTTTAGGGATTTTTTGTAAATCCCACAAGTCACCTATTTTGACTGATGTGCACATTTTTATACCCATGGTTTAACATTCTGGGTCTACTCTTACAACCAGAATATTGTTAAGTCTTAATTCAAGTATTAAAGCCAGTGGACTTGTTCTAAGGAATAATTATCTTTAGTATTATTTTTTAAAAAACAAGACCAATTATATTAAAGTGCTGCAATGCATCTGGATGCAAACCTACCTGGCTGGCTATAATAGTCAAGTTACTCAAATATGCGTGAATCTGATCAAATGAAAAATCTAGCTATTGTCAATGTCTAAAACAAGTCAGCCATTTTTTTAAAAGCAAAAACTAATTATCTATAAAAACATAATATGGTTTTCTGAAATATAAAAACAATTTTTAATGTGTATTTTATAAATCATTCTAATTAGATTTAATTTTAAGAGAGATAGTCTTATTTTGCTTTATACTAATTTTTATTTTTGGCTATAGGTATGACCTAACAATGTTGTAATCTCATCCAAATTATACAGAGTAGACAAAATTAAATTACTTCAAAGATGACCTAGGAAAAGGTGGTGTTGCTCTGAAAAGGGCTGGTACCAAAATCCCAATTATTATAGTGGTGGTTATTATAATAGACTGCCTTAAATTAACTTATATCCAAATTATTTGTTTTGCCTACCCAGTATAAATTCAAGTTCATGTCACCCACTGCAAAGTTCTGCCTTCCGTAATTAAACAGATTGACAGGGTGCGTGGGTCATGAATGCTCAAGACCATCACATAACTCTATTTTCTTGGGCTTTGCATAATAGCATAAAATTCTTCTTTCTCACCAAATCACTGATGTTTAGTGCATGATCTGTACTACACATGTGAATTTTGAGTCAACATATCTATCATTTTTCATATTATTTCATCTCAATGGCCTGAAAAAGTTCATGTTATTTTAAAAAGTGACTAGTTTACAAGATATCAGTGTAAAGAATTTGGACGATTAGGCTTATTTGCATAATTTTTCTGAAATCACATTCTACATTTGTTAGTAATAGTAACATACCTGTGCCTCTTTTTCTCACTTATCAAAAACAGTTTTAAAAAGATATTTTTCTCAGGAGAAAAGTTTTAAAAATAAAGTTTATTTTCATTGTAGTAAACTTCAGTCTCAGGCTGTTGGGGAATAGTCTCCATTTGCTGTTTTCATTAAACTGTCACCGGTTTGATGTAACTCCTGGCCAGGACTATACTAGAACAAGTTTATAATGCTTGAAGCTTTAAGCTTTGAAATAGCAAAAAGACAGTGACACAAACTGTACTGCTCTGGTACAAAGAACCCTTGAGGCACTCTGAGTCTCTATGTAAATAATTCAGAAATACCTGGGCCATATTTACTTTGCACCAGCAATAGTGTGGTTTTTGACAGGGCCATACAGAAGGCACACCTACTGCTTAACCAACACAAAACTCATGGGCAGTGGGCACTCTGACATGAGCAGAGAGGTGCTGGGGGAGAGCTAGCCAGGTGGCTGCAGAGAGCCACACTATATACTGGAGTGGGTCCAACACTTGGAAAATATGTATGTAGAATGAAATATCTAAGTTATTTATATGTGTAAGGAAGAGAAATGCATATTTATCTACATAGCTTATTTTTTTTCTCCTTTCTTCTTTCCTTCCTTCCTTTGTAATTTAATGGCTTCCTTCCTTCCTTCCTTCCTTCCTTCCTTCCTTCCTTCCTTCCTTCCTTCCTTCCTTCCTTCCTTCCTTCCTTTTCTTTCTTTCAATGCCTACAGCACCTGGTCTTCCTAGGTGGTCTCCCATCCAAGTACTAACCAAGCCCGACCCTGCTTAGCTTCCAAGATCATACGAAATCAGGCACGTTCAGGGTGGCATGGCTGTGGACTACATAGCTTATTTTCTTAAAGAAAAACTTTATTAAACTCAACAATCTTGACTACCCTGGCTGATTCTCAGAAGGGTTCCAATGGAAGTTTCATCATGATCTTGTTCCACACAAACAGAGCTCTGAGAAGTCATGAACTGTGATGCTGGAGGGATCTCAATGAACACTATAACTTGACCATGACTTATCTAGACTCATCTCTCTTTAGCGCCTCCATCACCTCTCTTCTATCCAAATGTTTAAATTACTATTTCAATGGTTCCCTAGGGCTCAGAGCTACATTTCCCAAAGTAAGTAAGTGTCCTGGAACACCAACCCCTTAATATATCCCATGGGAAGAAGGGGGTTTTCTGTAAGTGAAATACTACATACTATAGTAGTTTCTCTTAGAATTTCAGACATGCATTATCCTTTGTAACTTAATGGCTCTAAAAAAGTTTCACAGTAAAGAAATCTGCCAATTATTTAATATAAAATTTCCAAAATTTATTTGACCATGGAAAAATTTTGGATGTAACAACTATTTCATATCTTGTAAAACTAACATTTCATGGAATCTATTTTGGAGGTCTCCTTAGCAAAGAATACTAGAGTCCTAACATACTGGTCTCAATCTGCTTTTTCAGTCTCTTTCGTTGCTCTAAACCATGCCACCCACTCCCCTTTTCTAAGCATGCTCTTTACAAAATTAGTTGTTTCTCAACCACTTGATGCTTTTTATATGCTGATGCCTTTGTACATTCCTGTCTGCTTTGAAGAACCAGCTCAAATATAACTTCTGTGATGTCTTCTCAGACACTTCATACTTTCTACCCTTCTTTCTTTATAGCCTAGTTCTTCACATAAGTCCATTATCAAACAGTATTTTAACCATCAGTTTCTTCTTTCCGTTTGCTCCTGAGTAAAATAATTTTCCTTAGTCATTAAGTCTGGCATGATGCATGGCACATAAGAGTTCATTAAAGATTTGATGAAGGAATCTACAAACATGCATTAACAAGCAGGAAAATAGATATAAATGGCTCACATAGTGGTTATTAGAATAGACAGTCATTAAATTTAACTCCAATGGTTGTGCTATGTGAATTTACAGAGCCAAAGGAGAAACCAGTGAACTTACATCTACCTTGTTTCCCCCTCAGTATTTACACTAACTTTCCCCCACCCACTCCACTGACTGACAATAGATGACTAGACTATACAAATGACTTCAAAGAATATTCATAAATCCCTTGGCTGGTGCATATAGTTAAGAGTCAGGCAACCTAGCTTATGTTTTTCAGTGTCCTTTAGCGTCTCATTACACATCAAAGGAAGGAGTAGTTAAAAGTCAAAGTCACTGTGAGGAGTGAGAGGACAGTGGAAGACAGGAGAACAGAGCACAGATGCTTGTTTGAGAAATCTTCGATCTAATTTGGCATGCTCTCACGCATGATATTTGACTTTAGTCAGTTACCTAATCTGTCCACTATCATCAAATTTGCCATCATCACTTCCTCAAGGTCAAAATATAGTGCCTTTATGAGTGTTTTACTCTGTATGTAGAAGGCATTAAATACAGGACTTAAAAACAAACAATCTCACCGATTTCCAGGATCTTGTCCTTGCAAGCGCTGACTATTCCATCTGGGATGTTTAGCAGTATTTCACAAAGCAACTATCCAACAAACAGTTATTGAGTAATTCCTATGTACCGATCCCATGTCAGGAATATAGAGGTGATATATTCTGTAGCCTCTTTCTAACCCGTACAATTCTTTATTCAGGATCAAGTCACAGCCTTCAGTGAATTCTTGTCGGGATGTTTGGGCATGCAATCTATACTGAAATATTTTTTAAGTTTTCAATCATTTATGGAGCTCATTTCAGTAGTTTTAAAAGTGTAGTGGCATAGAAGATCCCTATTTTTCATACTCTGCCCATGAGGAAGAGGGCAGTAAAACAAATTGCCTTCAGAATGTGAATGTAAAAGATACTCCTAGAATGACTACACCACTCTTGGCCATCATAGAAACCCACAAACAGGCTTTTCAGATAAATGTTGTGAATCACCAGTAGCGTAGACTTGCTTCTGTGGGTAGTGATTCCACCCTCCATAGCCCTGTTCATAGATAGCTTGATGGAGCTAACCACATATAGCATTTTTTTCTTCTCCATCAAGGTGAATTTCAAGATGCCATCTAATTGGTGCTCTGGGAAAGACATGTTTAAACTCCCTTCATGTTATTACTGGTGGTTACTATTTCCACTTAACGGTGTGACTGTTCTGTGTACCACCAACTAGCAGCAGAAGCAATACTAAGAACACCATGATCTAGCTTCCTTCTAAAGAGCTGAAAAGGCTGAACATCTCATTTCCTTTCATGTCAGTGTGACTCAGGTATGACAGATACCATTAGCCACACTGAGAACCCTGGGCAAAGTAGAGATGAGTGGCTTCATATGGTTAGGCAGAAACAGACTAGGAAAGCCCCTTGAGAGTTCTTCTCACCAGACTACTAATTGGCTGACAAGAGTTGAGAGAGAGGAGGCTCTGGCTGCTGCAGGACCTGGCTTCCTTCTTTTCCGTGGGTTGCATTTTCCTGTTAACCAGCACTGCCCCACTCAGAAGGTGGAGCAAATTGGAAAAGCTATTGACAAACGCAACCCATGCCATCACAGTCTTAAAGCACAGCTCGGAGAAGTAGCACATGTGATCTCCTTACCTAAGCTGGACCGAGTGTTCGAACGTTCAATTATTGCTCTCTTGCTGGGATTATTTAGGACGGACCTCTTAGCAAGAGAAATGTCAGCTGTCACTCTTGTTATTGATATCCTATGAATAGGAACACAGAACAAAACAAGCCAGTAAAAATATTGTGAGGTTTCCAAGTGATTTATAACCACAGTACTTAATAACCACTTTACATACTACAGTGCAACCATAGTAAACTAAACATTGGCCACAAGCATTTTAAACAGACTTTGGCTAGTGCTAAAATATGAGCAGAGCAGAATGGAGGAAGGTTTTGACTATTTAACAAAAAATGATTACAGTAAAAATGTGGCTCTTCCTCCACTATTGTCTGCCTTGCTGAAATCTCTTTAATGTATACCATACCAGGAGGGAATCAAAATATATGAATAAACCATGCTCTTTCTAGGAAGCTGCAACACAATTTCCCTACAATTCACAGCTGAGTTGCTCTTGAACAAGACGTTCAGGAACTATACAAATGCTATGCCCTGGCTTATTAATGCTGCTAGTCAAAGGGGGAAATCCTTTTCATTTTGATTATCAAAGACAATCAACCAGTGGGTAGCTATGTTGCATTCCCAGTGCTCAACAGTTAATTCATGATACATGAAGCATCTCTACAGAGGCCCAAAGGGATTTTTTTTTTATTTCTAAGAATATAAAAAATATGATTTCTGCCAGCATAAGATTCTTCAGCATATTTGCATATGACTTTGAATGCATATGGTGTGCAGTCAAAAGACACTGTAATTGAGGGCAATGTGAGGATTGTGCCAGGATTTTGTTAGAAAGTATCCTACAGTCATGCAATGGAATAAAGCAGAGACACTGCAAATGAATGGAGAGACGGGTCTATTTGCACATGATTTATCAAATGAGAATCTCTGGAATTTAGTTTTAAAATTCTTTATTTTAAACTGGAATTGAACAACTTCAGATTATTATATACCCGTAGAATGCAAAGAATGTCTCTCTAAGCCACTTACTGCCGCCACAGACCTTTCTCCACTCTTATCTTCACAGCTTGGCAGAGTTCCAGAAATGAGACAAGGAGAGTAGTGCCCCTTACCCTTTCTCCTGAGTTAGCTCACCTATTCTCTTCCATTTTCAACAGGGAAGAGGTGGAGCTATTAACAATTACTGAGTTATATGTCATCTCACACTTGTTTTGGGACAATTCTGCCAGCTCTCTCAGGAGACTTCACTTGACTTCAGTGACCTGAAGCCTTGGGAAGAATTAAAAATATTCTTTTTCACAAATGGCTGGAAATTGCTTCTTTAAAGTAACAGGCTGTGCAAAAATCCTGGTGCCATTTTAAAGCAAAGTTACTCCTCACTTGTATCATTGTATTTATAAGTTATAGAGGATCAAGAGGTTTAAAATTTTTAGAATTTCGAGGCTCTAATAATTTACTTGAGGCATCTTCAAATTATCTTCTGCAAAACCCAAGAGTTTTGTGAAATACCTCCAGGGCCACTAACAATGCTAAAGGGAGGCTGTGTTGGTGGGGCCCCAGCTTCCCCACCCTCAAGGCCAGATGAACACCTCTGCATTTCCGTCTTCTACAGCGGGGTTTTATATGTGATTTCACTGCAAAAAGTTGTTCAACTTCTAAAAGACATTGGGAAACACTGGCCAAGTAAAGTTTCTTCATTCTACCAAGAAAACTGAAACACAGAAAAGAAGTCTCACACATTTAGTTAGAGGCTAAGAAAGTCTACAACACAGGCCGTGAACGTGAGGCCAGTACTTAGTCACCTGACTTATACTTCTCTTACAATTTCAGTTTTCTTCTCCAGCAACCTGAGAGATCTCCAGATAGGAGCCAAATTATCAAGCGCAGATGCCCAGTCAATCTTGGCCAAGCGCTGATACAGATGGTCAGAATTTATTCAGGTGGAAGTCAAGTGACCCCCATATCTGAGTCTTCATTACTCAGTTGGCTACTGCAACTTGAGGCATAAAATCTCATAGGCAGCCCTTGCAGGTCTAGTTCCTTTTATTTACAGAATAGGATTTGTTTGTTTATTTTTGTTTCTGTTTTTTTATTTGTTTGTTTATTATTTTAAGAATAAAGCTGCTGGTTAGAAACATACAGTCACAGCAACTCAAATATCTGACTGGAGGCAAGTGGGCTGATTTAGGAACAGAATTCAACTTTCTGGAATAATTACTTTTGAAGGGCCCAAAGAGTCTATTCTACTTAAATGAAAATCAGAATTTTCTAGTTACATACAAGCCTTAGGTTTGCAAAATTTTAAGAGATTACAAATAGATGCAAACTTTTATTTTTTTTGGGTTATATACACTTTTACAAAGCCATTTTAGGACACATCTAAACTTTTACTAAACACACACACAGAAAAAAACTGCCTCATATATTCCAAAAACAAGAAAAAGTTTGGACAATATAGGGTTCTTTTTCTTGTTTTACTTGTTAATAAAATACCAGCTAATTTGTTAATACAAGTAATTTCTTAACTAAAGTACACACATAAAAGAGCTCAAGAGAAAACAGACACAGGCCCAGAAACCCTTTAATAAGACAAAGCACAAGTTTCTAGTTTCTAGGCAAAGATGCTTACTACCATGAACATCGAACACCAAATCCAAAATTTTTAGAAAAGGTTCCCCAGCAACGTAATTACATTCACCATTAAATGCTATCTAATTTAGATACTTTGTTTTCCTTCAAGTGATATCCTTTGTACTTTTTTTCCCTTGCTATACTCACACCCTCTAATGTCTTTCAGCACTTCCACACATCCTGTTTGAGATACATCTCCAAAAAGTTTCCTTGGCAACTTTCCTGTGACATAGCATCTGCAATTACTATTCGGTAGACAGGAGACTAACAGAAGTCTAGTTACTCAGGAGACTAGGTATAGCAGCAAATGTCACTGAAAACTAGCAAAAATTGTTCTCTAAATCTAGCAAATCTGAGCCCCAACTGTTGCTTATTTCTGTTTTGGAATTCATCGTAATTGCTGCAATACATCATGAGCTATGAATATTAGTTTTCTGTGATTTTCTATGGAAACTTTCAGTTCCAACACATTTATTAAAAAATAATTAGTATTTCCATGTTGGTAACAGAACAGCTGTAAGATCCTTCTATATGCTATCCTTGCTACAACTAATATACAGCCCTGTTAGTATATTAACTTTTTTGAGTACTAGTATTCATAGAGAAAAGTGTTCCAAAGAACAGACTGTCAAGACAATGGGGATGGAAGGCAGACATAGACCTGAGTACTCTTCTTGCATCTTTCTCCTGCTGATTGCATGACCACAGACAAGTCATGCAACATTGTGAGCATAAGTATTATTATCAATATAATGGTCATAGTAGTTTTGCCAAACTATCTCACAGGATTGTCTTTAGGGGCAAACAAGATAATATATAAAAATGCTTTCTTAAATCATTGTTTATAGTGTCCTATGTTGATAGGCACATATATAATCTATACAAGACAATTATCGGAGATTTGCAGACTTGAAAAGGGCAGTTTCTTTATATCCTCTACTCAAAGTTAGCAGTCTATTGTGAACTCTCCCATTACCAGAGTCCATAAAATTGATATATACTTTAAGGGTGGGAGAATCAAGTTGGACATATTGTAATCAAAACATGCTAATTTAAATATTCATGCTTATCATTAAAGTGTTCAATTAATTATCTCTACTGTTTGTCCACTGATAAGTCTGCATTTGAATAGAGAATGGGAGGAAAAGGTGATAAAAGAATGATCTTGATTATGTAATGGAAGGCACTGTGCTGTTCTTTTTCATTTTTTTTACTACAATTACAAGTTGTTTTCATTCTTCTATGGCTTGGCTGCTTTGTGACAGCATCAGTTGTTCTCATTTCCTTTCATAAACAAATACTACTTCGAGTTTACCTAAATTGTATTCTCAGTCTCTTTTCTTCAAGTCTTTCTCAAACTTTTTTTCCCTCTAAGTGTTCCTTGGCTAATAACTTCCTTTAGTTTCAGATGCTATCTGTGTAAGTTACATAATGTTAATTTAGGATTTTTAGCCATGATCATATCAGTTACAAAGTCTCCAATAACTAACATACAGCTGATCTGATCAAATTGTCAAAAAGCCTGAAGTAATAACTGGAATTTGAAATGATTAGCATAGATCAACAAATTGCAAGTAGTTTTCACTACTTGCTCTTCAGCCTATGAATGGCAGAGTCAACCAGCTGAACAAACCTCATCCCAAAGGATGACCCACCAATATATGTTTGTGGTGTGAAATAAAGAGAATAAAGCTCTGTGCCTTTGTGCATCCACTGTGTCCTCACCAGGCTGATGCCAATGTAGCAGCTTGTTAGGCTCACTTAGTTTATGATCTGGGCACAGGAACTGTCATAATGTGTGAATATCTGCATGTATAAGAATCTCTCATAAACCACTTTATATTATGCTTTTCATTTTTCTTACATGTATTATAGTTCGACTCTACAAGAGCAGTTATAGCAATACTATTGTATAATAAGTAGCTCTAAACTGACTCAATTAATTTCTAAGGTATCAAAAAAAGGCAAGTATTTGATTCTGTAATAGTCAAACTGTTGGACTTTTAATTCATTTTGTTAGATTATTTTCTAAACAAGATCTGAAAAATAGTATTGAAGAAAAAAGCCTCTTAGCCAATGGATTTTTTTTTTTTGCTCTTTTGAAACATAAAACTTTCTACTGACTTTTTTGTCTAACCTACTGCATTCATGGCCAATGAGATACTGAGTAGGTTTCCAGTAGAACATATTGTTTATGCTATGTCACTGTGCTAAAGCCTTCTGTGTAATTATTCTCATGGCTGGTGTCAGTTAGAGACTATTTGTTGTTTTCTCTCCTTTATTAATTGGTAAACAAAATGTAGCAGATTGTCATACCTCAAAACATAAGGACAGACATGTCAGAGTCATTGTGAAGCTACAAACAAATACCTTCTTCCTTATCAAAGTCTCCACATACACTCAACTAATGGATTTATTTTGGATTCTCCTGCTGTATGGGCCTCTTATGATTCAAAAGCAAGTCTACTCACCTACTCCCATCTTTAGTATCTACCTTTCTCCAACTGTGCCGTACATCAGATCTCTCTGGGGCTGAGTCTCTCTCTCTCACTAGCTACTGTTTTTGCTATTGTTGGATCCTTCCTCAGATCTCTAGAACCTCTGCTGTGTCATCAGACTCCATGGAGCACTTGGCATTGATATTGTAATTCTATTTCTACTAACACCATCATCAATAACATGTGTAAGTGCTTGATGCAGACAGCTCTACCTGATTTGAAACAAATCTCTGCTGTTACAATAAATAGCATTTCTGGGCCTAAGGATTGAGGTAGAATCACAGTTTCTTCATTCTTGAATATAGTAATTAAATAACTCATTTCCTCTTTGCTAAATTATAATAATTCTTTTCTTTCTTCTCATTGGGCCTACATTTCAAAGCTTTAACATTGTCATTTATAAGAATGTTATGTAAGGATCAAAACAATCTAACACAAATTTTGGCTGTGTTATAGGATGAAATTTGTTCAGCTCGAGGGCTATTATCCGGCACTGCTCAGAACTTCCTTAGGTAAAGGAACAACAGTTTAAAACCATGTGACTTCAAGCATAGCTGAAGAATATGTCCATGTGCAACCAAGACACAAAAGACTGAGCTATGCATGTCAGCTGCCTCCAATCCATGGAGACCTGCAGGAGGGTAAAAGGTATGGCCCGGATCATCAGAGGGCAAGACCAAGATTATTAAGCCAGAATCAGAATTCAGCTGTTTTCTCAGCTTCTTAAGAAGGGAATTCCCAATTGCCAAGAGTTTTCAGACAGAAGCAGATTATCCATCTGTTTGTGGTTATTGAAGGAAAAAAAATTAGAATAAATTTTATATTTTCCTCCAACTCAAATATTCTAGTATTCAGTGTTATCCACTTGTTTCCTTTCTAACTACCTTATTCTCTGCTTCTCTCTCTATTTTTTCTTTTTTAAAAAAAGGGGATGGGGATAAAATAAACCCATGGCTTTCTTATAGAACTTGGGTCCACTAGATGAAGGTGGTAGACACTGTTATTTGTTCAACAAAATCTATATCCTCTTCCTCCTAAGCACATAGCTGGACTAGATATTTCCCAGCCTCCTTTGCAATTAAGTATGACCATGTGACCAAGTTTTAATCAACGAAATGTGAGAATCTATATATGTCACTTCCGCTAGTATGCTCCTCTTCCCACCAGCTGACTGGAGAGATCACCTTTAGGCTGAGGGCCTCAAAAGATGAGCAGAACAAAGTTTCTGCCCAGTCTTTCCTTCCCCTCCTCTACTCTTCCATTCCACTCAGCTGAGGCATATCTGTTGCAGACTATTAAATGAGTAATAATAAGCTTCCATGTGTTTGAATCATTATACAGTTTGGGGTCTATTTATTAAGACACCCTGGGCTCTACTGTACATAGCAATTCACATAATTGCAGTGACGTATTCTGCTTTCTTGAACTAAAATCTCAATTTATTTTCTTTGTATATAGTCTCAAAAATAATGAACATTTTAAAATAATGAACATTTTAACACAATTATCCTGAAGACTTTCTTTTTATGAATATATAAAATTTACATTTAAAGCATTATCATGTTTTTTCCCCTTAAAATACCATATTTGTTAAATATTTGGCAAGTAGGATGCATTTGACCATACTTTTAGTACACACTATTACAATTTCCTTCATTTCCAATACATCTTCAGTTATTTTCAGGTGATTATTTTTACATGGGGTGTACTCTGCATTGTGAAAGAGCTTAGTACTTACTATTGAGTAACTATGAACTTTTTATCATTTCTCTGCAAAATACAGAAACTCATTCAAGACATTTTTCACAAAACTTAAATGATAAATTTATCTGATAGCTAAGAACTGAGCCATATTGATAATGGTGTAGAATAAAGTAGACCAATAAAATAACAAGATAATTTCTACTAAAACAAACAGAAACTAGACATCTAAAGAAGTATTATTCCCTACAAAATTGGGAGGCTTATAATGAAAGCATTATAACTCCTTCTTTTGAGGGAGTTGATACACACATAATATGTAATTTTCAAATGATATTACCCAGCTTGATCAGTGAGCCACCATATTTATCAGAAATATCCTATATTTTAAGTTCTAATTTTCATAAAACAAGTTTGGTATGAATTCACTAACAAGTAAGAAAATAAAGACAAACACATACATTTAAATAAAACAAATGATTTTCCTTTTCCAAGCCCCCTTTCCCTTGGGGATTCAATACTATACTTCATAATTTCCTAGTTTCAGAGCTCTTTCATTCTATTCTTCCTGGAATACTGAGTTAACTTTTAATTAGAGATCTTTTGCAATCTCTGGAAACAGATGCACAAATCAATCTATAATACATGTTTGATTAAAGAAAAATAAAAATGCAAAAATATCTACATCTCACCTCCCATCAAACCTGTGCTTCAGGAAATCAAAGAGGGCTTTCTGCATCATGTCTGTTACCTTTGCAGAAGTGAGAGAAAAAAGAATGAGGCAAACACACACAGAAAGAGAAAGAAGACAAAAGTGAGACAGGTGTAAGGGAAAGGCACTATGACTGACCAAAGACAGCCACTCCTCTTCTGAGGGGTAGGTTACTATGGAAGGTGTTTTTCATTCTTTGTCACTAGCAGTTACTAAATTCTTCCCCCACTCCACCTCAGTTCTCTTCCAGAGTGTTGAAGAATGAACCAGCAGTGTTCACTAGACCCAAGACAAACCCTCTTCTCTTATTAGGCATTAGAACTATCACCCAGAGACCACAATAGGCTGGCTTTGTCCCAAGTGCTGCCTGTCCTTGGCACACTTGAGTGGTGCCGGCCTCTGGTGAGGAGCAACCCCTCAGGCCAGCCCAGTGCTCAGCAGTCCTGCTACTCTGCATGTTGGTGGAAATTCCCTACACCTAGGGCTGGATGTCAGTAGAACACTCTCCTGCTCTTTCTCTGACATTCTCCACTGAGAGAGGGAGGGGAGGGGGGAAGGGAGAAAGAGACGGGATTCTTAGATCTGCCTAAAAAAAATTTATTGCTTTATCCAACAAATGTATACTAAGCACCTATTATGTGCCAGACATTGTCCTAGTTCAGTGGGGATGGTGGCCTGGAGGTTGCCTGCCTTCAGATTTTAATGTCCCGCATATTATCTGTGCTAGCACAAAGTCAAAATGGCAGCATCTGAAATGTAGTATATCTAAGTCTTTATTCTTTTCCTTCTCACATAGTTTAATCTGTGAAGATGTTCACTAATAGTTTTAGTGGAGTTTTTTTTTTTTCTTCTATATGTCTCGAAATAAATAAGCAGAGAAGTATTTGGAATATGCCATTGACTTGAGATTTGCTGGTGCGTTCAGGGTTTAGGTTTGCTGGCAGATTGCCTATATGTTCCCTCGTGCTGTTTATACTCTATTATTTTTAATAGTAAAGGCAACTGCTGAGACAGATAAAGTCTTTTTCTTTCAATTTAACGCAGAGCAAACCTTTTGCCAGACCTTCCCATTGCAAATGTTTTAAGGGAGATATTTATTCTTAAACAGTGTAATACATAACCGATGAGAAGAGTGACAGAAAGGGGAGAAAGAGCGAAGAGCCACATAAGCCCCTCCCTGCACCACCCGCTTTCACATGCTGAGAGGCAGCTTTCATCAGTGCTTATAAGACCCTGAAGGAAAGCAGACCCTGAAGGAGCCAGCTCCAAACATCTGTCTCTTAGATTCTTGATCAAGAACTGAAGCATAACAAACTGGTATTTGTACCTCATAACCCTTCAGTGACGGCCCCACTAACACCACTGGACGCATGGATGGCACAACATCATAAGGAGGAATGTGCTCCGTCTGAAAGACACGATGTGACGCGTGTTACAAGGTGAGGGTAAGTACAACTCCTCAACAGCCACAACATTCATAATTCTCAAGTCAAACGAAAAATGATTACCACAGGTTCCCACTGATGAGACTCATTCCTTATTTTATAGTCATTTAGGTCACTGAAATGGAGCATTGCAGGCATAGATGGATAGAAACCTTAATGGCAAATTTAAAAAAGAAACACAACTTACCACTTTTTGCTTCTGTTTTGCTAAAAGACAACAATGAAAGCCATATCAAAATATGTAATCTCTGTAAATGATAGTATATGATTTTAAAAGATGGAAGAATGTAGCAAATTGTATTTGTAATTCTCATCATTTCACTATTGTCCACTCTGGAGAACACTGATCTATTATTTCATTCAGGACAGGCCAATTCTGAAGACATTAGAAACAGATACTTCCTCCCTGTACGAATGACCTTGTATCCTGATTTCATGTTGGGTGGGGAGTGTGTACTTCATAACATCGGAAGTTCTGGTCCAGCATGGGCTATGGGTTGCTCCCTGCTGAACACAGCATAAGGTGTGACTGAGAACAACTTGGACAAATAAAATGTGATAAAGAGAAACTCAGAATAACAATTTTGGGCAAAAATGATCATTGCTTCAATCACTCGCTATTTTTGGATTTGTAATTTGATCAACCATGAGAAAATTTTGCGTTCTTAAGTCTTTTGCTCACTTTCCAGGATATTGACACATTTTCCTACCAGGCTGCTTTTAATTTCAATTAAGTTTATAACCAGTTGTTTCTTTTCTTTCTTGTTTGTAATAGCTGCAATACCCTAAATGTCTAACAAATGGAGATGATGCAAAATGTACTGAATATCTCATTAAAGTGGTGTTGTGGTCATCTAAGCAGGTCCAATCCATGTGTGGGCAACCCCGATACTTGGTTTGGTTCAGAGCCACCCTAAGATAAGGAAATATTCACAGGAAAAAGAACCCAGATACTCAGATACTGGTTTGTTCCAGAACCAGTCCAGTCTCCTGCAGGTATGGTAGAACAGACCTTAGACCTGTCATTCTGAATTGATAATACTGGATGCCCTAATGCAGCATCAGTTCTGAGCCAGAATGAAATAAGCCTATAGAAGTCAAGGAACGCAGCAGAAGAAAAATTCCTACTTGAATACCTCCACAATTTACAAATGCTCAACAACTTCTGATTGGACTACTACTGTCCCTTCATTACTATTAATTCTAGGGTTCAGTTATCTGCTGTTTGAACAGAATTGAGGTCATCTGGGCCCAGCTTCATTCTCTGCTTCAACCCTCCCATTCTCCACAGCCTGAGCTGTAACAACACATTTTAAAGTTTCCCACGGAGACTGAAAAAGACCACTTTCTTGAGAGTCTACAACTTTTATTAAAAAATTGGCCCTCACCATCTTAAAGTCTGTTAGGTTCTTGAATGGAATAATAAATTTGCTTCAAATTGGTTTACACAATGGTGGATAATTTTTAAAATTATATGACAAATATCTAAAATTTTAATACCACAATTACCCTTTAAATCAAATTAAATTACTATAGAAAACAAATGAATAATGAAATATCAAGTAGAAAATATTTCAATCAAGCTTTTAAAATTGTTTCCAAATCAGTAAAAATACCTGCATGTATGTTCAAATAATAAGCAAGGAATATATTACATTAGAAAAACTTTTTACTAAAGCCCTCACCTGTTGATGTGGGTGTTGCTCGAAATGTCCCTGATACCATTTCCCCAAGACTTGAAGAAGAATTTCCACTTGATTTCCTAGGATATGGAAAAGAAACTTAAGAGTCATTCCACAGATTCCTTGAAAATGGAGCTTGAAAGTACAAAGCTTTCTTTGGCCTTCATCTTACTAAATAATCCAAAACACACCAAATTTTGCTATAGAGAACTTCAAAAATCTGTCCAAATGTTTTCTTTGACTTCGTTTCTCAGAAAAAGTAGGGGAATTAACTGGGACTTGGAAATATTTTGCAAAGATATCTTAGTTATTCAATGCAGAAATCAGGCAGAAGAATCACTGACAGGAAAGTTCTTGTTAATGGTTTGCTTAACTAACACTGGTCACCAGGGCACCAGTGGGATGTCAAACACAGTTCAAAACAAGCAGTAAATCCTGGAAGAAGCATTTCTTCTCAGAAGTGTGTGTGTGTGTGTGTGTGTGTGTGTGTGTGTGTGTGTGTGTGTGTGGTGTGTGTGTGTGTGTGTGTAGGGTTGTCAGAATTAATATTATTTGTGACCCAGAAGAGAAGGTCATCAATACTGGTCTCCCCATGTGACTCTGGTGGCTTCACTGGAGCCCAGAGTGGCCCTCAGGAGCCCACCTTTCTATTTCTCCAGTGTCCTTCCCTTCCAATGTTTAAGAGTATGGTCTGCAGAGTCAGAGCAATCTGATTTCTTGTCCTGGCTTTGCCACTTAATTTTCATGGCACCCTGGCACATCATCATATCACATCTACGGAAGGACAAGCTATACCTCACAGGATTGGTATAAAGATAAAAATAAGATCATGTCTACAGCTCTTGGCTTTATTACTCTTGTATCTGGCACAAAGTAAGCTTTTAGTTCAAAAGTATATGATAATATTATTGAATAATAATAATAACAATAAACTAACAACTTTGGAAATGATGACAATAATTCATTTATTATTTCATTCGACAAATATTTATTGATTGAGCATCCACTGTTCTAAAAGTTAGGAATACAACAGAGTAGGGGTGGGAGGCAAAACCCCTTCATATATTGAGACAGATTCTAGTGGGAGATATCAGGATTAAACAGATAAAAAATAAATATATAGCATTTCTGACAGTAATCGATGCAACAGTTAAAACTAAGTCAGAAGAGAGGTGGTAAGTGGGTATAATTTTAAATATGGTGGCAGGAAAGGGGTCACTGAAAAGGTGATATTTAACAAAGATCTGAAGCAGATGATGGAGTGAACTGGTGGAAATGTGAAGGAAAGGGTTCCCATAAGAGGAACAGCAAGAGCAAAGGTACTGAAGCAGAAAGATGTGTTCCTAATGTGTTTAAAGAGAAGCAAGAGAGACAAAAAGTTTAGAGAAGTAGGAACAAGACAGATTAATAGTTGATAATATTATAGGCATGTTATATACTAAACAAGATGGATAACTAAAGTGGGACTGACTGTACTTTTGTGATCTCCTATCACAACTTAAGGTTCCCACATGACAGAGGCAAAAGGTTCTCTCAAGAGCAAAGGAGTTTTTGAAATAGAAAAGGATCTAAGAGAAAAACAAGATTGAGAATCAAGACAAAGAACTGCTTCTTTTCTAGGACTTTCAAAAAATGATAACATCAAATCAATGCTTCAGTGTAGCCTCATAACATGTGCAGGTTCAGTAGGATTCTGATTCCTCTTAAACTTTGGTGTATTCCTAGGACCTTCAAATATCTGCACTCTGAGATCTATGTGGCTGCTTCATTAGCTCGCTAGAGGCTGATGCATTTGAAGCTAGGTAGAGTGTGCACCCCATTACCAAGAGATGGTACACGCCACAGAAAGCCCTGGGTGGAGAAGGTGCTGCTAGTACTGAGACCGGCATGTACCATCGCATTCCACGCTGACTTATGAGAGAGTCTCTGAAAGGAAACCCAGAAGAACCATGATGTCAGCTCAGGTCACGCTCCCATCTCCTGTACTAAGAAAGGATACCCTCCATGACTCTAATGAAGAAAAACTTAGGTTCCAAGGAGAGTTTGCTGAGGCTACAGAAAACTATGGAATTCATGTTGATTCTAGTGATGCCAGGAGTCAGGAAGAGTAAACTATTTGAAATGTTCAATTTCAGAAACACCTTATACACACAAAAGTATACATTACGGACAGCATACATTATGAACCTAATGAGCAAACCTGAAAATATCACCTAATGTTGCCCCCACCAAAAAGAAAATGAAAAGCTTATAGAATGGAAGAAATCTTACCCTCCATGAAAACGTCCTCTTTTTTGTTCTTGCTGAATCCGTATGTTCTCTAATCTCAGTGGACTTGGAATAAAGCCAATCTCACAGCCCTCTTTCACCAGCCTTCCTATCCACCAATCATTGTTATATTTCTGGAATGCAGAAATAAAATTGCTATCAATAGTAATTCATTTATCTTCATATTCCATTAATTAATTAACTTCAGAGCACTAGAAAAATGAAGCAGTATTCATATTATATTATACTATATTATATACAAACACTGTTTATATTATACTATATTACATCTATCAATCTATCTCTATTCATCCATCTATCTATCCATCTATCTATCTATCTATCTATCTATCTACCTACCTATCTATCATCTACCTATCTACCTACCTATCTACCTACCTACCTATTTGGGGGGTCCATAAACTAAAGCAAGGGTCTGCAAACTTTTCATTTAAAGACCCTGAGACTAAATGTTTTAGGCTTTACTATCTATATGGTGTCTGTTGCAACTATCTGAATCTGCTTTCATAGTGAGAAAGCATCCACAGATAATATGTAAACAAGTGACTGTGGCTGTGTTTCATTAAACCTTTTCTTTCCAAAAAACACAGTTTATCAATCCCTAAACTAAAGTCAGGTCCTAACCTTTGGATTCCTTTGGTCCATAGCAAAAAGCCTCAGCCAATTCCTAATAAATAGATTTCATAAGGCTAAATATGCATCAGTGTAACTGGAACTCTGGAAGATAAGACAGGAAAGTCTAAAATGAAATACATTCAATAATCCAATTTTTTTTGGTCAAAAACTGTCAGGTAAAAATCCATGATACTGTCTGTTATCTACTCTCACTGGGGAAAAATTATAATCCTCCAAGGGGAAGCAGAATTTCCACCCTGAAATATGCCTTTTGAGATACTGATTACTTTAAGCTGGTCATTTTTAAGAAACAAAAGACTCAGGAAAAACCTTCCCCTCTAACTGCTTAAAAGAATTTAGATGGAAGACCTGCTTCAGGAAGGAAGCTATTGTTATAGGTAACTATAGTTTAATATGAACTAAGTATGATAGACAAGGAGGGACCTAGTAAGGCCCATTTGATCTAAGTCCTCTCTGTGTCCCATTGTTAAAGATGGCCCAGCAAACACTTATTAAATAAGTGTTTTTCCACCTGCTTTTGCATCTCTATGTAAATCACTTTTCTGACCTTTCAAGTCTCAAACCACACACACACACACACACACACACACACACACACACACACACACACACACCTTTTCTCTTTAGCTCCAGAATGACATGTAAATCTTAACTGCCCAATCTGTTCTTAGGTCTCATATTCTTAAGGAACCCCTGTATGTACATATATAATAAACTTGGTTATTTTCTCCTGTTAACCTGTCTCATGCCAATTTGATTATCAGACCAGCCAGAAGAATTTAGAAGGGTAGAAGAAAAAGTATTTTTCCTCCCCTACACCTCTGAACATAACAATCTCCAAATGGCCTGAAGCCCAACAGGAACACAAGGATTTCCATTTAAATAAAGTTTCATGACAGGTCAACTTGAAAAACCAGCCCACACAAAGGTTTCAGTAAATATAGGATGAGATTGCCAACGTGGCCCTATTTGATGGGTCAGTAAAACTGCATTTATAATTATAGATTTGCTGAGTCCTAAGGTAGAAGACATATTTAATCCAACCCTCCTGCCTCAAGGGAAGTTTTCAGCTAGGTGACTTCTAGACAGCAGATATCAGTCCTACTGTTTACATCCTCCAGAGATGATTCCAAAAACTTCTTTTATTATTTTTATCAGTGTTGGGCAAGATAATTATCTAGCTTTGATCTAAAAGTATATATATATATTTTTTTCAAAATGTAATGACTTTATGTAGTTCACTTGCCTTAGCTTAGAGAAACGTGGAATTTATATGTATATAACATCAATACATTGTGATGGAAGAATGGTTTCATTGAATCATCCCGGCATAAAATTCTGTGTAACTCGGAGTAATTCTGAGTAGCAGCCTCATATTCAAAACCAAAAGGATAAAGTTTAGCAATTTGGCTTTTATTATGCACACAACTCCCACACAAAATATGCATGGCATGTAGTGTGAGAATGCACTAAAGAAATGTGAGTTGCCCCAATATAAAATCATGAACAATCTAGGTCTCAGTTTCTCCAATCTTCCCAACTTTTATTTTAAGATAACAAGCCAAAAATACCAGCCCTTTTTATTTTGGAAAGAACAAAAGGCAAAGAACTCTTTTAGAATCTATGGTGCACTGGCCTGATATTTAAATTTTACTGTGGTAAGGACAAAACAGACTCTGAGTCATAGTTTCCTAGGGTTTAAGTTCTTTCCTGAAATTAAGTTAGTCCACTGGAATACTAATTTATTAAACGATACCCAAGTGACCTGAAAGGGCTTCCTGAAATGGTTACTCTAACTTCCTAATATGTTTTAACTTAGTTCCAGGAAGTATATGAAACAGCAAGGATCTGACTCAATGTAAATGAAAGTTTGTTGAGCTACTTAGGAGAAAGTTACTACATACATTTAAGAGCTTAATTTACTCACCGTTTGGTGATAAGGAGAGCTGTAGCTTTTCTCCCTGTTTAAACTTTTTCATTACTGAAAAAGTAGTTAAAACAGTGCATAATAGACGATTTAGGTGATGGATGAGAGGAAAAGCTACACCCAAATTACAAAATGTGTTCATTTGTGTTGATGTTCTGGGAGTGAGTACCAGCTTTCTGGCAAGGTCACCATAGTATTGTTTGAATCCTTCTCATTTTAATTTCCCTAAAATGATTAGTGCTTTCTAAGATGTTTTCTTGTATGATATTTCAAATTCTGAAACAAGTGGCTCTAATCCACATAGCGATTACAAGCTCAATACCATACATCAAACTGCCAGACTAAAGAGAAAGTCACTGATCAAGGAGAATGCCGCTCAAAAAGCAACCAACAGGACAAATTAGGGATATTGATGCAATGGAGGAAAGCAATAAAATATAGCAAGGTGGGAATACTGGCATGAGTGAGTGTGCATGAAATTTATGAGAACATCTCTTACCTTTCAAAATGCTGCTTCTCCTTGGAAATGATGAGTGTTAACAACTAATGAATATGGCTTGCTCATTTTTGATGAGAATGTTAGACAAAATCAACAACCATTCAGATGCTGAGACACATGCTTCAGGTTGAGAGTCCTTGCCTTGTAGGCAAATGTGTATATCCTAGCCGCATACACCATCGAGAAAGCACACACTGTCAAGTTGATGCTTCCTCAGCTTTCCATTACCGAGGCAGTCTGTGCCTGCACCCATCTTCTTCCTGTACATTTCAATTAATAAGTGTTCCCCTTCACTCAGGGTCTGGAAGCTCACCCTTCTTGCCTACTAAAAACTTTACTCCTTTACCTCTCTCTTCTTTCCTATTCATCAATCTCTCTTTCCCTCCTTAATATCAGCATGCACAGGTGTTCCAATAGCTCCTGTCTTGGAAGAAAACCTCTTTGAACTTCATGCCCTTCTCAGACTACTGCCTGGTCAGTGTCAACTTCCTTGAAAGCATGGCCTACACTTGCTAAATATACTTCCTGACTCCCCTTCTCTCCTCATCTCATTTCATTTAAAGGCTTCCATCTCCACACTTCCAGACAGTGGTCTCAGTGACCTCCATGCTGCTGACCACCATATTGCTGACCCAACATCTGTTCCTTACTCATCTTAGGTGACATCTCACAAAATTTGCCACAGCTCATTGCTTTCTCTTTGTAGATTCACTTTTCTCTCTTGATGTCCATGCACTGCTTTACCCTGGAAATATATCTCATATTTCTTCTTTGTTAAATCTTTTCATGCACCCCACTTCTGCAGGATGGAATTCCTTTGGGTTTGATGCAGGGCTGCCTTCTCTTCTTCCTCTACTCTTTCTTTAGGTGGTTTCATTCATTACCATGGCTTTAAATGCCACACCTAAACTAATGATCCAAATTTATATCTTTGGTCAAATCTTTTCCTCTGAGCTCCAGATTCTTATACCCAATTTCCTACTTGATATTGCCTTTGAAATGTCCACTCCCTAGCCTCCCTATCTGTCCTATCCTCCCAAGGAAATACCCATCCTGGTTGTTCAATCTTAGTTCCTACCCTTGGTTCATCACCTGTGCTCTTCACTGAATTTCTAAAATATATCTCAAATATGTCCACTTCTATCTCACTGCTAGCATGCTGGCTCAATCCCAGTACCTCTCACCTAGATTGATTCTAATGGTCTCCCTGATTCTATACTTATCCAGCTGTCTGTAAAACAATTGGAGAACCTTTAAAAATATAAATTCATCCCACTTCTCTACTTTTAAAGTCTTCAATGGCTTCTCATTACATTTAGAATAAAGCCTGAAGCCTCAGCATACCTTACGGTCCTACTTGATGTGTGGCTCACTTTCTTCTACAACTCTGTCTCCTGCTACTAGGCCCCTTACTCATTGCATTCCAGTCATATAATCTTCTTCCAGTTAATAGATTGTGCCAGGCTATCATGCTACCTCAAGGCCTTTGTACATGCAGATTCCTCTCCCTAGAAGCACCTCCCTTGCTCTTTTTACAGCTGGCTTTTCCTCATCGTTTGGGTCTCTGCTTAAAGGTCATATTCTCAGAAAAACCTTCTCTGATCACCCTTGTATTTAAAAGTATGTAACTTCCTCATTCTTAGATTTAAAAAATTTCAGCATCTGTTCATTTTTTCCCCCAAAGTATTCACAATTTTGAATTATTTACTTGTTCATTATCTGTCTCCTCATTAGAATTTAAGTTCATGAGAAAAGGGACTCTGTCTACTTTGTTTATAGCTGTTGGACATTTGCCAGGATGTACCATATATTAAATGCTCAAAAACTATATATTGAATGAGTGAGTAAACAAATGCAGAACCTCACACAGGTCACACGGGCGCAATGCAAAGATAGTGAGACATCTGTAGACATCCAGATGTTTGACCTACTTGGCATCAAATAACTAAAATGTTAAAACAATGTGTATGTCTTGGTGTCACTAATGCCATTGCAGAATGCAGTTTCAAAGACAATGATTTTCAAAACTGTTATATATTTACCATGCAAGTGTCTCAGTGACATTAAGTGATATGTTTATGTTCAACACAATCTTCAGGTTACCTTATTCTCAGGGTTCACTTTATTGTTCTACGTTTACACTCTCCTTTTTCTAAAATCTAATTTCCAATGCCTCCTTCTAGCAGAGCCAATGGAAACTATCACGTAGGCAAGTCCTACAATGTATGCCTCCAAACCCATTGAAAAATCCTGTACAGAACAGAGATGTTCAAGAAAGGTTAAGACTTTTCTTTCCGACTCAGCCTAATTCTTATGCCCATTTTCCAGATGCCATCTTCTCCTCTCTACTCCAGCCCCTCACTCCATCAGCTATGCCTTTTTCTTTCAATATATTTTACTGGGTTCAATATTTCAGCATGGAAAACATGCTTAAATCTTTTCCATCCTTAAAGTAAAATCAAAATTTAAAAATAATTCCTCAATTCTATGCCATCTTCTCCTCTCCTGGCTAGAATCCATTCTCCTTTTCAACTTGAAGAAAGTTGAAAGGAAGAAAAAAACTGCAATTCATCTCTTCTGGTTTCTAGGTTATATGGATAAAGGTCTATTAAGTACCTTCATGGAAGTTTCACAGCACTCTAGACACAGCATACCTAAAAGCAAATTTATAAACATTTCCACCCCATTACAACTCTTCCCCTCTCTGACTTCTTGATTTTGATAGATGATGCTACCATCCACCCTTTCAATTAAGCTGGAAAAAATGGCCTCCGCCTTTCATTTCTATCTCATTTTCTCCAATATCTTTACCCATGTAAAATCTCCCAATCCTGTCTGTCCCTTAACTCTCTCCCAGGCTGCTCCCTTTCTCCATACACTGCTATAGCCATTGTGCACTGCTACATGTCTCAGAATCTCTGTAATACTACCTCAATCATCAGAGTTAAAGGATGGTCATAGCCATCTTTTATTTTAAATTTCTCTGCAGCCATGGCCTGGTGATGAAGCCCAGGCTTTTGCCGTGGCCTAAGAGGTCCTTTTATTTATTAGGCTCCTGCCTCTCTGCCCTGGATGATCTCCTGTACTAGTTCATACTTCCTGTCCTCCAACCATGATGCACTGCTCCTGGCTGACCCTTCCACTTGATGCTACCTACCCTCACCCCCCCCACCCCAGCCTGAACTCCCTCAGGCTTCACCACTTCCATAGAGCTTTTTAGGTCCCTGATTCTCCTCCTCCCATGTCAAGTCATCCCTCCAGCTTTTTTTTCAGGTTCCCACAACACCCATTCCATTTTATTGTAATATAACTTGTCACTCTGTGCCGTGTACTTGTCAGTGAGCCTTCATCTCTGATCCCCCAATGCCCAGCACAATGTCAGACATGAAATAGGATTTAAATGTGCTCAATATACCTAGGTGAGTAAATAAAAGTTTTGGATGGTACTATTTCATCTTTCGGGTTGAGAGGCCTCAAACCCTCCTTGTTTTGCTGGATCTCTTAAGTTTTCTGTTTCTCAAAGTCTTCTGCCCTCTTCTTAGCTTTAACACTGTAATTATTGAATTCTCTAGTGTTGGTTCCAAGCTCAAAGTCCACAGGATTATAGCCTAGATGTTTTTATTTACAGCATCCCTTATAAATAGTTCCTTATGGGTAGGTTCAATGACACCAAACTCACATTTCTCTAAGTTAGATCCACAGATCTATGGCTCTATAGTCATGTAAGGTGATGAAAAGTGACCACAGGATCACAGATCTGTCCTGAATCCAGCCTATAGTGACAGTGACCCATGTTTTAAACATGTGATAACGTGAGCAAGGCTTCTAAATCTCATGAGAATGAATGGATTTGGAAGGCTCAGCAAATAAGATGAAGTAACACACTGGCAGCTCCTCAGGGCTCCTCTCCCTTGGTTTGGCTCAGAGCTGATGTCCAGCCTTGGCTCTGTGGCAGGCTGAGGGACGCAGAGTGCCCTACATTTACCTCTTTAATGTGTAGAAAGTCCTTGGCATCAAAGGAGATGGCCGTGCTTGGAACGGGCACATCCTCATCCAGGGCACCACAGTAGCTCACGTTAGTTTTCACGGCAAAGGCTACAGGTTTGGACTGAGGACAGAATCACAGAATAAAGATGGAGGGAGGAAGACAGAGGAGGATTTTTCATATCAAAACACAATATTATAATAAAATAATTGATAGTACCAGGCAGTAAGGAAAATCATTCTCGAAAAGGGATCTCAAATAGGTTTCACATTCTCAGGCAGCACTGAGACATCTGCAGAGATGACGCTACAGTGATTCAGTACTATCAGCCCACCCAATTTCCCCCCTCCTGTAGTACTTTCCAACACTGCAAACAAAGAATGTACCTTAACATACTGTAGAGGGATGGAAAGGCAGGAGGGGCTGCCTGCTTAGACCTCTAGTCATAAAACTTGTTTATTTTAAGTGATAACAGACACCCCCACCTGTTGGATACAGGAAATGTATGCCGGGTCTTAAATAAAAAGGTTGTTGTGGGGCAGGGGAGGGTGGGGGTGGCGGTGTAGCTCAGATCTAAAAAAAACCTGTGCTATCCCAAGGAATACCTTGTCCTGCCAGGGAAAAGGAAGTTCAGGGATAGACAGGAAGGGCGGAGCTGCTCACACACCGCCCTCTCCCTAACTAACGTGAGCTATTTCTGAAACTCTTTTTAGACAAATTCCTTCTCAGTAAAGTGTTCTTGGGCTGGTGTTTAACAGAGGTTAAACAAACCGCCAGCCTACGCTAATGGTGTTGCCACTGACATTTGGGTGACCACAATGGCCACAGAACAGACTTGAAAGAAAACTAAAACAAAAATTAGCCACAAATCAGAACACAAGGCTCCTGCAATCCTGGGCTTCTTCGTCATTGGCTCATTTATTCATGATGAGAACATGACTGGGGAGCAACAATTGAGTTAAAGGCTCACTGATGTCCTTTCAATGGCACTGCCCCAAACCATCTTCTGCCAACCATGTACAGACACCTAAGTGTCGAAGCCAATGAAGGTACCTCATTACCTACATCATTCTTTTCTTACTGCTCTTTTAAAATTTTTACTGGAAAAATAGAAAAGGGAACTCACTTTATTTGAGCTTCAGTTTTTCTTCTAAAAATTAGAATGACTGGATCAATGGGCCTTAGGAATCTGTCATGGAGGGCAAGGTAGGGAGGCTGGCCACGACCCCATTTGATATTTTACTATTGTGCATAAAATTTCATTTGACAAAAGAAGTCTGTACTAAAAAACTTTTAAAGATAGTTTGAAAGACATAGAACGGGAGATCTATAGTGACTCTCCAATTTTAATATTTAAAAATGCAATTTATGCCTCTGGTGGGTGCAGAGTCCTATGGGTACAAGTTGCCTTTTCCTGTGGAATATCTGAAGATCTATTTTGGTAATGCTTTTATTGCTCGTCTTTGGAAAAATGCTAGTACTTATTCAAAGTTCTTGAACTTTACAATGAATCTGAGGGAGACCCACAGAGCAATAGTGCATGTGTGGCTTGTAATGAAGGCTGTTGTCATGAAGAATGAGGGACAACAGATGGAACAAGCTGGTACCTGCAGGCGGGGAGAGGGAGAGGGAGGGTCTTTGCCAAAACTGGGCATGGCTAGCTTGACATTGGCCACAACTGCTAAGTTGGAAGATGACCAAAAATTCACTACCAAACCAAACACAAAAAGGTGAAGGATCAGTGTCTCAGCCAATGGCCCCTGGGAATGTTATGAACCTCTGTCAGGGATGAATGGATCAGGGAACCTTGCAATCTGGTATCTTATCAGAATGATCATAAAATGAGTTTTTCAGAGAAATTTGAGGCAGGGGAAGAGCAGTTCAGTTGATACCTGCTGAGCCACATTCCATTTTGAAACCAAAGAGGGGCAAGAAAGTCACCTTTGCTCTCTCAAGCTGGATAGCTGCTTGCTGCTCTCTCTCCTGCCGAATCGCTTCTCTGTCTTCTTCCAAAGAGACATCGGAGTCTGACGGCCTGCTTGTGTAGGAATCTGCTGAACCCTGGAAAGAAAAACCCAGAGTGGCTTACATGAAGTGGCTTCTTAAATTGCCACATCCGTAACAGTATCCTGAAGTGAGTTCTTTTCATTTGCATAGAATTCGATCAGTACACTCTGCACCTGATTGGACACAAATTTAGACAGCAGTCAATAGTTAAGCATCTGAGAAATTCCAAAGGTAGCAATGTCGTGGAAAAAAAAATATTTTGACTAGATTAAGTGCTAGGAAGTAAACTTCAATGAAAATCATGTGATATTCAGCCTCAATTCTTCTTGTTTTGTGCTATCTTTATATTAAGCTCATATTCATTTGTTAAACTGAGATTCCATTCCATTCTCTCTTATATAGTCCGCTAAAGAAAAAAAGAATTTCAGTCTATTATAAGAACTAAATCCTACCAATATCTTGGGTTGCTGATGACAAATTTATTTAGGATTTAACAGAGCAAAACAGAATCCTGCATTAGTAAAATGATTTTGCAGTTCCAGTGTCAACACCATTGAAACTCTTTCCCTATGAAAACTTCAATCATTGTCCTATAGTAGCCATACATGGTCATTTAGGCCACCAAGACATGAACCTTGAGAATGAAAACAAGGATGTCCTCAAAAGAAGCCCAAGCCTAGAAGGGCTATTTGAACAACATAGAAATCCAGCTTGACAGATGTGGCCCTGGGCATCCAGTATCACTTGGTGCTCATAACATGAGAGGAGGTGAAAAACATAGCAGCTGGTTAAAAAGTTATCCCCCGCATTAAGAAAAAAGAACTCTGGAAGTTTGCCTTCCGCTTACTAAAGGAACATCATCCTTTCAATTTCTTTAAGCTGGCATTACAAGTTGATATTTGCATAGAAGATGACATTTACACAGCAGAAGTATCGATAGGATTTGTGTATTTGGTATGTTTCATAAATCATGCACAGATTTTGAAAAACATAAACCTATCTATAGAGCTGAGAATTTGCTAGCCAATGCAAAAATAAAAAAGAATTCTCACAATGGTTGACTGCTGAAATGGGCCCACTGAAAGTATTTAGAAATGTTAGGGTTTATTTGTTTATATATTATTTATGAATTTGCTGTCCATAAGAGCAGCTTTGTCTCTCAGTAAAGGGTGTCATTCTAGCTGAGATGGTTTTTCCCACTACAAAAAAAAAAAAAAAAAAAAAATCCCAGCACAGGTTTTCTTGGCAGGCTAAAACAATAATTCCTGGTTAGACATTTTATCACAGTGCCCAGTATAACCCTGGTTCCAAATTCTGCTTCTGCAACCTAATTTTATGCAAGTTACTTAGATTACTCCAGATTTAGTCTCCTAATCTATACAATGGGGACACTGACTACATCAAAGAATTAAATGAAATACAATATAATGAGGAGCTAATATTTATTAAATCTCCACTATTATATAGATGCTTTGCACACCTTATGTCACTGAATCCTTGTAGCAGTGTGGGATTCACACTCAGGTTGTTCAACCTTTGAGTCAGCAGTTTCAAACTCTACACTGAGCTGCACTTGATATTTAAATATTTACTTTGGGACTTGGCATATAGTAGGCACAAAGTAGTCATTTTTGTCCCCTTCCTGGTACCGACATTTCAATATTGATTAAAAAAAAAAATTCACAGATTTTCATCATTTTTCATCGCACTTATATAAGCACAATAGCTCATCTTGCAATGGATCCATTTTTCTTATTGTATTTGCTGCAAAGAAAACACTGTGGTTTTTCCCCAGCTTTATTGAGATATAATTGACATATATCATTGTGTACGTTTAAGGTGTACAACTTACACATTGTAAAATGTTACACTATAAGTTTGACAACTGCAATGTGTTCAAATCCATGCACTTTATATAGCACTTTAAAAAGTTCCCTTTACAAAAGAAATACATTTGTTAAATTACAGCCAAATTCTTCTGTGCAAATCTACTCGGGGAAAAATCTGGACCTACAAAATGAATAAATTCAGGGTGATTGTTATATAGATGCATTCATTGCTTTAAAAAGCACTACCTTAAAATCCTTTAAAACAGAATTCTCTCAGAATATGTCTTTCGTCCAAATGTAGTTACACCTGCACAAAATCCAGACTAAGAGAGAAAGGAAACAACGTTTCTATATATACAAACAATTTTGAGTTCGTTTCCGGGTGATTGTGGGGGTCCAGAACAAATCACCCCAAGATGTGCCTCTGTGGTATACAAAGTTTTGAGCTAAAGGCATCTTACTTAGCTGCAGGCTCAAGAGAAACTTCTGCCCCCACCTCCTTAACTGCCTAGAAGAATTTGAATTACAGGCTTTGCCCTTAAGAGATCAGAAATAACTTCTTTTGACCTATCTATAGGGCAGGGCAAACTTCTATTTACTGAAGGTCTGCTCTTCTTATCATCCTGCAATGACCGTTTGAAGCACCCAAAGCACCTTATCTCATCCCTAGCTCAGGATGTCTTATATATGTATGTTCCCTTTCTATCTCTGGACCTCTCCTCATATGGGGTCTCTGACTCTCTCATGTATGCGGTGTTCCCCTACACATGTATGTATTACATTTGGTTATTTTCTTTTGCTAATCTATCTCATGTTTATTTGATTATCAGACCAGCCAGAAGAACTTTGAGGGGAGAGAAAGTTTGTTCCTCCCCGACATGTTTTGCTGAAGCGTGATGTGTGTGGTAGACATTTTAAGGCGTTAGACTGACAGCGTGAAGATGTCTGGATGATAAAGTGGTTATGATGCAGGCAGTCAGGAAGGAGGCACTTGCCTTGTTTTGGAAACCTGTGCTGGGGAAGGTTAATGACTACAGTTCATAAGAAAGCAGGCTGCCCACTGAAGCAGTGAAACAGCTAAAATACACAACCTACTGTTGACACTAGGAGACGGCTAATTTCCTGAAACTACCTTAATGACGTCTTGAATCCTGGCATTCAATCATCTCTGAGCATACAAGCAGTGACTCAAGGACTCCGGCAAATGTGTTTTATTTTGAAATGTGAACAAGATTTTAAGAATTTGGAAATTACTTAATAAGCTCTACTACTGCCAAATATGTGAAAGCAGAAGCTTCTGTTGGCTTCTTTGTTTCTATTAATATTGGTAGAGGGAAAAAATAAAGCACGTATGATGTCCATTTCCATAATTACAGTGTTATATCACTACAACAATTACTGGGTTTTTTCGATGTTGTCAATATTTCTTTGAATATGGAAATCATGCTGCTGTCTCTCGAGGTCCTAAGGAAAGCAGAGGGCCAACATCACAAGCCCGAATTTGACCGATGGGCTCTGTTGCACAATGATAGCACACTGGATTTCAAATTTGTCTCATGGTCATATTATGCTGGCTGGGCATAGCATTGGTCTCTTGTTTTTATTTATTTTGATTTTATTTTGTTTCAAAAAGGTTGAAAGAGAGTATAGACATATCCCAGGAGAAAGGAAGGAAAGGAAAAGAAAAAACCCTAGGTTATTACAAAGGCTCAGAAAGAAAAAAAGAGGGCCACAGAAAGGTAAGAGGAAACTGCCTGGGCTGGACTAAAGGAAAGACTCAAGAAGGGAAGGGGGCAAAAGCAGGTTTCATAAGTCTGGAGGGTTGGAGGGGCACTGCCCAGAGGTCTGGTTAATCATTTATGATCGGGAACAAGGAAATGGCATAAAGAAAATAATGCTAGGTGCTAAGAACTGAAGATGCAAAGGTTACTAATCCTGTCCAAACCTGGAGAATGTAGCCCCATGGCTCTCCATTTTTCAGAATTCCATTTTATAAATGGGCAAAAAGCAAACTATGCAACTTATAGAATGAGCTGTGAACCCATGTGCAAAAGGCAGGATAGAGGAGAGTGCCTCAAAAGTTCCTAAGCAGACACCACGGCACGTTACATCTTGGATTCTCCAAAGAACCACCATCATCATCAATATTACATATGTATATATTATATACATGAGCATATGTATAATTTAAAAAGACATAAAATAATGCATCCTAGTGAACATCAGAAGAAACACCTATCTTTCCATTAACATATGACCCACACTCTTCTTTTCTCTTTTATTCAATACTGAAAACAGATCCCAGCCTCATAGTTTTCATGAATTTTCTTGAATACAAAATACAAAATATTGATAGAAACATTGGAAAATGAGTTTACTTTCATCCTCAAAGACAGAGAGTAAACTCAAGCTGAAAAATGGAAATTTTTCTTATTCTCAGAGACAGGGGACATAACATAGATGGAAGAGCAGCCATGGGCTTTGGGGACACACAGAATTGGATTTGATACTTGCCAGTTCATACTGACTGTGGATCTTAGCTATTTATTTTAACTTTCTGAGTCTGAATTTCCTCCCACATCAAATGAAGATAATAATACATACCTTTTAGAGTTTCCCAGAGTTTGATTTCAGATGGAACATCATTTCTTTTACCATCATTAGAGAAATTCAGGAAATGCCAGCAGTTAATCTTAAACTCACTAAAGTTTTGAAAGCTTTTCAACATTAAATTTTTGGCTGTTTTAGAGTTTTAGAATTTATATTTTGTTCTTTTTTAACAGCTTTATTGAGGTATAATACACATGCCATAAAATTCACATATTTTAAATGTACAGTGATTTTTAATAAACTTACAAAACACAATTTACACCACAATCTACTATTCGAATATTTCTACCCCCTCAAAAGGAATCTTGTGCTCCCATCTGTAGTCATTCTCTAATCCCACTCCTAGACCCAGGCATCCACTCCCTTACTTTGTTCTTTTAAAGCTGAAATACACTTTCTCTTTTTATAAATAATTTTAGTATTTACATAGGTCATTAAAGTAGAGCAAAGAGAAGGAAGGGTTCACAAATGTTTGATTTCATAACAGATTAATACTGGAATAGAACCTTTTTACTGTTCGAACTTTTGGGGTTCATGGTCAAAATAGTCCCGAGCTTCTCATTTCTAGCTTAGCTAAACATTCACTGGACACTGAACATTTGTCAGGTTCTGTAGTGGCTGCTATGTGAGCAGGGAATTGATTAACTTTTCTGAGATTCTTTCCTTATCTGCAAATTGAAAAGAAACACTTCAGCGTTATTTTGGAAAATTAACATGATAACAGAGTATACAAGCATAATAAATGGCACTTCCTAACATGTGCTGTCCAAGAGAACTTTCTGCAATGATAGATATGGTCTGTATCAGTGCTGTTCAGTATGACAGCCACCAGCCACATGTGGTGATAGAGCACCTGAAATGTAACTAGTGATACTGAAGACTTGAATTTTTTTAATTTAATTTTTAAATGTTTAAAATTTTATTTCACTTTAATTAATTTTAATTTAAATATCCACATGAAACTCTTGGCTACCATACTGGGCTGTGCTATAGTAGACACTCCAAATGTCAATTCCACCCCCAGATCAGACAAGTGAATATTAAACTTGGTGTAGATTTGTCATTTTGTTATTAAGTGGACTAAGTGATAGCACAATGTCCAGAGAAACATATCACTCCCAATGGATTTGAGCTGGTTTCTCTCAACTGAGCTTGCAATGACTTGAGGATGCACTTTTCCACACTGCAGAAGGAACGAAGCCCTTTCTTGATTACTCTGCCAGATTTCCCAGGGTGGATGGATGAAGAGCCTACTCACAAGGCTGCCCTAGGCAAAAAGGTCTCTTAGGCAACCTTTATTTTTATAGGCCAGTCTCTGGCTTTCTTGCACACGTTTTTTCTCTTTCACCCTACCTCCCTTCACCAGAGCTCTTTGCTAGGCCACCCTGCCTAGTAAGGTCTAGGCTATGTCTCTAAGCATAGAGGTCTGGGTACTATTTGGCATAAAGCAGGACCTCAAGTTCATTGAAAGAGAGATGCTCTTTCTCCCACCAAAATCTACCTATTCTTTGTTCTGTGATTTTAAGTTTTTCTATAGTGACTGTGACCAAGGTTTATGCTTACTGGGTGTGAGATGAATTATTAGCAATCCCACCCCATAACATGAGTTCTTTGTTTGTTTGTTGATTTGTTTTAGAATTGTGATTTTCAACATCTTAATCCAGAGCCCTGGATAATGTGTATATTCACAGCACTTAGGCAGAACAAGAAACTTTTGAAATTTTATCTTGGAGGTAACAATTGAACTTTGCTCTGAGGTACCTTGTACCTTGTACTGTTTCTAATCAATAGGAGGTTTTCAAAAATGTTGGTTGAAAGAATAAGGCAAGTTCTCCAGCCCACTTTCATTGGACAGAAGACCTAAAGTTCAATCCCAACCATATACCAAATTAAGCTTCATTCTTAGGCTTCAACGAACAGCCAAGGGCAGCAAAGGAGTATGTTCAGAAAAGGCCATAAGAGAAGGAGAAAAGCATGAATGCTTACTCATCCCCTACTTTATGTGAATCACTAACCTACAGACCTTAAATTATCACATCAATTGTATAAAGCAGGTTATGATTATCCCCATTTTACAAATGAGGCATCTGAAACTCAAGCAGATGATACATACTTCCCTCCATGGCACTATCCACTATCATAGGTTTCACAGGAGTATAGGTAAAATTTTTTTTTTTTAATTTCCTCTACAAAATCTGATACAAAAACTTACATTAAAATGTCAAGCGTTTTAGTTGCCTTCGGTAAAACAAAACAACATTCTGCAATATTTGGTTAACATTGCTCATATGTCAAAATTTCACTAATTTGGAATGGTAGATGTAGGTCAAAAAATGGCAATCTGAGATCATGAACTGTGAATTGCAGACTGCTTTTCAAAAGACATGTTTGCAGATTCTAAATCCACATGATATCTCCAGATTATCAAGGTTTTGGTTTGTGGATTTCTTTGAACTTCTGCTTTAATGACAGGATTCAACTCAGCATTTCAGTTATTGGTAGGAAAAACTCTTGAGAGTTTTCTTGTTCTCTTAAGTGATAACTTCTCCAATTGTGTTTACACTGGTTACATGCAGATTATTTCTTAGAATTACATTATAATTATAATAAATATATAGTTAAAAACAAAGACAGGCTTTGTCTTAATTATCTCAATAATTATCTAAATTAATGGATTCTAACTGTTTTACATAATTTATTTTAAATGAAGTAATTTATTTTGGAATGAATATTTAGAAAACTTAGCCAACCTTACTCTTCTTATTATGTTGACTAGTCTGGCAATTGCTATAACTGTTTGACTTTAGATAGGTTTTTCTTTCCAGTCCAAGGAGACCCTCTAGAAGATACAATATCAGAAGAATTTCAATTGACCTCAAAGTACAAAGAGGAAGGTGACATTTAGATGGTGACAGATGATTGCTAGAAACAGTGGGGTGATCACATTGTAAGCTATAAAATATACCTGAAACTAATATAATTATAATATTGTATACCAATTATACTTTAAAAAAAAAAAGAGGGAGGTGACAAAAAAGTCCAGATTGAGATGGTAAGAAATTTGTATCAGACATGATGATTTAGGCACTTGTGTAAAAGAAGTTGAAATGTAGGCTGACAGCAGATTTGCAAGTCAAATCAATGGTGATTGGGGTAATAGAGAGGCAGATTCTTTTATATCAGGTGACTATAAGGATTGCAGTTTCATATGATTCAACCTAATACACTGGGGAATGAACAAAAGACAAAGATTACTTTATATAGATGCTACCTGGCAAAAACTGCTTTGAGAATCATCGCATAATACTGATGTAAGTAACAAGAATGTAAGAAGTGCTACAGCAATGACCACAATTAGCAATAAATCAAAACCCTTCTGTGAGACTAAAGGGTAAGAGAAATCGAAAAAAGTTATGATCATTTTTCGCATCCAGTAAGAACTTTTTATCCTGAAGAAAGGGATGGTGAGATTATGGAGCTCTCTCTCCTTCTAGGGAAGGGAAAGTGATCATCTGCTGGGAGAAAGTAGCCTCAAGCAATCAAGCTTTACCGCGTGTAAGCCAAGGAATAACATCACGGGACACTGAGCAGCCACCCCAGGAAACAGCACTGCCTGGTCAAAACTTAGAGCTTCTGACCAATCCACGTGACACAAGTGAGTGCCTGGGTGGCTACCCCTGGCTGATCCTGACACTGGCACTCGTAAGCATTAGCCACAGCACAAGGTCTTCATTCAAGGATGGCAGCTCAAGCTGCACTAATCCGGTTTCAGCAGAGATGTTAAAAAAGTAATGACAGCATTTGCTCAGGTTATCCTGAATGTGTTGCTGGTAGATGCAGAACTGCAAGCTGGAAAGGCAACTAATAGTTTCTTGTAAATCGTGGTCTTCTATGACCCTTCTGTTAAAGTGATTGACTGAGAAGTACTTCCTTCTCACATTTCCCCAGAGTAGCTCACAAAGTAGCTTGCAAAACACTACTTTTATGTTGTGGTCTATTTTCTTGAGAGTTATATTAGAGATGCAATAACAGTAAATATGTTTCTCCTAAAAGTAGCTCCAGGCAATCACTTGTATCTTAAAAACAAAACAAAACAAAAAACCTTTCCTCTCTGGCATATAAAGGGAGGAATGATGCAGGTTGGTTTAGAAAAGAAAAAGAAAGTAAAGGACTGTATTTTGTAACATTTCTGTAGCCTCAAAAACTTTGATAAAAAATTATCTTTAATTTTTTGAAAATATTTTCTCTTCATAAAGTTTCTCATTAAGGGAGTGAATGTTGACAGCTAAAAGAATCTAGGTGTGTCACCAAAAACAGAAATGCTTCCCTGGAGACTGCTGCAGAGATAATGGAAACCTGAGCAAAGCATTTACTTCATTTCAGGCAGATCATGTCTTAACAGGTTTTACTGTCCTCAGAGCACCCAGCACAAAGCTTTGCATCTTATAAGAGCTCAAAACAATTCACTGAATGTAAAAGTGAATGAAGAGGTCTCAGGATGAAGAGAAACGTAAACAAGAGTGCCAGGAAATTCCAGCACTTCTCCCAAAGGTAGTACACACTTCTTACCTCCAGGTGTTGCTGGAAATCATATTAGAAAGAACAGTGAAAAACAAAACCAATGTTAACTTGATGACATGATATGAAAGTTGATTTTGAAAAATTAATATTCAAAAATTTCTCAAAAAATGTTTAAAGAAGAATATAGGAGAATTAGTCTTTTTCATAGATATTAAAACATGATAAAAATCACAGAAATTGAAAATGTTTAGTGCTGGCACAGATCAATGAAATAACAGAGTCCATAAGTCAACATATATATTGAAAATTAGAAGATGATACAAGAAACACTTCAAATCAATGGAAAAAGAGTGACTATTCAACAATGTTGGGAAAATTAGTCAATTGGAGAGAAAAAGGTGGATCCCTATGGCATTTCTTAAACAAAAATATATGTAATGTAAATAAATATGTACTTTCTTTTAAACAAAGAGCTATATAGCTTGAAATTACCAGCATTAACTAAAATGATGACTTTGATAGGCAACATTAAATATCAGTAATCATTATAATTTCAAAAATAATGACAATAACCTCTATCATTTATTGAGCACGTACTATGCCCTGTGGTTAGTGTTAAACATTTTTATTAATTGTAGTCTTTGGAGAAGAATATCCTCTGTGAAAGGCCTGGCGGCTTTAATAGAGGCTAGATTAGTATGAGTTTTTCTCTTTGGTTTCTAGACAGTCTTCCATATTTATGAAGCCTGTAGGTTTTAGGATTAAAACATGATGACGTGACTTAACATACTGGTTTAAATTTAGGTATAAATGCTAGTTTTGAACTATGAGACAGTGATTTGAGGGTACTGGAGAGGTGTAGTGGGTACTTTACGCACACACAGAATGCTTATACTCTAGGTAAGAGCCAGGCCTGCCCCAGTTACTCCACAGAAGAAGAAATCCTGTACAGTTTAATGTCACTGAACTTGCCCTCCAGGCCGTTGTACCATTGTGTTCCTTACACACTTGCTATCCCTCCTTAGCTCTTTAGGGTCTCGATAGCAACTACATTGTGCCTAGACCTCCCCTTCTGCATGAACCAACCCCAACTGGAATTTGGAGTGGTAAGAGCCCACACCCTTCCCTGTGTAGTGCCCTTCCTCCCCAGTAGATTCAGAAGTGAAAGGAGATGAAAGCAAGCCTTGTTTTTTGACTCTCATCTATCTGATAATTCTGTGTTAGAGCTTATTAGGATAGAAGAAAAGAACTTATTCTTAGTTCAACCTTTGAAACTAGGAAATGAGACTTTAACTGGGATAAAAGAGCACTTTATAGACATTATCTAACTTAGTCATCATAAAAATTTTAAGAGGTAGAGTTTGTTATCCACACTAAAGTAAACAAGGCTTAGAGACATCAAAAATGCCCAAGGTCATGCAAATGGTGAAATGTGAACTCTGATATAACTGACTCTGAAGCCCTTGCTAACAGCTAATAACTAAGCCCAGTAGAGGTGTGGTAGGTGCTGCTGGATGAGCAGAACACAGACAGAGGCATAAAAAAAAAAAAAGTAGAATTTCTCTCTCTCTCTTTCTCTTTCTCTCCCTTTCTCTCTCTCTCTCTCTCTCTCTCTCTCTCTCTCTCTCTCTCTCTCTCTCTCTCTCTCTCTCTCTCTCTCTCTGCATTTAGATTGAACTGGCCATTACTGAGCATGCTATCTTCTCTCCAGTATGTTAACTTGGTTTCTCTCCAAAGAGCTTTTGAGATCTTACAGATAGGTCAAGCTGCCTGCCCTAAGTTGCCCAGCCATTAGATGGTGAAGTCAAGACTTGCATTTGAGGCAAGGGCATCATCTCATGAATGATCTTGGTAATTTTTCTGAGGTCTGTTCTTAAAGATTTCTTCATAGTGCCAGGAATTAGGTCTTCAAGTACGTGGTGATGGAGCATTAATTTGAACTGACATTAAAATACATACAATCAACCATTACTAAGGATGTGACTATCAAACTTGTGGATTTGCTCTCCAGTTCCTTCAGGCCTATCCATTAGATCATTAATATACCCACAGTGATCAGAGAGGAAATCCACATCTGTTCATTTTTTTGTTAGAAAATTTTAGACCAAACAAACAAAAAAAAAATATTGAGATAAAATTTTTTATTAGAATGAGTATGGGAGAGATATTATGATTTAATTTATTCTAATCACCTTTATTTTTCATTGGGAAACATAAAGAGAAAGAACAATTATTCATATGAGGTCTAGACTAGAATAAGCAGTTCAGAGTTGGACTTTGAAGCTAGACTGCCAGGTTGCAATCCTAAGGCTGCCACTCGCTCGATGTTTGCTTTTGGACAGATAAATTTGCTATGCTCAGTTTTCCTTTCTGAAAAGGAGCATATTAACTTATTAAACTGCTGTGAATATTACGTACTCAGAACAAACAGCGTAAGTGCTCAGCAGAGAAATTGCTCAGTACTGGTTAGAAGTACACTTCACTCAATAGATTTATCCTGGCTTTTTGTTTCTTGGATGAGCCCAATTTGCTGTTTCTAACCTCCCTCTAAAAATTGGATAAAGATATAAAGCTTAAATTAATCAAAGTGAGGAAGAATTAAAGGTTTTGGTAAAAACTTTGTTTGGGACAACTAAAGGTATGGGCTAAATAAATTTTAGAAATCAGGCTGGCTCTATTCTTTCATATTTTTTCTGCCCCAAAAAGCTGTTTTTTCTCAACAAGCATTCCCTCTTTGGGAATAACCTAAAGATGATCAGTTTCTTTTTTGTTGTTGTTTGTTTTGTTTTGTTTTTCAGAGAGCAGCATGAATAAGACTGCTATCCTTTGCCTGTGGTGCTGCTATCCTTGACCCACTCTACACTCAGCTGCGTGGCAGCTCCAAATGACATACCCATTAGCTCAGACTGATGTAGAAGGCCTCCTCTCTAAGACTTCACTGCCCAGATGAAGACGGCCAGAGTTCAGGACAGTCACTAACCACAGACCACAGTCATGCTCTCTACTAGACCACGGGTTTCAAGTCCAGCCCTGTCAACAAAATGAGTCAATTCATCAAGACTTTTAATTCCTAAATGGGTTCAAAGAGTCTCCTTTGAAACAAGACACTCTTTTCCCTTCCAAAAGCAGAATATAAGCTCTCTGGCCACAGGGTACGCCCTTCGATGAGGAAAATAAGGTAACAGTCACTTTACTCAGCTACATTTTACTTTTTTTTAATGTTCTCATTTTTTTTACTTCCTTGACATATATGCTTTAAAAAATAAAAACACTCCCATTTTATTTTATTTTACTTTTTTAATGCCTACAGCACCTGGTCTTCCTAGGTGGTCTCCCATCCAAGTACTAACCAGGCCCAACCCTGCTTAGCTGCCAAGATCAGACAGGATCTGGCTTGTTCAGGGTAGCATGGCCATAAAAAAACTCCCATTTTAAAACTCTGCTGAATTTATTAAACATAGGTATTTTGTTACCACTCTTTGTCTGCATCTTGACAGGTAAGGACAAAAATTCATGAACCATATACTTATATAATTCAAATGACTGGATTTGAAATAAAATAGTAAATGTTTGAATACCATAGTCTCCATTGATAGGTATAATGATGGCTGTAGAGCAAATGCTAAGTCCAGGTGAAGGCAAGAACCTGAGAGGAGAAGTGGGGAGTTCATATCAACACATAAGAGACATGATGTGCATTCAGTGGGAAAGTTTTTTTCTAATGGGACTCATCCTGAAAGCTCTTCTCCTACCTTCAATATTTCAGGAAATATAAAACTTCTTCCATGCTGCCACAACAAAGCTCAGAGAAACCCACAGTGCAGAAGAAGAGGCCAAGCCTGAGAACCATAGCCGGCACGGGGCAGGCTTACATGGAGGACAGAGGCATGCCAAGCTCTCCGGTGCTGCATGCACCTATGCACTGGGTAGTTGAAACAGGAGAGACGAGTCCAAGAAATTCAGTTCAGGGAGACTCTGTACCTTAATAGGACACTTAGAGCAAATGCAGAAATAAACACTAAGAGTTCTCTGCCAAACAAGAGGCAGAAAATATAAAGCCTTCAGATGAGAAAGGAACAATCCAATGGAAGTGGCCTGAGAAACACGACAGCATTGAACCTGTAAATGTTGTGGCACAAGGGTGCTGGAAAGATGGGGGCGCAGAGACATTTTCCTTATGTTCCCTAGGGTGATGGTGCTACTAACACCCAGTGACGAGGGACCAGAAGTCAGTACTCAACAGCCTTGCAGAATCTGTGCATCTTGCTGCATGCAAGGTAGTGAAATTATGCTTAATAAACTGCTTGGTCCTGACTCCACTGTTTAGTTTTAGTCACTCATATGAAGCATTTTGTTGTCTTTATAAAGGTCGAAATAAAGTGTTGTTAAAAATATATATGTGAACCAGGTGAATCTAAAGGAATCTACCAGGTTCCAGGTGTCCCAAGAGGACTGAGCAGGTAAATGGCCCTCCATATACAAACCATACTTATAGGTGTCCAGCAATGCTAGGGCATGTCTGGTTGTCTGCCATCTACTATGGGATTCAAACTGAAAAACACTTATTGAAAAATTAGTAAGTATAAGTTCTGTGCTAAGTGCAACAGTAGGCACAAAAATGAATAAGACATGGCTGGTCCTTGCATAACAAGAGCTCATAATTGGACAGGGCAGGCATTTATGAAGGAAAGCATGAGAAGTGCTGTTAACAAAAATACAAATCCAATTACAAATAGGAGAGAATAGATTAATTCTGTTTGAGGGAGCACAAGATCTCTGGGAGTAGGTGAGGGTGTTATGTAGGGCTGTCAGGAGTAGGCTGTACAGCAAAAGACATCAAAACAGAGCATTCCAGACAGGGAGGGCAGCGAGAATGATGAAGTTTGTGACTCTGTGGTCAGTGTCGGGGCAGGAGTTGTGGTGGACACTAAAAACATAAAAGTCATGATTCCTGCCTTTAAACAGTTTACAGTCAAGTTGAGCAGATGAGATATGTGTTCATGAAACAAAGGAATTCAGTACTAGAACTATGTTATTTTTAAAAAGCAATGAGGGCTACTGCTTTTGTAGTTGCAACAAGGCAAAGGTCAATCTGAAATGGCTGAGCCTCATGAGCCTCGTGGAGAAGGCAGGCTTGAACTGCATCTTAAGGACTGACAGGGGTAAGAAAAATGATGGGAAACATTTCAAGAAAAGGTTGAGGAAGTGTGAGCACAGGCATGAAAGCAGCGCCTTGCTTTATGTGTTGGGGAATAAGAAGTTCAGAGGTTCGTGTTGAGCCGTGGTTGGAAATAAAAGTGTAGAGTGGAATAAATGCAGATCACAGCAGATCAAGAAAGCCAGGGGACATGTTTGCAGTCCTCTGGTTGTGGGGAGATGAAGGGTGCTGCACTTGAGTGGGAGTTTTAGATAGAAACGAAAGCATTAGGAAGCTCTGGCTACAAGTATGAGAGATCCATCAGAGAGACTGATGGAGACAATGACAGGATAATGGCAGTGGAGAAAGGGAGGCAAAAGTAAATCAGAAACGCATTTCAAAGAAAATATTTTAAAAACGGTGGACAGATATAGAAGATACATACAATTTATTGACTTTAGTATGTGCTAGACATTGTATTAGATGCTGTCTAAAGGTAATAAAAGAGGTGGAAAAAAATCTTTTAATCATTTTCAACTTGAAGACCAGTTGTTTCAGTTTGTTTAGGTTTTTTAAAAAAATGTGTTAACTCTGTCAACAAACTATCAGCACTTTATCTGTCTTCTGTTTAGCAGAGACAAA
This sequence comes from Macroglossus sobrinus, assembly GCA_004027375.1. Classification (NCBI taxonomy): domain Eukaryota; kingdom Metazoa; phylum Chordata; class Mammalia; order Chiroptera; family Pteropodidae; genus Macroglossus; species Macroglossus sobrinus. Next base: position 66,734 of record PVKZ01001028.1, on the reverse strand, counting down.
GAGAAACAGAAGTCAGAGTTGATAAAGACAGAAAATACAGTAAAGGTGAAAAAGTTTTAAAATATATGGAGTCCTTTATCTAACAAGTCCAAACAATCCTCAATATCAATTTCATATTTTATAAAACGTTCTTCAACTTAAATTGTGCAGGTTCAAAACGATGCTATCTATAATACCACAAAATTAAAATTAGTAAATAATCCTCCCCACTAGAAAAGATCACAAAGGATTTAAAAAGGAATGTAGATTGAGTTTTGAACATTGTCATTGAAATGTGGTCTGGTACTGGTTCCAGAAGGTGCATAAAAATTGACAATGAAGGATGAACAAAATGCCTCAATGGGCAGAGGCTAAGGCTTATATAAATTTTGAGAATAAGAATTTGAGAAAGCAGCCTTTCTCATTTTAAGTAATCACTGCTTTACTGAACAAATTCCAGGGAACTTGGTTTGTTTGCAAATTACAAATAGATTACAAATCTATGGCTACATTACAACTGCAATAGAACCTATCACCATTTAGCACAGAATGCTCTAAAGAGGTGAAATATGAAGGAAAAGTGAAGCTCATTTTGGGAGAACACCCAACCTTTACCAGAGATCCAATCACTGCGCATATTGTCAAAAAGCAATCCTCATGAGAATAAAGTGAATGCATCTGAAGTTGACAACGTTCTTCTTAGCAGATAACATTATCACTTGTCTGTTAATGAAATGCCAATTTAAGCTCAAGAAAACTCTGCAGCAAAAATGCCCCCATCGATGCTCCAGCAAAGTCCCCCAGTGAAACACTCCTCAAGACATGGAAGGCTGTCCACAACCAACTTCTACCTCAGATAACTAAATGAAGGAGCACTCTTCACAAATATTAGAATTTTGTGTCCTATATGGGTGGCTAGCAGGAACCTGGGCATACAGCAAGAGAGGAACTGAAAAGCCTCCTGTCTGAAAAGAGAGACTATAAAATAACAATTATTTTAACCAGACAGCAGCATCCAAGGGCTCAAAAGAACTATCTGTATGTTTCTGTATACAGCGTCATCAACCGTCCTGAGATATGTTCTCCGTGGACAATTAGAAGCCTATAATTGATTGTATTTTGTTTTTGTTTTTGTTTTTTGCTCTGGCCATCAGGAAACTCAGAGCTAAGTTCTAATTTTCCTCTTACAGATCTCCCATCTTAATTTATATTTCCATGACTTTAATCTTTTGCTTATTACTATCTCTTTCAGGGATTTTTTTTTTTTGGCTTTATGTAGTTTTTTTAAGCCACTCAAAATCTCAGCTGGATGAAGTACAACTAGAAATAAAACAACAACAATAATTTTCACCAAACATTCTCCTGCCACTTGTGATAAATGACACTTTTCTCCATTTTTTTTTTTTTTTACAAAAGTTTCTAAATAAGAAATAAAGTAGTTTAGTTGGCCTAGTTCAACCCTTGAATGCCGAGTTTGTGATTCATTCAGTGTGGTTCTTTGTATTAACTAAGATTGGGTATAAACATGTACTGAACCAACTCAAAATATTTGTCCCGTTACAGTCCTCTTTATTTCAATAACATCAAGCTAGAACAAAAATAAGAAAATATCCATTTATTTACTTTGAAAATAACAAAACTAGAGCAACATTATTGATATTTTAAATTGTCCCTGTTAACATCCAGGCTTATCTTTCATCTTTCTCCTCCAACATGGTCCAGTCATACTATGCATCTCATGTTTTTCCAAACATGCTTCATTCAGTGTGTGGCACATAGCAGGCATTCAGGAAATACTTGTTGAATAAAGAGAAGAAATGCTCTGACACCTCGCTGCCCTTGTATAGAGTTTTGACTCTTCTTTGAAAAGCCCCCTTTCTCCTCAGCAATCTGAAAACTCCATTCTATTTATCAATCACTATGTTATAATTGTTTGTACATGTAACTATTTTATCTTTCTGACAATAACTAGTCAAGGCAAGTACTGCATCTTTTTTATTTTTGTGCCCCAAACATGAGTTTGGCACATGGTAGGCATATAAAAAATATTTGTAGGTGGATAGGTAGACAGGCAGGTACGTAGGTAGGAAGAGAGGGAGGAAGGAGAGAAAAAAGGAAGCAGAGAGGAAGGAAGATTACAAACATTTCTTTGCATTACTATTTTAAAAAGAATGTATGGCATTTTACTAGACACTCAGAGCTGCATTCAATGGAGAAAAATGCTTGCCTCCAATTTTTCAAAACCTCTCCTGCAAAAGCAGATTGAATTTTGTGTCTCACTGAATCCATCCATTCATGATTAATTGGGTAGTTAAGCACTTCCAGTTATATGTGCAGCTGGGAATTCCTCCAGCTGTCATTAATTTTACTAAAGATTCAAATCCTCAGTATTTATCTGCTGAAATGGAGCCACTGTTACTCTTTAGCCAATCAAAACTGAGTAACAAATTGTCCCATTATTGACAAACAACTGAGTAATTTTTAAAAGCTACAAGTATCCCAACTCCAGTTGCCCAGTTGGTTACTGACATAATAAACGTGATGCCATTCAATTTCCTGTTTTCTTCTACTAACGAAATTTTTTTTAAAAATCTAGATATAGGCTATAAATCAGTGAACTCTGAGACTCAACATAAAGACAGTAACAACTGGTGACATTTTAATGACTGAAATGAAAGTAAATACATTTCTTTGGCTTTGGGGTTTATTCAGCTGGGTAGGAAGAAAGGAACCACACTTGAAAGTCATGCAGTAAGTATCTGGCAATGGAGCATTCTGAAATGTAACATAAACTTTCCCAAAAAGAGGAACTAGAATACTATCATTTCCTCTCATAGCCTGCAATCAAATAATGAAGTGGGAACATGATCCAGCTCATTTTGGCTGTCAGCCTCTCAGCATGGTTCTCTCAGAGAGTGCATGCCAGGATACTGTGCTATTAAAATGTAAGATAGGACTGCAGATGAACCTCAAATATGCAACCCGTTCTCCAAAGGAAGAGGAAACAAAAAGCTCAGCCACCATGCCCAGACATTTCTTTCCCTCAGACTAGAGTTTTCACCAGTCAGTTGCTTGTCACCCATTGTCACTCCATTTGCTAATATATTATATTATCAGCATACACGTTCTCATACGCTACAGATAATGTGAACTGATTATTCCACCTAACACATCTTCCATATATGCACTCATCCTTTAGGCTTAAAATTCAATTCTATCTGCAGCAGAGAATAATTTATAAGCTTATAAAGTAGATAATTTGATTGTCAAAGCCAAGCGTTTGTAGGTATTGGGTAGACAACCTACTCTCTTTAATTTGGGTCCCTGAAGAAAGTAATAGAATGACCACAGATATGTGTATTATACCTTGGAGTATAGAATGAGGATCAGGTTCAGTTTGCTCCTTTAAGTAGCAGTTGCCTTATATCAGGTCAAGGTCTTTAGCTAACAAATGTTTCTTCTTCTCATCTCAGGGAAACATCACTGGCTTCAGCAAGGGAAAGATGACCAAATGGGGCTGGGAATCTGAAGAAACCCAACAAGAGAGACCAGAAGAAAGCTAGATGTCAGGAATCATTCACTGACCAGAAATAAAAATGTATCACTTACTGCCCAAAATAATTTCCTAATGAAACTGTTCACAGGCTGAGAGAATGCTCAAATTCTTATATCAAGTTCATATTCAACTCAGTAGGTATAAATGCTGATATAGCCAGATCCCCTTTAAGTAAAAAGGATGTTTGGCCAAAACTCTACTTTGGTTTCCTTCCAGCTTTGCACAAGCAGCTACACAGACACACACACACACACACACACACACACACACACACACACACCATGCTAACATCTACTACTTAAAAGCTTCCAGGAATTGTAAAGATTGGCTTTTCTCTACAAAAAGTTTAGAGACCCTGCATCAAAAAGAACTACTTAGATGCCTTTTCATTCTTTGAAATCCTCAAATCAAATGAGATCAATAGTGTAAAGGCATTTAAAAAGAAGCGACTTAGCTTCTTTAAATAACTTTTCATATTTAATCACATGAGTTTTTAAAATGAGAAGTAACTGAAGACATTGGTTGTCCTGTGAATAAAAGTCAAGAATTTATTTTTCACTCTTTTGTAGGGATAAAGTTATCTTATGTATTATTGTTTGTTTAAGTAGCAATCATTATTGAGCATTAGGACCTATATAAACACTAAAACTAAACCCCTGTTTCCAGCTGCTAGGATAGAGGGTAAGAGCCTAAGAGTAATCGTTCCATCTATAAAGCCACCACCTCCTTTCATGGTTAGAACTGCTCCTTCAGCCATATTTTCAAGAAATGCCTGTGCCACTGCAATTGATGAGAAATAAGGGGGAGATAAAATTCTCTGGTCTTTTATCTTTTCCTGTCTTACTATTTCATCACTTCAATTACAGTCTTGTCCAGCAACAGAAGGTCCTCTTAATTCTAATGGACCTAAGATAGGCTCCTATCTATTTCTCTAGCTTCAGGTCACACCACTCCTTGTTGTCTCTCCACATGCTTTGCTGAAAGCTTATAGCTCCCCAGTTCCCTGAATGCATTGTGTAGACTCCTACTCTGATGTGTCTCTGCAATACATTCATCCTAATTCCCACTCATCCTGGAAGAAGGGGTGTGTTGCCTTCAGGATGCTTTTCTGAAAAGCTTCTCTGAGCTCTCTTAGTTTCCATTAAAATTGCTGTGTGCTTTTTTAAAATCACTACATATACATTTTTTATAATTCTCTAACTACATGTTTATTCTCCACTAGCTTGTATACTCCTTACAGGCAGGAACCCATGCTTTATTCATCTATTTTTTCCCCTCAAGGTTAAGCTCAGTACCTGATTTTATAAATGTTTATTGAATGAGGGAACATGTAAATGAGTAAATAATTTATAGATAAGCCAAGAACAGAAGGTGGGGAAAACAGCATAAGAGAACTAATATATGATCAGATATTTTCACTGGGGATATGAATGAGTTATGTTCTCAACAATTAAACAATTAAAATACAGCATTAAAGCTGTATTTTATGTTAACATTTTTTTCCTTGAATCAGGTCCTTAATATGCTGACCACCAAAGAAGAGATGTAAACAACTCATATTTTTCTAGAGAAAAATATGCTGTGTTTTAAAATAAATCTTTTTACACCAAATTTCCATTTCTCTATTTTTAATTTATGGTCAGCCTCAAAGAAGTAGAAGTGGCCCTGGCAGGGAAGGAATGTCAAGGGGCCAAAGGAATCTGTTGTGATTGCTAGTTCAGAGTGGCAAAGTCTCCTGCCTCAGTTTACCTGTCTCCACCCAGTGCATAGAAAAATGTCTGTGTGGGTGTGAGGGGGCTCTGGGGCTGCACTGTGGCCCTCTAAAATAAACTTTTTTATTTTGAAATAATTTTAGATTTACAGAAAAGTTGTAAAGATAGTACAAAGTTCCCATAAACCCTTTCCCCAGTTTCTGCTACTGTGAACCTCTTACATAATTGTGATCATTTGTCAAAACTGAGAAACTAACATTGGTTCATTCCCATTAACAAAACTCCAGGTATTATCAGATTTCACCAGTTTTCCACTATTGTCCTTTTTTCCTGTTCCAGTATCCAATTAGGGATACCGTATTGTATTTAGTATATGCTTTTCTGAATCAGATATTGACTTGATTGTCAATAAGAAAAACTGCTTCAAAGACTGATTGAACATCTCAGCCATGCTCCCTGTTTCCTCCATCTCGTGTGATGGGCATGCAAGCAGCCTCCTTTCCCGGTCTCAGGCAGGAAAAACACAGCAGGTACTGTCCCGCTTCAATTGCCAGGCACAGCTGCTCGCTCATGTGGGCTAAGAATAATTCAATCAGGTCAGCACAGAGTTTCTAAATAAAAGAAACTGAGGTAGAGTAGAGATAACAGCAAAGAAGATATAGGTAATAAAAAGCGTCCCGAGTTGGTTTTTCAAAAGGATCACATGTGGATCAAAAGTTCTCAAATATTCTTCAAGAGGCTTTTGTCTGGATGCTTAGCTTGGTGCAGTGGGTTAGAAAAAAGAGCTGCAGGAGGAGAATACGAAGATAGGATGGGCCTTGGCGACTGTCAAAAAAACAGGCAGGGAGGCTGGAGAGGAAGGACACAGTGGGAAAGGAACAAAGGCACTGGGGAGAGCCTGACTTCCAGCAAAGGGACCTTTCAAGGTCCACAGGGCTTTAAACAGTAGAAAGCAAGGAGCTCATTTGCTGTTAATTTCTGTGTTCCCAGGCCTTATAAGATAGAGCATTATATTTAGGTAGAGGTGGTGAACTTGAGCAGTTTAGAAAGTTTGAAAGTGGGTACCACACAGGGACTATTTTTAAGGCAAAAGGAAGCTAAACTTTTTGCTTGACGACAATAGAGAGGATTCTATTCCAGTTAGAACAGCAGCTTAAGGCCAATCAGGATACCTTAACAGGCCCTCCCAGGATCCTCCTGGAATCCTGAGCCCCACCTAATCTCAATCACCTGCACTAGGAAGGAAAGCAAAAATCCTGAAGGAAGCATGTGGAGTGTTGCAGATGATGACAGACCATGACAAAGAAATTTGGATCAACTAATCTGGAGAGAGAAAGCCAAGGGAAGATTTTTAAATAACATGCTTTAAGAATCTGAATGGCTCAAACACAAGGGCTGGGGAAAAGTAATTTTGCAGTGAGGACAGAGTGAAAGAGAACATTCCTCGTTGCAGCATGAGAGATTTAAGTCAAACAAAAAAATATTATTTTGATCCAAACGGTAAGAATTATTAAGCCCAGGACTAAGTTTCTAACACAGGTTATAGACTCTCAAGTTCCCTCATAGTTCTTACACTTAAATGAGTGTAAGTTGGTGTTTTAGATATTTTCTTATTTTCTTTAATGAAAAAGCAAAAGTGACAATATAAAGGGTTTCTGAATTTTGTTAAGCATAACGTTATTTAAAAAAGAGGAATGGGTATTATGCTCGAAAAATGATAACTGGATAAATTTAAAAAGAAAGAAAACTTTAGGCAAGTTTTTACCCTTGACTTATTTATTCCTGGGTCCTTTTTTAAGGTTTTTGTGTCTCTTACTATGATTACATCCTCTTATCTCTTTTTAAAGTATGGAAAGCCCCCTTCTTACATGATTCTTGATATAATCTCTCTCTCTTCGTCATAAAAACAAATAGAAATACATGAGATCAAGAAATAGAAATTTAACTAGTTTATACTTACATGAATAGTTGGAAGGATAAAGGTGCTTAAAACAAAATTATTCATGCCTATTTTAAAACCTTTCCATTGAAAGAAGCCTATCGCGGAATAAAACGTTCAACATTGGAATCTACCACTGGTTTTAAAAGTCAACTAAGAATCTTAAATCTTGAATATAAGTTGTTGAAAAGAGGGAACTGTGCATATTTATATTTATCTAGGGAATATAAAGTACTTAATGAATATTCATATCTAACAACAATAAAAACAACAACAATAACAAAAAGCCAAATATTGAAATTATATGCAATCTGCCTGCAGAGCCACAAGAGGAAACAGCAGATTTATGTTCTGGTGCAAGGTCAAGCTTTTTAAATAATGGGCTTAGAACGGTAGTTTCCATTTGGGGGAACTTTGCCCCCCATAGGACACTGAGCAATGTCCAGAGATAATTTTGATTGTCACACTAGCAGGGGAAGGGGATGCTACTGACATCTAGTGGGTAGAGGCCAGAGATGCTTCAAAACATATTAGTATACACTGGACAGCCTCCCACAACAATTATGCGGTCCAAGATGGCAACAGTACTGAGGTTTAGAGGCTCTGGCTTATATTATGGAAAACAGTATTGCTGTTACTCAGAAAATTAAAAATTGACTACTGTATCATCCAGCAATTCCACTTCTGAGTATATATCCAAAAGAATTGAATTTAGGATCTCCAAGAGATATCTTTACTCCCATCATTGCAGCACTATTCATAATAGTCAAGATATGAAAACAGCCCATGTCCATCAATAGATGAATGGATAAAGAACATGTGGTATATACATACACTGGCATATAACTCACCTTAAAAAAAAATAAAATCCTGCTATTTACAACAACATGGATAAACCTGGAAGATGTAATGCTAAGTGAAATAAGCCAGTCACAGAAGGGCATATACTGCATTATTCCAGTTACATAAGGTATCTAAAACAGTCAAACTCATAGATGCGAAGAGTGGAATGGTGACAGCAGGGGCTAGAGAGGAGAGAGAGGTAAATGAGAGTTGTTATTCAATTTCAGTTATGTGAGATGAATAAATTATAGAGATTTGCTATATTACATAGTACCTACAGTTAAAAATAATACTGTTTTGTGCACTTAAAATTTTGTTAGGAGGGTAAAGCACATATTAAGTGTTTTTACCATAGGGGCTGGGGGACACAAAGAGACACAGGAAACATCTAGAGGTGATGGATATGTCTACTGCCTCAAGTGTGGCGATTGCTTCATGGGTAAATGCTTATGTCCAAATTCATCAAACTGTCTACGTTAAAAAAAAAGAAAGAAAACTGGCTTACAATCATTAGCTCTCCTTAATGACTGGCATATTTTTTTAATTAAGTGGTATATTTAGATGTGTGTTTTTGTTTCTCTGATTAACAGGAGAATTATTTAACAGTCAACCAACTACAGCTTCACTTGTAAACAAAAAGTTCAATAAGAATAAAGCTAGGACATAAGGACATTAATACAATGTTAGCCAATATTTATAAAGCTGGAGTTTTGATCGTACACCCCTTAAATATCCAGAATAGGATGTGGCTTCCCTCCCATAAAAAAATGAAACCTTCATGGATGAAAAGATGACTGCCAACTTGAAAGGAGTTGGGAAAACCCAGCAAAACTTGTTTGACTAGATCTCAGAGGGATCCCTATATATGACAGCTACTCGAGTATAAGGAATGTTAACTATAAAACAAACACTTGGAAGGACTCCAAAGTCTGAGCTCAGGTCTAGGAATAAGCTGGTAATGGGTTTAATAAAGAGTAACCACAACATAGGATTGGAGACATGTAAATGACATTGGAGACTAAAAGAGCTCAGTAGTACACTGCAGGACACAGAACTATAATAAGGAAGATGGTGATGATGATCATTGTTATTATGAATATCAAATCTACACAAAAGATAATTTTCAATGTATCGAAAAAATATTTTAAGGAATATTGTTTACCCCCAGACTTCTTCTTCCTTCATGCATTATCTATTCACAACTATAAAAGCATTACAAAGAAACCTAGCTATAAACCTCAATGCAGTGATAACTAAAGAAGATCTCTTGTCTTAATTTTTCCTCTCAATATGGAAGTAACAAATATTATGAAACAAAAAGTGAAAAGGGCTGGGGGAGAAAGTGTGTTACCATTTCCACATAAAGAATACACAACAGTTACCCTCAACCATATGTGCTGGTTTGCTCCCTGCTAAAATATGTGGTCTGCCATTGTGGAGGCATAGCTCACGTTTTCAGGTTGCCACAAAAGCATGTATTTATTCGTGTAATATACCATTCAGTCAACATTGATTGAAGTCTATTATTTCATTCATTCAATCAACAAGTATGTATTAAGCACTCAAGCACAGGCAAAGCACCATGGGAGCTGCAATGATCCATATGACTTTGTCTCTACTCTCAAACTGCTCACAATCAGACAAAGAGAACAGTAGACCTATTGTTAGCAAGAGACAAATATGGATGGCTCTTGAGACTCCTTTCCTTCCCTTTTTCACTAGCTGAGCAGAAAGCTGGCTCAGCAAAACAGAAAATAAGCTGATACCAACCGCTGAGCTCCAGAGGCCTTCTCTTTCAAATAAGGCCACTTTCCTGACCAGATAGCTTCCATTGTTGCATAACCACACAGATGTGCCCTGACCGCTCACCCTATAAATACATGAAGATTTCTCTATGAGAGCTGTGGCTCTGTATAGTGCATGCAGACATCCATGCCTGTCCGAAGCTAAGGAAACAGAGTTCAAATGACTGTGTGCTGCTGCTACATGTCTGCTTAATTGTTCTCCCAATAAAACTCTTATTTGCACTATGTGGCGTTAGTATTCTACACAAGCGACCCCTTGCATAAAAGACAGAGTTGAGAATGGTGGCATGTCCAGAGATGCAGATATAGTTTACCATTACAACTTTGTCCAGACTGTATGCTATTTTAAATGTTTACATTTGTACAAAATAGATCCAAATAACCACTGACTGAAGAGTTTTTTGAAAAGAATATAGAAGAGTTTACTTAATTTTTTCCTCGAAGTTCTGTAACACACAGAAGGCATGATTTTAGACCAAAGTCAGCTGAGGAGTCAAACTCTCCCAAGGTATGAGCCTAGAAACTTGACCTGAGTTACTTCTGAGACAAGCGAGGCACCACTCATCCTTGAGGTGGTATAAGTGCCAAGTCAGGATATGCATGACCCTAAGAGTGAGTGCCTCCTTACATATGTGCCCCGGACACCTCTCTCTCACAGTGGCACTACCCTTAGAGTCATGCAAGTGTACATTGGCATTTGCAGATTCCAAAGAGTGAGAACCTTCTTAAATTTTGTACCCTAGGCTCTTCACTTGCCTTGCCACTCACCCCTTCTTCATTCCTCCCATTTTGTGTCCCCCTTAGCTTGTACATCAACTCTTTATGCACACATTGAAGAATCAGGACCTAGCAATGTGTAAAAAAAAAAAAAAAACATTAAGACCAGATCTACCATAAAAGAGGCACATTTTAGTGAAAGCTTGAAAAACAACAACTACCCAGACTGATTTATTTTTCCCCACACAACTAAAAACCAGAATATACCTTGGGAAGTTCAGACAAGGCAGGACTGAATTCCTAGCTAACTCATTTTTCTTCCTGTCTATGACGAACACCCCAGAAAATCCAGCTTTAAAGCCATTTTGCAATGTTTGTGATTTCCAAATTAAATGCCTTGTAATTAGCTTCTCCTATGTTTGGTAATCCTATTATGGCAACCCATTAAGTGTCACACCAATTTAGAAATTATTAGGTGTCAGAATGTGTTTTTCCTTTGTGAATACTAATTAATAGAACTAGAACAATTGTGAAAAGACTTCATTTTATATACTCTTTTTACTTTACCAGTCTAGTCTTTGTAGTAACCTCAGACATCAGCCAAATATAATTTAATATTTGGTTCTATACTTACCAAAGAAGAAATTCCATCTAAACACGCACCTGTTTTATGATCATAATCACACTGACAAGTGAAACAGTGCTAAGTAGATAGTTCTGATGGGTCTTGAAATTTTTGAGACCTGGCCTTGGAATCTTTAACTTTTGCCTTTTTAAAACTCACTTGATCAGTTTAGGAAGTTGAAAAATTCACAAACATCCTTTAGAAACAAGTCACAGTTTCATCATCAAAAAGTGATTGTTGTAAATGCCAAATTATAAATATCAGATAGTGAATCTTAGTTTAAAACAACATGAATTATAATAGATGAGCCACACTGATGTAGTCATGCCTTATTCACACTATTTTTTTAAATCTAGGAATGTATTAAATTTATATTCCTGCTGTAACAAATTACCACAAACTCAGCTGCTTAAGCCAACACAAATTTATTATCTGATAGTTTTGGAGGTCATAATTTCAAAATAAATATAAATGGACTAAAACTAAGGTATTGGCAGGAATATAGTGTCTCCAGAGGTTCTGAGAGAGAATCTGTTTCCTTGCCTTTTCCGGCTTCTAGAGGCTGTATTCCTTGGCTCACAGACTCCTTCAAAGCAAGCAATGTCTAGTTGAGTCCTTTTTCTGCTGCCAGCTCTCTGGTTACCTCTCGTTCACCTCCCTCTTCCACTTATAAGGACCTTAGTGATTACATTGGGTCTACTGGGATAATCTGGGATAATCTCCTCATCTGAAGGTTAGCTGATAAGCAAATTTAATTTTCTTTTGCTATGTACTTTAACATATTCACAGTTTCTACAGATTGGTAAGTGGACATCTTTGAGAGGCCATTTATACCACAAGGTGTCTATAATGAAATTTGCCCTTGTGAGGTGGGGGTTTATAAGATTTATGACATTTCAAGCGTCAGATCTGTGGCATGTACAGTCTGAAGTTTACTGACAATCAGAACTCTCAAATAAAAATATTTTACAAGGCAGTTAAAAATCACAAATGCTATTTCATACAATTATTTTGAGACCTTTGAACTCTGTAAGTCAGTTTCATAAAGGACTGGGTTGATTCCTAAGGACCAGGTTTAGTCAGTAACCAAGATTTGTTGATTTTGCCTTCTGTGAAATAACCACATTGAGATTTATCCACATTCATAATTGTGGGCCTACGAAGACTGTCAGACTGGGTTAAAGAGTGATGCTTGCTCCCTCTCCATCTGTGTAATACCTGGACCCCTAAAGAAATGGCGCTCATTAAGGACCTGTCTGAGTGGGTCATAATTTGAGCATTCGAAACTGTTTCTGAGCATTCTTTAAAAATAAGCTCCTAACATTGAGGTACCATGCTTTTAAAAACTGTCTTAAAGTGGGTATCAAACCTGTAGAGCTACATTTAAAATCCTATCAGGTTGATGATGTTGCTGCCGAATGAATTCTATACATTGCTCATAGGAAAATATCCATCGTTTTGGAATCATGAACATTAGCAGTGCCTGGCACTTAGAAGAGTTTTGAATATAGTTAGGTGACTGTGAATACTTCTTCTGAAGTCAAAGGAATAGAGTGGATGGGTTCCTTGTAAGATCTGTGAACTTCCAACTTTCGGGATAGAGAAAAGGAGTAGGGAGTGTTGACAAGACCACAGTATTTCCAGGAGAAATGTTTTGAGTCAGGGTGGTGAAAGTGAGGTGGCGGGAAATGGTAACACTCAGAATATATTTTGAAGTTAGATCTGACAAGTTTTGCTGATGGATTGGATGTGGGACGTAAGAGAAAAAAGTGCTAAACCTTACTACAAGGGGTTTGACCAAAGTAATTGAAAAAGCGGAGCTGCCACTTACTGAGATAAGAAAGACAGCAAGAAAAGCAAGTTTGGGGAGAATATCAGGAACCTAGATTTGGACATGATAAATTTGTTTGCCTATTAGGCAACCAGGTGAAGATACTGAGTAGGCAGTTGGGTGAAGTAATGTGGAATTCAGTATATTGGTCAAGGCTGGAGTTATAATAATTGGGAAGGAACACTAGGCTACAATGTGTATTTAAAGCCTTAAGGCTGGATGAGATGAACAAAAGAATGTGTAGAGACAGAAACAGAAGATATTAAGGACTGAGTTCTGGGTTAGAGTGAAGAAGAATTGTGTTCTATGAGTAAGTACAATTCTTAAGTAACCAGAAACCAGAGTTGAGTATAAAGTAGCAGAAGAAAACTTCGTCAGGTGAACAATTAAACATTGGAGTGAAGACCTATCACTCCTGCTGCTCAGGGCATGACCTTCTCAGAATCTGGTCCCTAGAGCTGTTTCAGACTCTGAGTACATACAGGCATCTAGATACAAGAGTATAAAGGCAAATGAGAGCCATTTGTTACCTAATTTGTTAAAAATACCTTTTTATTATTGAATGATTTTCAATTTAGAAATAGGAGCTTTCAACCTGCTTGTTGCCCCTTTAACAGCACTTTCTACGTTTTGTGTTAAATTGTAGATATTTGAATCCTGGCTAACTGTAAGTGTCTGAATGACTATAATGTAACAGAACCAAGAACAGCTCCATGAAGGCAAAGACCATACCTCATCTGTTCCTGTGCCTCTTAGGACATCCCTTTGTGCCTGAGAAGCTGTTCACAAATGCATAGGCACTATGACACTCAAGGAACTATGCCCTGATTTCACCTATTTCTGCCTCCTTGAGAAACTGAATTGCATAAGTAGTCAGAAAGGAAGCTGAAAAATTAAGTGTGGATTTGTAATCCATGTACTTTATTTAGCAAATAATTCATAATTTTTCTAAAAGGTAATACAGATGGACTCACTTTTCTGTCTGAACCTGACACATAGTTTCTTTTTAGAAACCTGGTTCTAGTCTCCAACTCCTGGATGTTGTGCTGATATTATCACATTCCAACCCAGAGCTTCTGGTACTTACTGTCATTCCACCAAACGGCTGAAAAGCTACAACAGTGCTTACATAACTCCACTGAGTGCTCCTGTTACTTATGGGGAGGCAAAGTTTAATGGAGCCAAAAGGAGAGGGTATCCTCCAACTGCCAGAGGAAAAGGTATACTACTTGTGAGTTCCAGAAATTAAATCCATTATATAAGCATATTTCAAATATTTTTATCACAACCTATAGTAAGACATTAATTTTTCCCTGTGATAAAGTGAACATGCACTCATGTGCACAAACACAACTGAAACCTAAGATTCATAAGCCTTACTATATGTACTGCTCTCTGATAGTTTCTATTCTATTTTATTTCCGATTATAAAAATGTTGGTCAAAATCTATTAAATGGATTTAGTACCCACAAATGGGTCATAACCTGCAGTTTGAAAATGTTAAAGAACCTATGTAAATTAGAAAACAAAATATATTATTGTCTTTGTTCTCTACTAGCATACAAATGATTTTTATCAAGATAAAAGATAAAACCTCCATAGTTGAAAAGAAGAGGTAACAATTAGCATTATTTGCAGGTGACATAATTGTATACCTAGAAACCTCAAGAGAATCAACTAAGAAACTATTATAAACAAGAAGAAAATTGAGTAAATTGTTAGTTACTATATTAACATATTAAAACCAATAGTTTCTCTTTACACAAATAATATCCCTTATACAAATTTTGAAAAAATATAGTATTATGTAACTATTAAAAAGAGACACAGCTTTCTATTGACTTGAATGCAAATGATAAATATGGCATAATACCATTTTCTGTAAAAATAAGCAACCCCAAAAAATGACAAGGTGCATTTGCACATGATTGAACAAAAAAAAATAAATGGAAAGTAGACACTAGGTTATTAATACTGACTTTACCACAGGAGATGAAAATGTAAGAAAGCTAGGGAGAAATGGTGAGCTTCTGCTTTAATATATCACTGAGTTGTTATAATAAGCACATATTACTTTTGCAATTTTAAAATCATAAGATAAAGGGGGGAAATGTTCTTTAAAAAAAGTTTAAAAAAGGGCCACTGGACAAGTATACATCCTTAAAGAATTTGTGCCAGAATGACCAATTTCTTTCTTTTTATTAATTATTTTAGAGAATTTTTATAAGAGTTTATTTGAGCCAAAATGATGACATATGCCAGAGAGCAAGATCTCAAATGCTTCAAAGAATAACAGTTTTGCAGCTTCTTTTATGCATTTGAAATTAAGGAGGGGATGTAAGGAAGATTATATGGAAGTGGGAGAAGGCAAGGCAGAAATTGGATTACAGGATAGTTAACAAGATTATGTGTCTCTCTTGAGGTGGTTACGGCTGATTTCAAAGATGTGTAAACCTAGATCCACAGAAACAATGGACAGGGCTTGCTTAAGGCAAAGATAAAGCTTGTACTAAAAAGTTACATGCCTGGAGTGTAAATATGTACCATGACCTGCTCAGTTAGGAATTTATGATCAGATCACCCTGTGAGGTTACTTTCCATTGAAACCCTTTTTTCATCCACAGTTCCCCTTTATGGTAGTAATTCAGTCTGAAAGAAATGTTGATGACCAACCTTTTGGTCAGATCATATGGCCTCACAGTGCTAGGAAGGCTCAGTTCTAGGAGGTTTCCATATCATCTTCATCTTGTTAAGCGCTAGAAATGGAGCAATACTGTAACCACTGGATCTGAGTTGAGGCTGAATTTTCCCCAAAAAGGCAAGGGCAGGTGAATGGAAGGTAGTCAGGTCTACAGCTTTCATTGGGCGGGTCGGGGGTTGGGGGGTGGAACTCTCAATCATTTCTATCCTGTGAACTGTCACAATCTGAGTTTTGCCTTCTGTCTCATTTTTATGTATTTGGCATCTAGTCTACCATATAGATAAGCCATAAAAAAGTACTAAAGGTTACCTTGTATATGTTCAGTAGCTTGGCAATATTTTAAGACGTATCTTTTGGTAATGTCAGTTCATAATTTCCTTCATCTAAGTCCAGTTTAAATGCAGTATTGGGATGTGAAGCAGCCGGGAAGAACCAATGGGCTGTCTTGGGTTTCCCAACCATTCATTTAATTTACAGCCATTGTTTACTCATACAATATACCCTAGATGTTTTCATCACTTACTTTACAATGGTTCCCATGCAATTCCAAACCTTTTGAGGTGTTCCACGGGCCCTTCTGAAACACCACAAAATTATAGAATGACTGATTTCTACCTTATATGAAAGCTACAGATGAGACATAAACCCCAAATTTGGAAATAAGCAATGAATGGCAGTCAATAAACACCACAAGTGAAGGACGTCACCAGTGGAGCTCAAGGTTATAGATAACATTAGAGAATGTGTATTAGATATGAGTTGAATTATGTCCTCTCAGATATGTTGAGCTCCAGCCCCCAGTAGATGAGAATGTGATGGTTTTTGGCAATTTGGTCTTTACAAAGGTAATTAACATAAGGTCATTAAAGTGGACCCCAATCTGGTATGACTGATGACCTTATAAAAAAGTGAATTTTGACACAAAAGCAGACACAAATAGTATAAAAATGACGTGAAAAGGCACAGGGAGAACAGCATTATGCAGCCACAAGCCAAAGAACATCTGGGGCTACCAGAAGCTGAAAGGGATAAAGAAAAATCTTTCCCCTAGAGGTTTCAGATGGAGCATGGCCCTCCCAATACCTTCATTTCAGACTGCTAACCTCCAGAACAGTGAGACAATAAATTTCTGTTGTTTTAAGCCACATAATTTGCGGTACTTTGTTAAGACAGCCCCAAGGAGCTAACATAGTATCTAACAAGGTAAACTAAAAACCTCAATTTCTCCTTTTTTTATTATTAAATTTATTGGGGTGACATTAGATAATAAAATTAAACAGATTTCGAATGTACAATTCGATAATGCGTCATCCGTATATTGCATTGTGTTCACCACCCAAAGTTCAATTTCCCTCCGACCCCTTTTTCCCTTTACCCCCTCTTTCCCCTACCCTCTCATAATCACTAAACTGTTGTCTTTATCCATGAGTCTGTTTGTCTGTCCTGTTCATTTATTGCTTTCAGTTTCATATTCCACATATGAGTGAAATCATATGGTTCTCAACTTTTTCTGTCTGATTTATTTCACTTAGCATGATAATCTTAAGATCCATCTATGTAGTCACAAATGGCAGTATTTCACCTTTTCTTAAGGCTGAGTAATATTCCATTGTATATATGTACCACAGCTTCTTCTGTGTCCAATCATCTATTGAAGAGCACTTCACTTGTTTTTATGTTTTGGCCACCATGAACAATGCTGCTATGAAAATCGGGGTGTTTATGTATTTATATAAATATTTTCACATTTTGAGTAGATATCTAGAAAAAGGATTGCTGAGTCATATGGTAAAGCAGAGCAAAATGGTTTTCCATAGTGACTGTACCAATTTACATACCCACTAGTAGTGTATGAGAGTTGCTTTTTCCCTATAACGTTTCCAACTCTTATTATTTCTTGTCCTATTGATGATAGCCATTTTTACAGTATGAGATGGTATCTCATTGTGGTTGTGATTTGTGTTTCCCTAAAGCTAGTGAAATTGAGCATCTTTTCATATGTCTGTTGGCCATTTGTATGCCTTCTTGGGAGAAGTATCTGTTCAGGTCCTCTGCTCATTTTTTAATTGAATTGTTTGTTGTTGAGTTACATGAGTTCTTTGTATATTAGCCCTTTATCGAGGGCGTTGTTTGCAAATATCTTCTCCTGTTTTGTTGGTTGCTTCTTTGTCTTGTTGATGCAAAAAAATCTCAGTTTCTCTATGCTAGCCTTAGTACATATTTCACACATTTTAGTATGCTATTAGGAGTATTATATTCTCTGATCATTCTGTGGATACATGCTGTCTCTTCAACAGGACAGGAAAGCACCTTAACTACATCTTATTGTATAATAATAGCTAGTACTTTTGGTTACTTACTAAATATTAAACACTGATCTTTGCATGATTATTTTATATAAACTCCCACAATCCTTGAGGTTATTAGTTTTATTGTTTTTATCATTCGCCTTTTTACAGATAAACAACAGCTCAAAAAGACTAAGCTACATATGTACTTGAGATAACATAGTCACAAACCTAGATTCAAATCTGGGTCTGAGTAACTCCAAGTCCATTCTTTGAACCTCTAAATGCCACTGCCTGTACTCAGGCTTCCCCCACAAAGCATGGCACTGTGGTGAGTAAAGGGTAGGCTTGCAAAATTTGGGCTCTTTTAATTAAGTTGTAGTGACACATGAAATCCAAATTTATATACTTTGAGATTCTTTTTTAATTACAGAGTCATCATTGGGTAGATACCCAGAAAAGTGAATGGAGAAGATTGCCACGACAGTTATTCCTAATACGTAGCAACCAAACACATGAATTTCCATGATCATACTTGATAAAGTAGAAATTGATTTGGAATGTAAAACTCATGGTCTTATAGCTACAGAATTTGAAGCAGGACCTTTGGCTCTGAGAAAGACAGTGCTCTGAGGAGTGTAGATTCTTCTGCTCCTACTCTAAATACAGTTAAAAGATTGAGGAGGAAGGAAAAGCTAAACTATATACATTTTGTAAGATGCAGAGAGAAAAAAATGTTTTTTTCCATTTAGGGAAAGAACAGCTGTTTTCTGGGTTGGACAAGTGGAACTTGGGGTCATGTCCTCAACCTGTGTTTTTATAGGAACATGAAGCAAAATAATCTTTCCTACGCAAAACCAATAGCAGTCCCTGACTTCCTATGTCATGTTAACTTTGTAAATTTGGAGAATGAAAAATGGTTAAAGAAGTTGAGTGTGGCCACTTGGTTAGATCTGGAAGCTGAAGGGCACTCAGGAAAGGCTATGTGTATGCACAGATATACATTCAGTTGGATACAAGATTTTTGGAAGAATGAAGTGAGCAAAGTATAACGAAGTGCTTTGTTTTTTAGTGAACTACATACCAAATAGTGTATTAGGTTATTAACAGCATTGTCTCATTTGATGTGATGCAGGTAGTATTATTTCCACTTTATAAAGGTTCAAAGACATAAGGAACTTAGAGTGGTAGACCTAACACTCAATCAAAATCCATATCTACTCTTTCTATGATACATTACATATAAGAATTCAATAATATTTCTTGATCGAGTGTTGATTAATATATGATATAACTAAACATACATATCTTGAATGAGTGTTGATTAATATATGATATAACTAAATATACATATCTATTATGAATATGACAAACACATATTTATTGCATGTTTTCAAAGTAAAGGTACCACTGATACTCTCTTTTGTGTAGCTGATACCTTACCAGAACTTACCTGGAACAACATAGATGAGTAAAAAATAAATATTTGTTGATTGCCTGATTAACTAACATAGAATTCTTAGAACAATTAGAACTTCACAATATTGTCTTAATTTGCATGGAATTGTACAGTGTGAAACAAATTTTTCTTGTACAGATGGAAGGGAAATTCTCAAACTGAAGAGATTGAGAGGTTTTAGAATCAGAGGCTTTGGTTAAATCCTTGGCTCTGCTATATATCAGCTGTGCCCTTGGGTAGATGACTAATTCTCTCATTCTCAATTTCTTCATTTGTAACAAGGCAATTACTATTTTATATTATATTATATTACATGTATGTATGTATGTTTGTATGTACGTATGTATGTATGTATGTATGAATGTATCAGGGACACAAGATGCCTATTATGTATATACATACCCTAGAAGTTTCTGGAGTAAAAGTGAGATGATGCATAAATACACTTAGCATGAGGTTAAATCAATGGAAATTATCATATGGTTCAATGCAACATCTTTGAACATGTGAAAATTATGCTTTGATTTTGGATTTGTATAGATTCCTATTTTAACATCACAATGGCTTAAATAAGACCTGCTTATTGGAATCTAGTGAAACAAGCCATGTTAGTTTTAATAAACTTTGGAAACAATCATTATAGTAGTTGCAGCACATCACTGTAGACGAATTCAAATTTGGGTGTAAATCCACTGTACTCAAATGTAGATGCCAAACTCAAGAAAATTCAAAGAGTATTTATTAAGCTGTTAGGTATCAATTTATTCAACTGAAATAACAACTTTTCAAAAAGGTTTCCCTTAAAAGAATATGAAATGCCTAGAAAAGGAAGCTCTATATTACTTTCAGACTCTATTATCCTTTTGCTATAATTTTTTGTCTAAGCAAATCTACCCATTTTTCAAATTCCCAAACTAGCATGGATGGAGTTTACAGGTACTAATTCATGTCAGCTCTGAAAAACAAAACAAAGCAAACAAATATGCAAACTATGTCAATTTTATCTTAAGATTCCCAAGATTGGGTCAATTAAGCAATCTGGTCTATAATAAATTTAAGTTGTGGAAGAAAGCACAATTCCTGAATTTTTCTGTGCTATTTGAAACAGAAATGTAAACAGAAATGTAAACAGTTTTGCAGAATGCCAGAAAGCCCATGTTAATTTTCCAAGGAGTGAAAGTTCAAACAGCATTTAGTTCATAAGGAATCCTTAATTCAAGAATTCTGGGGAGCAGCCAACAGAGGATTTTAGCTTTCTTGTAATGAATAGTCACATCTCTAGTGGACATTTGAGAATTGTAGTGTATTCTGCTTCTGCCTACCTCTCTAGGAACCTTAACCGAAGACCTTGGCCAAATAAGAAAAAAGTGGTTGTCAGACCTCCAAAGAAATATCGTGCAAGTAACTGCTTAGCTGGTTCTCATTCCACAAAAAATAGTAAAAGGCTCTGGGTCCTGTTGTGGAAAGAACTGTTGAAAATGAATCGTGTTTTTAATTTCAGCACTGTGAATTAATGTGTTGTCTGTCAGGAATGTCCCATGGTATTCTATTCCATGGTCATTTGTGTATCAAATGCCTCCTTCAGGGATGAAAAACAGACTTCCTGAGAGCAGGTCTGACACTGGAAAGTGAAAGTTCCCTCCTTTTTCACCTTTCTCTCCCAGTGATTCATGATTGGGAAGGCCACAGGTCCTAGACCACCTCTTGTCAGAGAAACAACATGCCTACCACATCATCAAGTATGGATCAGGTTCTTTTTCTACAGAATTATATTCTTTAGCCTAATATAAACCAGAAGAACTGCCACTAAAAACCTCTAAAAACCCTCCAATATTTCAAGATTATTAATGTTCTCTGCACTCTAACAGCATAAATCACTGAAGATGCTTCAGTTGATTTATGGAGGTCATTTCATGAGAGTGCATTTGGTATCTTTATATGTCTCATTGAATAAAGTTTTCTTTATAGGAACTGGAGGAGGCCAGTCCTCAGAGGAGACATGTGGTCATCATGGGAAAGGCACAAATTACCTTTTGACCCAATTTCAGCAATAAATAAATTTAAGTCAACACTCATAGTTTAGAAACACTAAAATTAACACCTTTCAGAGCAGAAATTTTAAGTTAGGTTAAATAATGACCTATATGCCAGGAAGGCTTTTTTTCCCTTCCAATCCCCCTCCTCCACCAAAAAAAATCTCCTTCTGCCAGTCCCAGGATCAAGTCCTTCCATTAATGAGTTTTTCTTCTAAGTGTTAGACTTCTGTTTTGTGTTGCTTTGATCATCCAGAACTTCCTATCAAACACAAAGACCTCTGGAGGGGCAGTACAGTAAGTGCTTTTCAGCTATCAACTCAGAGATTACTTGTGAGCTATCTGAGCATAGTTAAAAGCCCAGAGAGGAAAGAGGGATCTGAGATTTCAGGGCTCCCCACAAGGAAGGAAACTTTTCTCAGTTTATTTCTATTTTCTATGTACTTTTGCATACTATGTAGAAGATGAACAGGATATTCTGGAATAGTACTAGCTCAGAAGTCAGAGAAAAAACCTTGAAGGTCTTAGGAACCAATGAATCATCTCTGCATATATAGTCTGAGGAATGTTATGCCCAGGATTGTTCATGGTCCCCCTTTCTGTAGACAGCAGATATATGGGGCCTTGAAGAATTACAATGAACAGTGGAATCTTATGCCATGGTGCCATATTTGATGACTGCTAAATGGCCAAAGTGATGTGATGGTTAAATTCCAAAGTCTGACTTCCTACTAACAGACAGGATCACCACATTTCAAGGTTGGAGGACATCTTAGAGTGCATGTACTTCATTTGTCAATTGGAAATTTAATTTCCATATAAATAATGCCAAGTGGTCTTCTGATCTCTGCTTGAACATTTGCAGGGCTGGAGAACTTGCCCATTCAATTTTCAGAAAGCTCAAAAATTTTATTCTTATGTTTTATGAAAACCTGCCTCCCTGAGACTTCTATCCATGAATTCTAATCTAATACCCTGAGTTACCATAGCACAAGTTGAGCATACATGACAGTTATTCAGATATCTAAAGACAACTGTTCTGCTCCCGGGGTCTTTTATGTACCAGAAATGGAAATAATAAACACACTGCCTTTGATTTAAGAAATTCTAGCACATTCTTGGAAAATGTGAGTTAATAAGGAGAGTAAAAGTATTGTCAGTGTGTCTTTCTCAAAGTGTACAAAAGTGCTAATATGTCCTCCTGGACAACCACATCAACTTTGTGCAGCAGACATGGATATACAGAATATACCTGCCTATCCAAAAATACTGGGAGACTACTCAAACCATTCTCAACTGCTTATTTTTTCTTTTATAGCTATATATTTGCATCTTCTTTTTAGAAGGACTATAAGATAGAGCATTTTGAAATCTCAGACCCAACTAACCAGCCTTTGAGTGACTACATAAAATCCTACCCATTCAAAGTCTCTGTTTCTCACCTTTCCAGAATGATACTGTGTCTGAGTACAGAGATGAGGCTAGCAAGGAATGAAACCTGCAACATTAGGTATGGATGAGCACAGAGTATCATTCATTGCTGCTTAGAAATCCATCCACTTACTTCTACCTTATGCTTGGTTTCTGTTAAGTAAGAGCTTTCTGTAAGTAAAACATTCCTTATCACTTCAGAGTTTTGCCTAGATATCAGGATGTCAGTGAGATTAAAAGATTTTTTTAAAAAAAGACATCTGAAGTATAAGTAAGGTTAAAGTATCGCTCTTCCTTTCCCACACATAAAAATAAGAATAATCTGGATTTATTTTTGCATTTGGAGAACCCGGGGGAAGAGACAGTAACAGAGTTGTAAACACAGCCTCAGAAGTCCAATACTGTGGTAGATACAACGGAAGAAGTCAAATATTAGAACTGGCAATGATTTCTGATGAAAGGAGTGCTGGATTGCGAAGCCAAAAAAACTAAGGTTCTTTCTCAGTTTGTTTTGAAATCTTCATTGGCTCTCCTTATGTCTCATTTCTTCATCTATAAAGCAGGCATAATATTTTCCCTACGTCCTTTCCACAATTATTACTAAGAGAATTTTTAAAAAGCTAGTACATACTGTTATAAGATATTAACCTTTTTGCTTTTCTTTCTTGCCCTTCCTTGCTGGAGTCCCTTCCCCTCAGTCAGCGCCATTCACATTGCCTCAAAGGGGATGAGGACAGGAATCCAAAAAACAGGAATGTAGTGAGAAAAACAAGTCTATACTCAGTTTGACTTCCAAAATAGACTTTAAAAACAAACAAAAACAAAACGAAACAAAAATCCTTACATGAGAAACAACATCTTTGAAAGTCAAAATGCTTATTTTGAAGTAGTGGGTTTGGTTAAGAGAAGAATGTGCCCTGAAAGATTTTTGGGGAGAAGGTCAGAGGAAACCACATGGTCACTTGGATTTTGAGGATGAGGGGAGAGATGGGTAGCATGGGGCCTTTCCTTAGAATAGGTTTACAGGAGGCCTCAGGCAAGAGGATTAGGTCTGAGGGTCCATTGGAAATAAATGGAATTAGCTCAGGATTTTCCTTGAACAAACGACAAGGCAAGGGCAGCCTTCACACATAGCATCATCTGTTACCATTTATGTGTTTATCATGGAACCCACAGGCCAAACTCTTTTCTCTGGCAGGTAAAGAACTTCCATCCACAGATATGGACACCTCACCTGGGAGTCAGCCAACCAAAGTAACAGTGCATGACCCAACAATTTGCTGAGCCCCTTTCAAACGCCTCCATGTGAGTAACCCTCTTCTCAATGACCCAGGGCACTTCCCAGCAGCCTCCCTACCAAGAAAATATTGATGAGCCTGGACAATGATGAAACTCACCTTGTCATGATATAAAAATTATCCAAGAAAAGAAAAAAAAATTAAAAAGCAAATAAGAAAAAAAAATTCTTTCATTCATTTCTTGAAGTAGAAAAGCCTACCCTCTTAGATAGGATTGGCTGAGAATCACATCCAATTTTATATAAAATAATCTGTCTTATCCCTACATTATTCTCTTGTTAGTTCTGAAATCAAGCCAACAACAACAAAAAAATTGTTCCAGCCTAATCATATCTGCTCAAATAATGACTCTTAATTTATCTATGGGATTGGCAGCGTTAATGTGAAACATATATGCACAAGCAAAAGCAAATTAATAAGCAATGGAATCCAGTTCTTTTCCTAAGAGGAATGGTTCTTTCTGGTTAATGTGACATTTATAAACAAGTATTGTTCTGAGTCTTTACTCTCTGCACGGGAGATGTGAAGCACAAGGTACAGATCTCAAACCATACAGCGTGATACTGAGGCATTCTAATGTCTCAAGAACCTTTCCAAAAAGAAGCCTTTGAATCTGAGTAGGATTTAGACAGAAAGTGTATAGACAGAAAGTGGTACCAGAAGAGAGAAACAGCTTTAAAAAAGGTGAAAAGATACTAATGTGGAGTGAATGAAAAGTTTTAGCTAAACTGCTTCTCTAAAGCAGGATTCTCGAATAGGAGGTCAAATTTCTGACCACTGACTCCTTTGGGGTTGGGGAAAATCTGAGTGTTGGGAGTGTCTTTGGGGCATCTGAAGACTTGGGAGATGCAGGCTGGAACCTCAGTCTCTCAGGCTCAGCATTTACTAATTTTGGCCTTCAGGCAAAACAGCTATTCATCATAGCTGAGCTTCGATTTCTTCATCTGTAGAGTGGACACAACACCACTACCACCTAATACACTGAATCCTTGAGGCAGAAATCCTTTGTCAGCTATAAATAATTATTAAGGAAGATAAAAGAGAATTATAACTATTTAAATTGTGAGAAAAAAAATACCTTTGCCAAATGCTTGTGTTTCTCATGGTGATGAGATTAGAAAAGAGCTTTTACAAGAGATGCACGAGTGAATTATTTCATTATTGCCCCCAGAGCTGTGGTATTTTTATTTGTGGGAGTCAAAATAGACTGAAAATATAGCTAGAGCAGGGTCTCTCTTTCCAAATCACCCCTGGTCCAGCTTGGTTCATTTTATATATTTCCTTGGAGGTACTAAACAGAAATCTATTCTCTAAATGCTACTTGCTCATCCAAAAGAATCCCTTGTCTCTTAAATAATAGCATGGGAAAGTCTAATATTTTCAGAATAAACTCACTTTAGTCCACAACTTAGAGTTTCCAAAAATAAAACACTGGCTCTGTTTATAAATCAATTTCAAAGGATCTGGGTAATTAGTCATTAGTCACAGCATGCTTATGAAGGAAACCGATAGATTATTACATGAGGTTATTGTTAGCAAATGCCTACTTGAGTATTTCTGTATGCCCAGTTCCGTGCCATGCTTTGTATAGGTTAAAAGAATTGTAAGCCCTGAACTGTTCACTTTAAAATATTATATATTTTGTTGTGTGAATTTCATCTCAATAAAAAGCGGGGAAGTTGTAAGACTAGCAGCTCCCCTTGGTCTGATCAAGATGACAAGACTAACCTTCACTCATGTAACAAATATTTCCTGAGTGTGTGTTTCATTCTGGGCATACCAAAAATGTAAAATAACAAAAAATGTAAAAAGAAATGCAAAGAACCTTAAATTGTGTTACATAGCAAAATGGATGCCTGGAATTAATGGAGACAAGATGAGTGCTGGTTTGTTGGTGGAGGTAACTGCTCTGGCCATGAAAGAGTATTAAGAGTATAAGAAAAATGTTTTAAAAAATGAACTTTTAGGCAGAAAGAATAAAAAGAAGTAACCCAAAAAGTGACTTTGACCGTGGCATACAGAATGGGGACAGTAAGGTATTCCCCCTAATTTTAATGCTCTTCTTTTCTGATACAGCTGCAAGAAATGTTATGTGGAACTCATCAAGCCATTTAACAGAGTTACTCACAAGATGGAAAAATACAGACTATGGGAAAGGGAGATGGATTCACAAGTATCTGAATAATCACAAGATGTCTATCAACATATCAGATACCAGGCAGAAGGATGGTGTCTGGTACTGGGTTACTGGTTTCAAAGTGTGTCTTGCCCAAAATATCATTATCATAAACTTGACTGAAGACATAAACAGCACTGATGATCAAATTTACAGTTGAGAGAGAACATTCATACATTAGAGGACAAATGGAAAATCCATAAAGAATTCTTCTAGCTGAAATTATAGCCAGACTGGATATTATGAAATTTAATATAGATAAATATGCTTATTTCAGGGGAGGGGAAGCTACCCAAGTATAGTTATGAGAGGCATGACTTAAAAGTAGTACCAGTAACAATGAAAAGGGCTCGTAGTTTTAGTTGGTAATATGAGGTTCGGTTCTAGGTGCCTTATGTTACAAGGAATAGTGCCAACCAGGAGGACCTCCAGAAGACAACCAGGAGGGTAAGGTGTTTTTGAGGATCACTTGAAGAACCTGGTTATATATCATTTGAGGATGATAATGCATGGTAACTATGTCCAAATATCTAAAGGCTGGCAAATGAAAAAAGGGCAAAACTAAGACAAATGGGCAATTATAATCAAAACTTTGATTTCACCTGTATTTACAGAGACTTTTTTGACCATTGAAGTGTGTGAAAAGGGAATGTGGTTCCAGAAGTTGCCTGTCACTAACGGTGTTAAAACTGCTCCTGAGCAATGACTTGTGTGGGACATTGATCATCAGATAGATATAGGATTAGGCTTTCTAAGGTTTTTTGCAGTGCTGAGTGTGATTCAAAGAGATGTAGAGTGTAGTTAAGGTCAAAGTTAGAGTTCTTCAGGTCTGATCTGGAGTATAAAAGAGAATCAGTTATTAAGCCAGAGAGAGACCTGATAAAAGTTGTAACCAAAGACAGTTCTAGCAGGAGCATATGCAAAAAGAAAAAAGAAAAAAAGGAAGACTGAAACCCAGGAAATCAAAAATGGTGCTGTGGCAATAATCCAATAATCCAGTTATGAGGCAACAAAGTCTAAATTGGGTCAATATTAAAAGGAATAAAAAGGAAATGGCATAATATGCTATCAGGATTTAGTCACTAGCTACTTATGGGAGATGGAATAAAGGCATAAGCTTATTCAGGGTATTGGAACTGAAATGACATCAAAATACTCAAGTGGAAATGCCTAGCAGTCAATTGGAGCTGTGGTACTAGAGACTGGATGATAAAGCAGAGATAGAGATAAAGACTTGAGATTTATTGCAATAACAATGAATGGCTGAAGCTATAAAATAGAGGAGCTTCAAAGAAGAAAATAAAAGGAAAAAAATTCAAAGCCTAACATAAATCTTAGGAAAGAGCAAATGTTAGGAATTCCAAAGTAGAAGAGAAGACAGCAAAGGCGATACAGGAGGGATCAGAGGAGTAGAAAACTCTGGACAATGTGTGTCATGAAAGCCAATACAGGAAAGATATTTAGGATGGGGAGTCCCTCCCCCAAATACAATTGTCCTTGGGGTCCAAGGTCTGACATACCAAGATCACCTATAGTAGAAGAAGCAGTTTCCAGTGGAGGAGCCACCCGTTTTGTGACTCTACAATAGCTCTGCTCTCCATAGATTTTTCATTCACTAGAACAACTTTATGTTATATAGATGGGTGTAAGTTCCAGTTAGACACACACATACACACTCAACAATAAAAACGCACAGTCTGAGTTATGGATATGGGGAAACTGAGCCTAAGCAAGATTAGCCCAGGTTAAACTATACCACCTTCTCCATTGAATGGAACCATGTTATCAGGTTTCTGAACAGAATCACCAGTTTAAAAAGTTTTAGAATCATTGTTTACTCATGAGACAAAACAGTAACAGATCCAAGCCCTGAAGCAGGAAATTCTGCTTTCCAGATTGTTATGGGCTAAATTATGTCCCCCAAAATTCATATGTTGAAACCTTAACACCTAGTGTAAATGTATTTGGAGATAAGGCCTACAGGAAGTAATTAAGGTTAAATTCGGTCATAAGGGTGGAGCCCTAATCCAATAGAACTGGTGTCCCTATAAGAAAAGGAAGAGACACTAGGAATACACACACCCAGAGCAAAGGCCATGTGAGGCACCCATGTGAGAGCCAGGAAGAGAGGCCTCACCAGAAACCAAACCTGCTGGCATTAACCATGTCAGCACCTTGAACTTCCAGCCTCTGAAACTGTGAGAAAATTAATTTCTGTTGTTTAAGCCACCCAATCTGTGGTATTTTGTTATGGCAGGCCAACCAGACTAATACACAGATCATGGGCCTCCTTTAGATCTTGCTTCTGCTCCATGGTCAATAACTTGGGCAGTTTAATACCTTCGCCCAGTCACTCACTAGAACTAAGTTCAATATTTACTGGAAGTTCAACTAAGAGAAATCCAGACTGCAAGCACTAAGAAATTTTCCACAGGTACCTCAATGTATTTGTTTGTATGAGAAGGACAAACAGAGACTCATGGACATGGACTATAGGCTAGTGGTTACCAGAGGACTATAAACTAGTGGTTACTAGTGGGGTGGGAGGGTGAGGAGGAAGGCAGATGGGGTAAAGCGGGTCAAATATAGGGTTTAAGGAGAGGGTGAACTGGGTAAAGGGGATCAAATATATGATACCTGAAGGAAACTGGACTTTGGGTGGTAAACACACAATAGAATATACAGATGTCAAATGAATTTAATTAAAAAATAAAATAAATAAATAAAATTTAAAAAAAAAAAGAAAAAATGATTTCCCAACTCTCCCACTAAAATGAAAGTTCATCAGAAGTAAAGCCACATGGGAAAAGGGGAAATACTCAGGTTTTGAAAACAATTTTATCTCAGGACTATCTCTTGCAGGGTGGCCTTATACAGAGGTAGAAGAGGCAGGCACATGGCTAAATTAAGGAATTCCAGAAAGCCTTTTCTCCTCCATAAATTTGGGCAAGTATGTATGTACCTCAGTTTACCCACCTACAAAATAAGGGTAATGATAGTACATAGCCAAAAAGTTGAGAGAAGTAAATAAGTTAATACGTGAAAAAAAAAACTTAGAATTGCATTTAGCACACAGCGTTATATAACTATTAGCTATTATTATTGTTATTGCTGCTGCTGTAGTAGTAGTAGTAGTAGTAGTAGTAGTAGTAGTAGTAGTAGTAGTAGTAGTAGAAAATAGCTCCCCAATATGGCTTCAGTGACCGACCCTTCTAGTGTGTCTGGGACTGAGGCGTTTCCCAGAATGCAGGGCAGGCCCAGGCAAACCTGGATGGGGTCACCCTAAGGGGCTGCAAATTCCTAAATCATTCATTTCACTAAAGGTTGTCACTGAGATGCAAATGTCATGAGTGGTTGTGTCGATTTAAACCATTAGTGTTCCTTAATACTTCACAATTAGATTAACTGTGCTAGCAAAATTCTATGAACAGGAACCACAGGATAGATAAGTTCTGATGAGTGAGTAAGCAGCAGGTAAGAAAAGATCAGAGCTTCAGGGTGTGTCCTGACCAGCCAAGTGCTCCAGCAAGGAATTAGAATGAGGTGGAAAAGGGGCCAGAATAGCAAACAGGAGGAGAGACAGAAGGAAAGAAACAACAGTCGCAGAGATATGCTGTTTCTCCCACACAATTTTATCAGAAACCATCCTTAGGTACTTTACCAAAATTATAAGGATCTCTTCTGGAGATCCTTATAAAAGTGACATTTTGACTCTGAAGGACTGTGACGATTGAGTCCTTTAGAAAACAAAATCCAAATAAATCCCAATGCCCTGTACTATAAATCCTGCTGTGACATGTGCTCACAGCTTGAGATTTGATTTCAGTTCAATCCCCCAAGGAAAGACACTGGATGAAAAACATTCTGTATGTAGCCAATGGGAAGAAAAGAGCAATCACCAGAAAAAGCAGCCCAGCTGAAAAGAATGAATTAAATCAGATTTTCAGAAGAGGCCTCTATAGGTGAGGCTTTGTTGGTCATGTCATCCTGAACCATGGAGTCACCCAGGTGAGACAACAGGGAAGGAGCTCTACAAGTGTGTAAACAGAAGATGTCCAGGGCTTGTTTTTCAACATGTGCTGCTCTGTCAACCTGCAAGACTGTGTTCCGGTTCTACAGCAAGCAAAGAATCACCTGGGGTGCTTTTTAAAGACCTTGCTTCCCCTAGGGTTTCCTAAATGGAGTCCAGAAACTGCATTCCCAGCCAGCATCCCAGGTGATTCTACTGCAGAGTGGCCCATGCATCATATTTTGAGATTCACTGCTGCAGGGATTCTGGATCACACATAGACCAAAGACTAATAAATTTACAGATGGTTCCTGAGTGACCTGAAAATGCCTGTTCACTTTCCAAACCTGAAAACATTTCTTGCAGGGTTCCCTTTGCAAGGAAAAGGGTCTTTGATTTGCAAAAAGCTGTGA
Organism: Macroglossus sobrinus; assembly: GCA_004027375.1. Lineage (NCBI taxonomy): Eukaryota > Metazoa > Chordata > Mammalia > Chiroptera > Pteropodidae > Macroglossus > Macroglossus sobrinus. The sequence goes on along the minus strand of PVKZ01001028.1, from coordinate 35,918 downwards.
GGTCTAGCTCTGGCAGCGGAGGCTTCTAAATGGGAGTGCATATTACCAGCAACACTTGCCTTCTCTGAGCCTGCCTGACACTTTCTGTAGGCACCTGCCCCAGAAGAGCCCAGCAGCAAAACATATGAGATCAGATTTAATCACTGCTATGAGAATGTCAATTTGTTGGCTGACTAGTCCCTGGTTTACAGAAACAAGCAGCAGTAGCCTTCAAAAGGGAAGAAAAGGCCACTGAAAGAGTACAGAAATGGTATATTAAGGAGTCTTTTCTTGGCTGAAGCTGCTATAGTTAGGTGAGGGCATTCTGATGCTCCACTTAGGATTCATGCCTCTAAGAGACCAGTGACTCACTCAGACGCTTTCTTGGGCCTCTGCTTTTTGGCATGCATAAAGCAATGTGGGTTTGAATGATAGTGTCATTAGTGCATTTATCGCATTTAAATTGGCTGCTTAAAAAATCTCTTACAAGAAACTAGAAATGAACCTAGTGTCATTTCTCTTTAGAGATCTAAACTTAAAAAGCCTTCTAGCCCCACACCAGCACTTCCTAAGTGAGCCTTTCCTGTTTAGCTGCAGAGCCAGAAGATAGTGGCATCACCTAGCAGCTGCTTGCAAAGTGCAAATTATATAATGCGTGCTATGTAAGCAAAGGGCAGACGCTTAGGCTGAGCAGAAGACAGGCACTCCCACTGCAATCTTGAATGCCCCTTTATGTGCTCTAACCCAGAAATCCCAAAACAGACTAAGAATGATGGGACTAATAGAAGCAGCTCCTCCTGCCAAGCATCTTATGCCCTTGGGGGTTGGTAAAATACTAGTTCTTCTGCCACTGGTCACAGTGCAGAATATATATATAGGAAATGGGGTGGAGTGGGATGGGATCAGGAGGCATCATCAGCCTCAGTACTCCCTGAAAGTACACCCTGCCTTCCCCAATTTCATTCATCTCACACCTCTTTTTTCCACTTCTCTTTTTATTTTTTTTGTCTTGTTTTTTTTTTTGCCTCTCCTGCTTTTCTTCCTTCCTCTTCTGTCCTTTTCTCCTTCTCCTATTTCCTTCTTCCTTGTTTGCTCCTTCCCTTCCACCCTTTCTTTCATTCAGCTAATATTTACTTGATACCTACTACCTGTCAGATAGGAAAACAAAATGAAAAATGTCAGCCTGACTTAAAAGAGTTGCATCACTCATTGAGTCAACACCTATTTTAAGAGCTCTTTTGTACCGAATGCTGTTGCATTTGAGACACATGATAAACTAAATGGAATAATGGTCCCCATCCTTGTGGAGTTTAGTAAAAGATATAGAGAAATAATTAAAATAAAGGGAGAGTACCAATAGTTCAGACAGGGGAGTCATAAGAGACTTCTGGCAGGGTATGATATCTGAGTCAAGCCTTGAAAGAGATGTAACTGTTAGCCTTGTGGGCAAAGGAGGAAACACGTGCAAATGCAGGTAGGTCCCACATGGAGACCTACAAGAGCTGGTGTGGTCCGAGTGTGAGGATGCCTGTGGGAGAGAGGGGAAAGCTGACACTAAAAACCCCAGCAAGGGCCAGGGCATAATGGTGCTAATGTGCCAAAGAAAGAGATCTGTGATGAATTCTGCAGGCCATGGTGAAACCGTTTTAAAATTTTTATATAGGAGACTAGTAAGACAAAATTTGCATTTTAAAAAGATAATTCTGAGAGCAAAACACTCCAAAGAGAAGGATTGGAAAGGTACATTAGCAGGAGAGAGGCCAGTGAAAAGATTATCTCAATAATCCCAGTGGGAGGCGAACCAGGGGAGGCATGAGAAAATCTCTGTCCTCATACATATACAGCCGTATTTTTATTGCTCAGTATTGGTCTCTAGAAGACATCCAAATATATATTTTTAGTCTCATTCCAAGATATAGAGACTTTCTGTAGAGACAGAATCATATGTCCCCTTTACTGTCTTCATAATGTCTGCCATAAAGTTCTCTAGCAAAACTAATGACCTATGCTTCAGCCCCTATAGAAAACAGTTTAAAAATTTCTCAAAAAGTCAAACCTAGAATTACTATGTGACCCAGTAATTCAACTCCTAGAATTGAATACAGATACTCAAATAAACACTGATACAAAAATGTTCCTGGCAGCAAAAGGTAGAAATAGCCAAATGTCCATTAGTGGATGAATGTGGCATATCCATGTAATGGAATATTATTCAGCCATAAAAATGAATGAAGTCCTGACACATACTACAATATGACTGAATCTCAAAAACACGATGCTAAATAAAAGAAGCCACACACAAAAGGTCACATATTGTATGAATCCATTTGTATGAAATATCCAGAATAGGTAAATCCACAGAAATAGAAAGGAGATTGGTAGATGCCCAGGGTGGAAGGAGAGAGGACTAAAATAGGGAGTAACTGGATGACAGGCACTGGGGTTTATTCTGGAGTGATGAAAATGCTTTGACACTAGATAGATAGAGGTGGTAGTTATACAACATTATGAATGTACTAAATGCCACTGAGATGTGCACTTAAACATGGCTAATTTTATGGTATGAGAATTTTACCTCAATTCAAATTTTTTGTTAAAAAACCTAATGGCTTAATTTCACCATCATCTTTTTCCAAATCTCTTCCCTGATAATCCCTGTCCTGATGACTGAAGTGTTACAAGGCTAGACTTGACCAGAGTACAAACTCCAGTGCTGGTAAATGGCCACAGATGACCACAATTTTCCATTTCTCTTAAGGATGCTGAGAGCTTAGAGGAGCCAGGAGAATCAGGGAGATCAGGGGAAACAGGTTTTGATTTGCTCCTCTGAGTGGTGGAATGAGATATAACAGATATCAGGGAAACACTATGGGGCCCATGCATGGGAAGAAAGCTTAGGTCCCATCACTGAAACAGGTGCAAAAGTCTTTGAGGAAAGAAGCTTGAAAGAGGCTTGCAGACTGCAGTGTTTGGCTTCTGCCACGGCTGTGCCTCTGTTTCTTCCTAATAGAGCCTAATGAGGAAGCTGGAGTGCTGTGCACAAGGAAACTAATTAAACCTCTCTCCCTCAGTCTTCCAGAGGAGGCATTCAGAGAAACCTCGTCTAGTAAACAAAGCAGCAAGCCTTTGCTTAGGCACACTGAAAACTGAGAAAGGACTTTGTAGGGCTTGGAAAGTAGCACTGCACACTAGAAAGGCCTGGAGGTTCTGGGTATGAACGTGGATTCTGCCACGAACTGTGTGAGCATGGTAGGTTATTTATCCTTTCTATGCTTCAGTTTGTTCATCTGTAAAATAGAGATAATTAACATCACTTCATCTGCTCTTGTAAGAATTAAATGATATACGTCATGTAGAATATCTGAAAGTGCAGGGCGATACTCAAATTGTTTAATAACTGGTGTGACACCATCTAATCAAAATAAACACTTAAATAAGCAATCCAATCAGAATGGACTCCAGCCATGACCTGCCTGTGTGCCGCACAAAGAACATACCAATCAGCCTAAAATAGTCTGTGATTCACACTAAGCCTTCAACAGAGGATACCCCTTAATTGAAAGGGGCAACTAGAAATAGAATTCTGGGGGGTCATTGTTTCTGTAAAACAGGGACCACTCTTGGAGAGCTCTAAGTATAAGACAGACAAAGGCAAGAAAAGATCTCTAAATGTCCCCCTTGCCAGGGAGTCTCCTCCTTCTCACACCGTTTCTGTAGACAGGTGATCTCCACAGAGGGTGGCGAAATGGATTCTATTTTCCAGAAACTTAGAAAGCACAAAGGAAATGTAAATATGGATGAGGTATACTTAACACAAGTTAATAATTTGTCTTCAAAGTCTAGAGGCTCCGATTAGAAGGACCTCAGAAGCAGCTAGTCTAGGACTTGAAGGGCTGCTCCTGAAAGAGATAGGAGCTTGCACCAGAATGCAAATCAATGCCCTGATTCCTTCACTGAAAAAGGATTGCTATGGGTGGGGGTGGGGTGGTCGAAAATGTCAGCTGAACTAACAGCATCTTTAGTAATGCAGTTGATTCACCTTCTGGCACTGTTACTCAAAAATATTTGAAATGATTATATTCCTAGGAATGGGGGGGTATAAATTTAGGGGATTGTGTAAGAAAGATGAACAACAGTTTCTGGCTTTGCTCATCTTTTTGCCACACAGTCTTCAAGGATTAAGACCTGATTGAATGTACAGCTTGATGAGTGAGCTAATGGGCTTGTGGAGAAGAGAGGAAAGGGTATGTTTAGAGAAGAAGCTGAATGTTAGGTGGAGTATTGAAATGCAATTTCTACCCCCAACTTAAGAAAATTAGGAATTATTCCAATGAGATGAGAGATTATTCTCTGATACAAGAAGTGTACATATCGAGGGTCAGTCATCATAAGTAGGAACTCAGAAAGGGAACAGATACAGTAATGTGAGACCACCATGCTCCTGGCATTCCTGAGGGTGCAAAGGAAGCTCTACCTGGAGAGAGAGTGGTTCCCTTCTGCCTACAGATCAGTCCAAACACTTTGGTCTCACAGCCATGTTCAATCACCAGCAGGTCTCCCTCCTTATCAGTCTGCCACTTCCCTGCTTATTCTTTCTTTGTTCTGTTTCTTCATTTGATCTGCCATGCCCTCCTTTCTAGCCACCCAAACCCTTCACGTTCCTGTCTTAGGAAGAGGCTCTGAGTCATACACTTGGATTCCAATCCTAGTTCCACCATTTACTAGCCATGTGACCTTGGACAAGTTACGTTACATTTTCTATGCCTAGAAAATGAATGATAAAAGTATCTACATCATAAGGTTGTTGTGAAAATTAAGAGAAAGAATCCATTTAGAATCCTTAGAACAATTTTGGCCCACTGCACATGGTAACTACTATAGTAGTCTGGCTTAAATATTATTACTTTTATAAAATTATACTGACTAATTCCATGCCTCCAAAGTCTTTTTGTGATTCCCAATTCTTTTGTGCCTATGTTTATACTAAACTTCCTGAATCTGATTTCGGTCACACAAAACTCTCTTCTAGTTATTAATAATAATATCTAAACCTCATTAAACTGTCAAGAACTGTACTTAACTCCTTATATATGTTATCTAAGTTAATTTCATCACCATAATGATCATGTAAGGATATTATTATTCCCATTTTACTAATAAGGAAATAGACTCAGAAAGATAAGTAATTTGTCAAAAATCCAAAGTTAGTAAATGGTAAACACTGTGATGAATCTAATTCTTCTTGCAAAATAAAGCCCACCCCACTATTTTATGCTCCCTCCTGGTTGTTTCATTTGCATGGATCTGGTCCTCTTAATTCTAAGGATTTTCATACTGAAAACATCTTTTATGTCTATTACTCTTATAAAAGCTACCACCTCTAACATGGTGTTGGATACGCCCTAGGTACTCGCTATTTGTCTAAATGCTCAGAGTAATTATAAAAAAAAAAAAACACTGTAAAAAATTCTTTAGTAATACTCTGACTTATTTACTGGCCCTATATAAAGGCTATGAATAGATAGCTCTAGAATTAGTTTACAAAGCTGATGCTTTCACAAAAAAAAAAACCTCTATGTTTGTTGAACAAATATGTCAGTGTATTTTCACAGTACAAAAGTAAGGCAATCTCCCAGATGACTCCCCTCTCTACAGGAAGGGCCCTGGGGATGCAAGGACACATTCCTATTAAAGTGATCTCCCATCATTCTACCTACCTCAGCTGTGTCCAAGTGACTCAGTGTGGCTCTGAAATATTAAGTAACAGACACAGGTTCACAACAATCTACAATCTGCCCCTTTGAACCTCAGCCAGCCCCTCATTTTAAACCAGGGTAGCAATTACCAATGGCTACTGTCCGAGTCTACAGTTCTTTTCAGCATCACACAAAAATTAAGGCTATGAATTAATACAGCAATTTTATTTAGGCAGAGTTATTTCCATGGCATTTTTCATAACTAGCTCAAAGAACTGGAATTATTTGTTTAACAGTCTCATCTTCAGAGAAATATCTAAAGAGGAGGTTTTATAGAAGATGGTTGAAATTTTTATTGCCAAGTAACAGAAAGACTAAAATACCTTTATCTGCTTCAAAATATTATACCTTTCTGTCTGGCTTCCTATAATTTTTTGTTGTTTCTATTTGGCTTTAGAGATTAACATGAGAAGATCCATTTGTGTGGGACTCAAAGAGCTGACCTTGTTTGTGAAGACACAGAAATCTTGAACATGTCCATCACAGACATAATGGCTCTGATAATGATAGAGTTGCTAAATTATGATCCAAACTTGGAAATAAAAGAGAGGAAGTTGCAAAGATTCTATTGTCAAGACAATGTCCCTGAACATGTCCTTGCAAATGAGAACAAGTAAGAAGAAATGAAGAGAATATATGATGCTCAGACAGGGTTATTTCTAAACAAAATGTCTTTCAGCATTTTCTGTGACAAGTCAGCAATTCTTTAAATGAGCCCCTTGCAATTTCAGAGCTGCACCTGGTTTAATTGATGACTCGTCATTTCTTCAATGATTGGTGCAAACCAGTCACATTTTACTATGAATTGAGAACACAGATATCACAGAAGCTTTAAGCTATAGCATCCATTTGCTCATTCAATATTAATTTGTGTGCCATCATGCTACATGTCTTTCCTATTCACCTATCTTACTCTTGCGTGACTGGGGTTGAGGGAAGAGAGGCAGAAAAGAATGGCAGCACCTGATCCTTGTCCTTAGCATCTTATATTTGCAGAGATGAGACACAGACATATGAAACAGTTGAAGAAGCCATACTAAGTAACGGGTGGTTAATGCCCAGGTGAGGAGGGAAAATGCTGCTATGTAAATTCAGAAGAGTTTGGAAACCTGGGATGAGCTCCAGAAAAATAGAGTAAGAGTTGGACTTCATGCAATGTAAAGGCTGTAAAGAGGGAAGGGCAGAGAAGAGCTTTCAAAAAGGGAGGAATAATATTCACAACTCTTACACTTGAGATTGAGCATTGCCTACTCCCAACTGTGAGAGGACAACACTGATTACAGCAGAGTTATATGGAAATAGCTGAGATATAGGTCACTGCACTTTCCATATATCTTTGATATATCTCACATTACCAAAAACTGCTTGCATTTTGATTACTGACCAAGAAACTATTAAATTCATATACACACAAACTTGTACACAAATGTTCATAGCAGCATAATTAATAGCAGCCAGAAAGTGGAAACAACCCAAATGTCCATCAATGGATGAACAGATAAATGTATTATAGCCATACAATAGAATATTGTTTAGCAGTAAAAATAAATGAAATGTGGATATGTACTGCAACATAGAGAAGCTTGAAAACATATTAACTGAAAGAAGCCAGTCACAGAAAGCCACATATTATATGATTCCATATGTATAAAATGTTGGGAATAGGCAAATCCATAGGGACAGCATAGGGCTGAGAAAGTTCGAAGGAAATAGAGAGTGACTGTTAATAGGTTCAGGATTTATTTCTGGAGTAATGAAAATGTCCTAAAATGGACTGTGCGATGGCTGCACAACTCTGAATATACTAAAACCATTGAAATGTACACTTTAATGTACAGTATGTGAATTATATCTCAATAAAGCTGTTAGTAAAAAAAAAAAAAAAAAGTAAACTTTTAAGAGAGATGGACCCCTAGAGAGTAGGATCTAGGAGTATAGAGAAAGAGGAAGACTTACATGTCACCAATCTATTTACAATCAATATAGCCCAGTTGGAAATATAAGAAGAGAAGACTGAGTTTCCCTTTCCACACTCTGGCTCTTTTAAAAATATAAGCCTTTTAATTTTCTAAACCTGCTAATCATAATTTTAAATTTTACTTTAATTTCCCAAAGAAAAAAATACAGTGTATGTGGTTGTGGATGTGTGTGTGTGTGTGTGTGTGTGTGTGTGTGTGTGTGTCCCCTGGGAACACCTGACAAATATATCATGTTCAATCACTTCTGATCATTCCTGAGGTCCCTCCTGATTTCTGGAGGAATTGAGGTTATTGAATTTCAATTCATTCCAGCAACCATTTATTGAGCAGCTGTCTTGGGCAAGCACACAGGCAAGCAAGGTATGCAAGGTAGGGAGATGAATAAAAAAGTCATTTCTATTTCGAACTGCCTATTGTTCCTATGGAAGATAGGACAAATAGACAGGCACCTAAAAGACAAGGGAAACTGTAAGTGCTATGTCTGTCACAGACTCTCTGGCTGATAAAGACAATAATTTAACCCAGTACTTCCTGAAGTGTGTACGTTAAAATCATCTTGGGTTGTTTGCCAACAATGTCAATCCTAAGCCCCACTTCAAACCAACTGAATCCAATTCTTTGAGAGGAATGCCCAAGAAGCAGATACATCTACCCCATGTTAAGTCCATTTTTAGCCCACAAATCCAACCAATTTAAGACACCAAAACTGTTTGCGACAAACAAGGCTAGTGTAAATAACTACACCAACACTTCCCCAACTGCATTCTGCAGAATGCTAGTTCTTCAAGTAGTTAATAGGCATTCCTTAGACAAATGAAAGAAGGGATGGGGGAATTCTGAGGTCAAATAAATTTGGGTTATCTTTGGGTTAAACAAAATTTAATTGGTTTATTTATTACAGAATGCTAAGAGACTTCTGCATCCTACTGTGTGCTCTGAGTCTTTGAAAAAGAGGCATAGAATGTGGTCATTGCCAAACTTATTTGGCTAGGGGCCTATTTTTTTTCACGTGTACCAAGGGGCATGCTAAATTGATGTCTAGAAACTCATCTACCAAAATTAAGAGATAGGAGATACTCTGGGAAAATATATTTTTATTCCTTAAAAGAAAAAAGAAACATATATAGGAAAATAAGATTTTTTAAAATAGTTTTCCTCCTGGTTACTATCTGAGCAATCTCCCAAATAGCATTTTTTGTAGTCTAGTCATCACTGGGAGTAATACTCATTTACTGAGGAAAGAAATGCTTAAAAATCAATTTGAAGATTTCTTTGCTGAGAAGTTCTTCAAGACAGAGGGTAGAGAATCACAAAACATTTTCCTCTATGGTTTCCAGACATGGCATAATAGGGTATATAAGGATGGGTACAGAGCTCAGAAGGGAGACAGATAAAATGTGATTATTCTTGGTCACTGGGGGTCCTGGTGTTCCAGAACAAAACTATTTCACAACTATGGGGTAGAGCCAGTAATTTTCTTAGTTGGAATCAAGATCAACAGTTGGAGGACTGAGGCCTCCAAAACATGGATCTGTTTCTAACCTGTGCTCCCCCGAGTCAGTTCAAAAGACATCAGAAGAAATGGCCTAATTTCTCGATCTCAGTGGCATCACCATCTAACCAATCAGTCACCCAAACCAGAGTAAAGGGGTTTACCCTAGGCTCTTCTCTCTTCCTAAGATAATTAGTTATTAAACCTGCTGCATTTATGACTTAAATATTTCTCAGTTCACCTCCTCCTCTCTATTCCCATTGCTACTGCCCTAGTTGAGGTCTCTGTCGTCTCACACCTGTAAGATTTCACTAGCTTTCTAATTGGACTCCCGGCTTGAATTCTCCCTCTCCTCAAATCTATTTTTCATCCTGTCCAACACACATCTCATCATATCACTTTCTAGTTTAAAAATCCTTTGAAAGCTCTCAATTACCTATTGCAAATAATTTCCCCCAAAGTATGTTCTGCAGAATACTAATACAATGCATGATCTATAAAATAAATAAAAATAAAAAAATAAAAAATAAAATTAAAAAAGGCTTCTTTGAAATCAGAGGCTGGGAGTCTTTATGTCTAAGTACAGTGAAGAGGACCACCTACCTGTGTCTGATCTGCCCCTCAGTATAGCAGAAAGGTCCAATAATTCCTTGGAGACTCAGGACCCAGAGGAAAGCCCAATCAGTAAACTGGGAAATGCTTCCAGTCTATCAATGGCCTTGGCCAGATCTCAGAAGTCATTTAACATAAATGCTCATAGAATAATGGGCACTTTTTACATGACATTGTATAGTTTATAGCCAGAGGCTATCTTATAAATATCCTCAAGTTTCCTCCAGGAAGGCGATCCGGAACTTTAAAAGTATTCATCTTTTATTAAGTATGTGGAGGTGAGGCTTTATGTTCATAGCCTTTGTAAGCCCTAAGTGAAGCACTGAAAATTCAGATAACCTAAGAGATGAGTAGATGAGAGCTGACAAAATTCTGGCTGAGTTTCCAGTACAAGGTATCTAATGTGAGCCCTCCCCACGTTCTCAAGAAATTTTCTTACTAAACTAGTTACTAAGTCTGACAAATCTTCAGTATTTGAATTGGCTGCTGGCTGGCATTTTGAAAGCCAGCTTCTCTATGTAAATGCAACACTCAAATGAAAATCTAACAACTAGTTGCACATCTTACAGCCAGAATATGTTTTAGTTAAAAGGGATATGAACCAAAACATTCATAGAATCTAGGTTATACATTTCCATGTTCTTTTTCTACCTTATTTATATTCTTCTCTCTTTTTCCTTCTCTTAAATTATTTTTTGGGGCAATTCACCCACACTAAGTATGGAATGTAGCATGAACGACTTTTTTCTTTTTAGCTATCTTTATAGTAATGTATATCTCAAAATCAAGATGAAACAATATCATATTTATCAACATTATTATTCGGTCCTAATAAAATTCTAATAGTTATAACATCTTGCATAGTTTGCACAGTTCTTTATATATATTATGGCTTTGATCCAAAGGGTTTAACACACACATCTTTCAAAATGCCATAGCTGAAGAAGCATCTACAATAACAAATGCAAACTGTTTATGTCAATGATAAGATCTACCACACCCTTCTTACAGCATTGCACTCTGCAACAGTAATAATTTATTAATTAGAGCTACAAAAATAATATAAGAAACCAATCTCCAAAAAATAATAAATGTTATTTTAAATGTATGTAAATTTTGAAAATGAAAACATTCAAGCAGTGTTCATACAATATGTATGCTAGTTTAGCTTTAATCAGCTCCTTACATAATATTTAAAGACTTACATAGTACTTTTCTGTTGAGTATTTGTATACCCCTACGTATCAAGCACACACCTTTCCAAGAGTAAACATTTGAAACTTATAACTTTATTCAAATAAACCTCAACCAAGACTCATGGCAATCATCATTTTATTCCTGATCATCAGAACTTGCTTTCTACTGAGGCACTGGCCTGGTTCTGTAAGCATAAGGACCAGATCTCACTACTGAGAACAACTTGGCTCTGACCCTGCAGACAATGCTGGAGAAAGAGAGAACATTCCCTCCACAGACTCCCCCTTACATTAAGAATCACAATTTTCAGAATGTGAGGCTTCTGCCATACATGGGCATGTGACCACCACTATAGTGATGGCCCAGGGAAGGCAGAGAAGCAAAGGCCAAGGTGAACATCAACCAATGAGAGAATCTCCTATTCCAGGCATTGGAAGGATATAATTTTCTCATCTCCCAGTGATGAATCATTTGTCCCATCCTTGGCCAGCTTGTTTGCCAGTCAATAATTAGCACTCATTCTGAACTTAGGACTCTGGCATCTAGTCAGTGTATGAATCCACTGTGGTCTATATTTCACAAGCCCTAACAATGGGAAGCAAGAGCCTTCATTACATACTTCCTAATCGCAACCCCAGCCTTCCAAAATCCCACGAGTTACACTTGTTTTCCCAAAGATACTTCCAAAATTTCTAATTGAAGTATGCTGCACACATAAAAACTTGCGCATATCATATATATGCAATTCAACGCATTTTCACAAATTTTACACACTGTGTAACTAGCAACCAGTCAAAACTGACTTTTTACTAGACACACAAAATCTGTTTAGCTTTACTAAAAATAGCAAGGCCTAGACTCCAAGCTACTACCTTCCATGGGCCTCCTGTACCTCCCAAAACAAGTTCTGCCTTTAACGCTGTAAAAAGAGACACTATCAGCATTCCCTCTCCCAATTAGTCAACACAGCTTTTTTATGTGGTGAAATTGTGATATGATGACATTTGGGGAATTCTTCTGGTCTTCTCATGACAGTGGAGCACAGCTGAGCCACAAGTGGGTCTGATACCTGCTTTTTCTATATCTGCTCATTATCTGCAGAGTGCTTTGTGTATTTGAAGGTAATCATGAAAGCCTGCATAGTTTAGCTTATCAAGCTTTCTCCATAAAACTAACATTTAAATCTTTTATTTTCTCCCATTTCAGAACTTGTTAAAGTACTCCAAATCTTAATTTAAAAGAATGGTACAGGAATTAAAATCCAAGTCATCACTTGTAATGGAAATATTATGAAAGCCATGAAAGGCAGCACACATCTCCAGTGGAAAAGGACTAACAGCATCTCCTTCAGAGCTTCAGAAGCCTCTTCAAAGGTGTGTTTAAGGAATGCCTTCGAATTGCATGATTTCATCTACTGACATCAACATACTCAGACAGAGCCCATCAATAATGCAGAGGAAATTGGTATCTATTTGCCTCTCCAGATCATGCCCCATCCTTCCCCACTTTGCTCTTGCACCATGGGACTGGCCAATAAGCTCTGCTCTTTGGCTTCTGGTTGGGTTTGGCCAATGGGGACCCTCATAGAGATCAGAGTGAGGGAGGGGAATGAGATTGGGCTATTTATCTCTTGGCTTCCTCTCCACAGGGAAGGATGTTTCCTTCTCAAGGTAGCCTTCTTAACAAGATTCAGTCCTCCCAGGTTCTACAACCATGCCCTTTCCAGACCCCATTGGACCCTAGGAGTGGAAAGGGCTCTGCAGTTATCAGCCCTGGGGGTACTGCACTATCCCTTATGGTTTCCTTATACCCTACCACCACCTTTTCAATTTATTAAACCCTCTCAAATTATTCTATGGGAATGTTATCTGGTTTTTGTAGGGATGCTGACTGGTACAAGAACCCTCCACTCAGAACTTATAGTTCCATTTATCTTTTATAAATATTGCTGTCCTTTTTACCTTTTAAAAATATCACTACTGAATCACACAAATGTTTTTCTGAATTGGAAGCTCATAGAGATAAATCAAAAATGAGAAAGAATAAAAATGGAACTTCAGTACTCTTGGCTAAGAGTTCTCTGGAAATTTAGTTAAGGCCAAATGTAGCATCAACGTGCAACTGTCATCAAGATCTGCATACAAATAATGAGAACACGTCCCCAAAATACACCACTTCTTCGTGACATTCTCTAGCATTGAGCTTTGTGTTCATTCAAGTCTTGTGAATGTATTATCATTTTAATCCATCAGTGACTTGGGGCTGCAAGGCATATTAGAAAGCAGTATCAACCAAGAAAGCTTGAAAGAAAATTGGGATTCTAATCTGGATTCCAAGTAGATAAAGTTCTCGCCATTTGGGTCAGAGAGCAATCTGTTCTCTGTTTTGGAGATCTTCCCAACTCCCAACTGCTTTGTAAGCTGTCAAGCAAGCACCATACAAATAATATAATTACAGCACCCTTCAGTGGTTTTTTCCTAGTTTTTTAATATTATCAACTCTTGGATTTGGCATCATAAAAAGAACATTGTTATAGAAATAGATCTGAGGTCCAGTTCTAGGTCCAGTTCCACCACAAATTGTCTGGGTCATTCTACACCAGTTGCCTAACCTGCTTGGGCCTTGGTTTTTTCACTTATGAAATGAAGGTGAGTGGATGCAACTTCTCAAGTTTTTGTGGGCTTTTTCTGACCAAGCTATTACAACAGAGAGTAAACAAATTCTTCTTGTGGAACTTGGAGGTCACCGCCTAAAGCTGCTTCCCACAATCAAAAATTTCTTTCAAGTTTTTATTTCAGATTCAAATTTTGAACTTGGCTTATTCTCAATGAAAAAAAAATGTTTATGTTAATGTTAACATAAAAATGTTTTATAATATTTACCAGTATCTATAACTTTTAAAAATGAGCTAATCTTCTATTTAAAAAAAAAATGAGGCAACCCTTGGTTGACCTCATAGGTTGTAAGGACCTTGTCAGCTTACAATCCCTTATTTCTTTATTTTTCATGCCTACAGCACCTGGTCTTCCTAGGTAGTCTCCCATCCAAGTACTACCCAGGCCCAACCCTGCTTAGCTTCTGAGATCAGACAGGATTGGGCTTGTTCAGGGTGTCATGGCTATAAACCAAAAATAAGCTACCTTAATTCAGCAATTCTAGGAAGTTATTTCAGAGAAATGCTCCATGTATACACAAAGATTCAGAAATAGGAATGTTAACTGTAGCATTTATTTGCAGGATTGAAAACGGGAACTATTCTAAATCTATTGGTGGACTAAATTCATTATGGTAAATCCATACTACATAGTCATTCTGTCATTCAATTTATTAAAAAGAAAAGATTGATATGGAAAAATATCCATGGTATAATTTTAGGTGAAGCAAACAAGTCACAGAATAATATTTATTTTGATCTTATTTCTATTTTTAAAACTCCAAATAAGATATGTGTATTTTTAAGTATGTTTTTCTAAAAGTGCATGTCTGTCAATGTATAGAAAAAAATGTCTCAGTGGATACCCATTGCATTGTTAAGAACAGTTACCTACAGGAAGGGAGAACAGGTTGGGAAGTTGTAAAGGAAGACAAATTTTTCACACTCTACAGTTTTGTATTGTTTAGATATTTTTTTCCCCAAATACCTCTCCCTCTCTCATTTCACTGAATTTAAGATAGCAATTATTTTAAGACTCAATCTAGATTATGTGCCACTAAGGGAAGAAAACTGCCAATAAAACTATGAGATACTATTATTTTTAAGACATAACCCCATTTTAGATATATTAAACTGGCGGTGTAAACCTTACAATTAATAAAATATAGTATATGACTTCATAAATTTTTGCAATATAGAAAAAACTAACATTGGCACTCTAGGAAGATGCAACATGTTTTATGTAGCAAATTTGTTGTTTTCACTTAGCTAATAATTAAACGTTACCATCAGTATTCTTTTCTTTTAAAAATTTAGCCTTTTTTGATCTGTGTAGTTTTATTCCTCACTCTACTCTTCACGATCCTAGCACTTCACAAAGTATCCTGTGTGTCGTGATAACAGAGAAATGTTCTGTGCTTCCCTTCCTTATCAACTTCACCTTAATTCCATTCTTATATTCTAAGCATTAGCAACACAATCAACTGTGAGATAATTGAAAATCTGATAAACAAATTCTTAATTCTATCCTTTGGATCAAGAGAGCCACTGTATCAAATAAGCCCCAGGACATTAATCTCTGGAACAGCACTTGAAATTAGGCGATATCAAGTTATCGATGATGACTCTAAAAATAAACTGGAGAACTAATTTGTTTACCCACTAAATATTTTAGCACGATATTCACCATATTTTTCTAGCTTGATGATAATATTTGCTTCCAACTTTTACTTCATTCAAAAGATATTTAAGGAAATATTTGCAATATTGGGCTAAAGTAGAAATTGCCCCTTTCGTCTTTGGTGGCCTTTCACTTTATCATAGAAGAAAATTAAACAGACCAGCCACAGTTAATCTTTTAAAAAGTAATGAACGTCTCTTATAACTTATTACATTCCTGGGTTTTCTAACCAATTGATTATCATTTTTAGCACATCCCAAAAAATAATAATGATGAGCTGAAAAAAATTTTATAAAGCAAGAAAACACCAAACAATAAACATCCTTGATGTTTAAGCATCACAACAATTATAAAACAACTATTTAAACATTTTTTGATTAACGCTCTCCTAGTGTACAGCTAAAACAACTTGTTGCCTTAGCCAAGAAGGAAAGAGGAAGATAATTTAAAGCAGAAATACTTATCCTCAATCATTGATAAGAATTAGAAGCTTACTTCTCAGAAAGCTTTTGCTTTTAATTTTTGTTTGTTTGTTTCCTTAGAAATAAGACTCAAGTGTTTCCAACTCAAATCGCTATGGGCTAGAAGTACACTGTGGGTATTGGCAAGCAAATGAGCAATGGACAACGTATCCTTTCTGGCTTCTAGAGTTAAAAATCTTAAATAAAAATTCTCCATTTTCAAACATCTAGTCCTCTCAAAGATGTGCACCATACACACCTTCCTCTTTCAAAGATTCTGAAAAGGCCAAACATCCAGATTCAAGGTCCAAATACTAACACCTTATTCACTATGCACAAGATACCACAGTAATTTATCATTTCAAAAAGCAAATAGCATATGGTAGCATTTACGTCCCAATTGAAGAAATCGCCTATCAGCAAATAGAGCAGACTTTTGGATATAAAGAAACCTCAGAAATTATCTAAGTCAAACCTCTTCATTTTATAGGAAGGAAAACTGAGAATCAGAGTGGCTAAATGACTTGCCCAAGATAACTACTAACAAGCGGAGACCAAGGCTTCCATCTCCTGGTGTTCTTTAACTTATACTCCACTGTATCTTTTCTGAAACAAAGTTCAACAAACTATTCATTCACAAGGCCTTAGGAGATTAGTGCATTCTTTTACTTGTCAACCTCTATATTTTTGGAAATCACTGTCAAAAACCATGCATGCAAGTGCTCTGAAAAGAAACCAAAGGATTTGGTGGGAAAATCAAAACTTGCAGAGGAAGGGGCACATGTTTAGTTCCCAAAAGTATTTATTATAGGTATAATAATAATACCAGAAAACACATACATTTTAAGGGCTTTACATTTAGCATCTAATTTAATCTTCAAAACCACCGAAGATGTAGGTTCTATTATTACTGACACTTCAGAGATGTGGAAACCGAGGCACAGAAAATTTAAGAATTATGCCCAGGACCAAAGCTAAGAAGTAGGACTTAATACCTAGCAATCTTGTACTGAGTCTCCACTTTTAATCGCAACACTATTATATTACATTACTGTTTCATAATACAAAGTACAAAAAATAAATGACATTTTCCTGGTTGCTCAGTAGACATGCTCAGTAGAAGATAAAATTTTCAAAGTTTTATGGAGGTTAAAAGTGATAGAGAAACACTTTTAACTATAACCTTATTGCTCGTTGAACTTTTCAACAAATTTGCTAATACAGTAATAAAACTGAAGGTCAAAATGTTCTTCCTATGTTATGTTCAAGCTAAAAAGAAGGGAGAGATTAAGGAGTAATAGGATACCCAAAAAGCAAAATAAAAGAACTAAGTTACTCACAAACTATACAATCAAGCTCTTGAATAATTGACAGCTGCCAGCATTCATGTTAGGATTTATCTCTTATATCAATTCCTCTGAACAAAAAGACTAAAAGCAAATTTGAAATATCCTGTTTTAAATTTTAGCCTTTTGGATAAGTCTGAGAATAGATGCAAAAGAAAAAAATAGGATATAGCAAGTACTAATACTGTGGCACCATTTAAGAAAAGATAAAAATATTTATTACTAAAACTACATATTTATGTTTTAAAAGAATACATAAATGTAAGGCAAGAACAATATTGGTCTATTTAGATTTCAAACACAATCACGTGAGCTATCTGGGCTATCTTCCTTTTGGCATAACCATAAGTACTATAAAAATGGCCACATGGTTTTATCTTAGACTCCTACTTTTCAAGTCTTAAAAAGTTCAAAGTTCAAGGCACAAAAGTCTACAACTCTCAATCTGCTTGCCATTATTTTATATGAACTGTAAACTCCCTGGAGTTTACACACTAAGAAGTGGCCTACTAATACCCTGTCCTCAATAAGTGAGATCACATGCATCTTTACAACGTGTCCTTGCCAATGTGGCAATTTATAGAGTTGCTGCTGTTTTTAAAGTTCACATGGCTTGATGCAAACACATTAAAGGTACCTGCATCAGCCTAGTTTAAATCAGAATACAAAGTCTATATCAACAGAGCTTCCTTGGTATAATTTTTAATTTAGCTTCATAGATATCTGAGCTCAAAACTTAATGATTTTTATAAAAGATGAGTGGAAGAAGGAAGACAGAGAACAAAAAATGATAACCAGTCCAATTATCTCTTCTTGTCCTCCTCAGCTAGTTTAGTTTATGTAGGTAAAAGATATTACAGGGAGATGGTAAGCAGAATGCTGAGAACCATCCACATAGAAATAACACCCAAGCTGACCTCTGATGGAAAAGAAAGGACTAAGATAATGGGATGTCCCTCCACCTTCACCCTAAAAGCATTTTTTTTTCAAAGTTATTGCTGACCTTCCTACAGAACATCTTGTACCACAGAATAATGTATTGTTTACTGAGTACATATGGAGTCACGGGACCATATTCTAAAATCCTGATTGACTCCTCATAATATCATAGGAAAAAGGACACCAGCAGGAAAAGAAATACAGAAAACCCCTGAGTAAAGGCAGGGATTAAGCCTAATCCCTGTCACTCAAAAATGGAAATTATCAAGAATGTGGCAAGACTCATAACCCTGGCAAATTCATGGGTTCTGATCAGATTTAAGAACTTTCTCTCTTTAGCTCTATGACAATTACATTTAGAAATAATTTCAATATATATATATTTTAGAAAACCATCACTGCTAAGAATTAATTGGCTAAAGAGAAGTTTCTGTTTATCATTTACTTGGACAAACACCAAAATCACTCAGCTGAGTAAAACAAGTTGATTTTCTCAGTCAAATTTCTTACACAAACCATGAGCAGCATCTGCTTTTCCTCTCTGCCCAGTGATGACAACATCCAGGCCTTGAACTCTTTTACAATACAGGCCTCATTCCCTGGAAACAGGCCAGAAACACTGACCCTAGAAAAGATCCTCTGGTCTTCCCATTTCCAAAAGGAATCTCCTACTTGATATCCCTAGAGTGTGTTTCTGAAGGTCCCTAAACACACATAGCCTTCGATTGAAGCTTATCCTCCTCCCTATCAAACACATGAGCATATCTCCATATTTAAAATAACTTTATTGCATCTTTAAAAGTAGCAATTCTTTGTTTTTTTGTGGATATGGCATTTCAACTCTCTTGCATATCTTTCTTTTATGTCAAAAGCAGTTAGTTTTCCTTCTCCAAAAGCTCTATGAAAGAAATCTCCCACTTAGCATTAAACGTCAGTTAGCAAAGCTTGGAGCACGTCCACATACATACGAACACGTGTGAGTGTGCCAGGGTGTACAGTGTGTAGGTACCTCTGGGTGCACAGACATTTAGGCAAACATACATAGTTATACAGATTGTAGAAAATGAGTAGTTTAAATAATTAACATATAGTTATCTTTGTAATGATGTATAGGTATATGGAAATTTAAATATGTGCTTTTATATATACATACGCATGATAGTTTGTAAAATTTACCTTCACTTTAACTTTTGCATCTGTGAGATTTCTAACAACATTAATAAAAATATTTTGGCTTCTCTTCCAAGATTGAAAATACTAAAAATGTATTTTCCTCTCTAGTAAATGCCCTGAATTATGACCCGATCCTCTTTTTCACTGAAATAGATTAGGTCTTTCCCTCCAAACACTTTATAATTTAAGCATTTGGAAGTGGAAGCAATTGTATCAGAGAAATCAACTATTAATTCTATGTATAGATAACTCTAGCTTCACTTTACAAAATACTCTAAGAATTGTATTTCATTTAAATTGTCCAAAATTCCAGAAACTCCATGTAGGAGCTTTAAATTTTGCAAAGCATCTCCTGCAAAAGCCAGTCTAGTCCTAGTATACTCAATATTTTTTTTCAGGTGAAAGAACCATTTAGAAGTGCAATATGCAGTAGCAGATTTAGAATCACGTGTGTGTGTGTGTGTGTGTGTGTGTGTGTGTGTGCGCGCGCGCGCGTGCGCATTCACGCACACACGCACATGTGCATGTGCATCAATAGTCTGAAAGAATACATAGCAATATGTTAACCATGATTATTTCTGGTAGGATTTTAGGTAACTTTTTTTCTACTTATCTGCTTCTTCCACTTATCACTATAAGAATATTCCTCTTATAAATTTGTGTAATAAACCTACTGAATTAAAAAAGAATCTATTCTTATAATGATTCCACAAATGTCAAAATAGACAATGAATCCATTTATAAAATATGTATAACAAGAAGAAGCTCTATCAAAATCAATTGTGACTCAGACAAAAAATACATGATGAATATTGGTGGTTCAGTCAGTGAAAAGTATCTTGGCCACCAAGAGCTGTATGAAGACCCAGTGGGAGCAGTGAAAGTGGATGGGGCAACCTTACACAGAAGACAACACAGTGAAATCTGTATGCATGTTTGATTGTAACTGGTCTGGTCTTGGTAAGAACTCATTCAGGAGCACACACTCCATTATCCATGTCAAGGTAACAAAAGGAGTAATGTGACATGCATGAAATCTCCCGTTTCTATGCAGAATCTTGCTGTGGGGGCACCGAAGGATTTCTATACTTCCTTGCAATTCTGAGTGATACTGACACTCAACTGCCCTCCTAGAAACCAGAGCAGAAGTTAATGGACTTTTCTAAAATGGCTTCATAGGACTCAAGAATCTAAAAGGCCCAGACTCAAGTGTATTCCAGCATGATTCTTGTTTCTCTCTCTTTATATATACAGTACGTTATATACAGAGGTTATGAGTACAAGTCTAGCATAGTGGGAATATAAAATCTACCTCTGAACCAGACTCTTAAGAAAAACTTCACATTGTGGTACCAAAATCTCTCAAACTGCAGAGATGTAAGGTCCTAATAGTGTCTAATAATACTTTATTCTTCTTTAGAATAAAATAGTTCCTAAGCAAGATGATCTTATTACAGGCTTACCTATGAATACACTGAATGTAATCACTTATCACATGTTAAATCCCACACACCCACAAAAACATTTTCAACAGAAGAGAGTGGTAAGACATACTTGAATGGCTTCCCAACGCACCCAAAAGAAGTGCCATACTCAGCTTTTAGTGCCTGTATATTCTGGGACTGCAACTGTCCATTTGAGAAAAGCCTCTCCTCACCTATCCGCTAGACCTGTTCTGAGAGCTTTGCTTCAGTCTGGGCAAACCCCCACACTTACAGCCATAAATGCATTGGCACTGAGAAAGACAGCTGAGGATGTGGCACTCCAGGTGTGGCTTTATTTTTCACTTCACCGGGTCAGCTATTTAGGCCTAGTCTTCTCCATTGGCTTGAAGCTTTGTTCACACCATCTTGGGTAACACATCACATTATTCTTCCTTATAAAAACAAATAAACTCAAATAAGCATCAGAGTCAGTTCACCCCTCCGAACACCTCTGCCTTCCCCTCTGATTTATGTGACACACCTTCAATCCCACCCTTCCAAAAGCCTCCCATACTTTCAGCTGAGGGTTGGCCAGATGCCTTTCTTCATTCCCTGGGTTTCCCACCTTTCTCGCCTCCGCAGATGTGCCCATCCCCGAGGATCTCAGCCTGCCGGCCACCACTGAGTCACCAGAAGCACAGCACTGCAGTACCTAGCATTACCCGCCATCAACTGCCACCACCAAGTCACTGTACTCTTCACTTCCCACCCTACAGAAAAACCCGGCCGTCCTGTGAGGCTGGACCAAAAGGAAAAATACATATTTTTTTTCATACTTGTAATGGCTCCCCTCTGAACCAGTGCATCAGAAATTTATACAGTTCTGGAGAACAAGGTGATGAATACATTAGTTCCTAGCCAACTCTGTTCATAGCAGCTGGTCTCCAAAATAATCGGGTTTTCCTAAAATAACTCCGAGCCACTTACGTGCAATACAGTGCCCAGTGGTTGAAAATAAAAAGTTACAATTCTATAAGTCATCACATGTTTCATAACTGAGTGTGAAAGGAAGGGGTATAAGAAATAATTAAGCACCCTGAAGAACCCAGCCAGGGCAGCTGGTTTACTGAACTCCTGTAGGTGCGTTTTCAACATTCTCCCACCCGCTCACAAGTGCGGACCTTCTCTATTTCAGCCACCACTATTTCTGAGTACAGTCCCTTGCAGTAAACTGACAGTCTGATAATTTACAAGCACATTGGGCGACATGTAGAGAGACTTTGTGGAAACAGAGTTAGAGTTAGAACAAACACACAGACAGAGAGGAAAAATGAAATGCCTTTTCAAAACCAAGGATTTCTTTCATGGATAGCAAATCATTTGATACATACGTCTGCATTGACGTATATCATAGAGTTTTTTTGTTATAATCTGTTTATTTGGTGATTTAGCCAGAGAACCTTATATAACACATTCCTGTTTCAAATGTAGCAACATGTATGGCATTGCACTCATATACATACAATTCGAACTCGCCACAGCAGGTCTCATTAACTACCCTGAATCATTTTACTTTGCAAGGTTTCTACATAATTGATTAAAAATAAAAAAAACTACCACTAGCAATAGTAAAAGAAAGATTCAGTAATCAGCTTTACCCTATCTTCAAAAGCTAGCATTCCAATGGCATGATTTTAGGGATTTCAGAAAAACATTTCAATCTGATTTTAATAGATTACGTGAGCCTGACCTGTGGAGGGAAAGGAGTCCAGTTTTCTAAGCCAGAACACACGTGAGCTTACTCTGGTCTTCCAGGGTAGAGTGTAGGAACACTACCCTCTGCATCTGCACTGGGCTGTTGTATGACCACAACCTTTGCATCTGATTTCCTTAACAAAGAAGTGGTAGATCCACTCTGCTTGTTTGGCCAGAAAGCACATAATACAGCTACAGCTGAAGAACTTCCATTCATGCTAGCTCAATAAACAATGTGTATTATATAATGAATGAGCCTTTTCTATGAACCTGCTATTGGAAAACATAGGCACTTTTTGCATAGTTTAAACCAATCTACAAGGAGCTGTTACCCCTGGTGAGATCAAACGTGGACCGAGTAATGTACAAACCCAAACAGTTTACACTCTTAGATGCCTTTGCTATCGCCCTAGTTTCTTTTTTGCTTGACAAGAAATTATATAATAAAGAATTATTTCAGTTAACTCTCAACTATACAGAGAATATTGACATAGCAGCCAGCAAGCACCCGAAAGATGTTAGCTTTCAGCTCCATGTTCCCTGCATTGCCTAAGAAAATGTGGGAGGAGGAAGAGGAAGGGAGAAGAAATCAGCTATCCATGAAAATACTTACAGCCTCCGAGTCTTCAATTCCATGCAGGTACAAATTGTCATACATGGAGGTCTGATAATCCAGAGCACCTCTTTCAAGGCAAAAACAAAACTGCTACAGAAGCCACAGCTAGAGCTAAAAGAAAAGGCCTGTCTGGAAGAACTGCGCCTGTCTTATTAATTTCTGTAGATTTATTAGGCAAGATGCTATTCATTCACATCAGAGGGTGAGGTTATCCCCAGAAGCAGTTTAGACCTGGCATTTTATCTGCCTTCCCAATACAGAGCATAAGAAAGCAAAACCCTTCCTCAACCACAGACTGGTGACTGAGCTAGGAAAGCGGCCTCTGATTGGCTCGGCTTCCCTGCTTCAGTCAGCTGAAGAGCGTTCCCTGGGAGAGTGGAGGGCGGCTGGAGCATCCTACCCAGCAAAGAGCTGCTTCCTGTTTCGCCTATACTATGTAGTTCTGCAATAAACACTTATCAATATCTAAAAGGCTGCTTGGAATGTTTGGAAAGGCAGACTATTAAATATTCTAAACACCACTGCTCATCTTCTTAGATTCACAATTGGAGGGAAGTAGGGGAGCAAAGGAGAAATTTTATTTTCAGAGAATGTTGTGTAAAGGCAAGCAAACAGATACTAATCCCCATCCAACATCTGTACTCAACAGATGCAATTTCAGTCAAACTGGCAATAAGTCATTAGAAATTTTTCTTACAAAAAAAGGTAAAAAAAAAATGGATAGAATAAACAGATGGTAAGATTTCTTGCAGAAATTTCTACTATAAAAAGTTTTCAATGTTCTCACTGAAGTCTCTCTGCCTCACTGGCAAGAAAACACCTCTATAACCCAAGCAGTGAATTTTGAAAAAGAAGCCAAAAGCTATCAAACGTCTTTATTTAGATGCAAAATTTTTAATGTCTCTTTAATTTTTTAAATCACCTTTAAACAACAATAATTGTTTTAGCTTAAATCTTTCATCTTCTTTCCAATGTTTAGATCTTTAATACCCAAAACAGCACCGATCTATTCCCAAAACCCCAAACAGGAAAGTTCTAACCCCTCCCTTTGCTCCCACCACACCAGAACACAATTTGACCTAAGACAGGTCTCACACTGGAGCTCACCTAGATACTTACGACTTTCTGGTCAACCAATAAGGTACTGCAGCTTTGAAACAGCTCTAAAGTTCATTTAGAAAGAAGCCAGCTATATTTGGAAAAAAGAAGTTAGTGAGGGGCAAAGAACATAATCTAGAGAAGCTGAATGACTCATTGGGGTAAACAATGACCCAGAAACTCAGAGGCTCTGAGTCCAGTACCAGCTTCACCATTTATTGGTCGCATGACTCTGGACCAATCGCCATTCTATGGGCTTTAGTTTCTTCACCTGCTAAATTGAAGTAAGAACTCAGAGAAATAACTTTGCAAATTTAAAGTGCAACATAAACACTTATCAATGACAACCCTGCTTTGTCAGCTGAAAGGCACTGGCTGCAGTTCATGGGAGCTCAGCAGAGGAGTAACTCACTGGCCCTGGACCTAGGAAGTGAGGTCTGTCCTTCCAGCCAGTATCTCTGAAAAGTGCACCCTTAAATGAATAAACTTGAGTCACAAAAAGCAACACTGGAGCTACAACTGCTGAGCAGAGCACAGTTCTTCCAGGTTGGCAATGACCCATTAACATTTGTCAATCACAATTACACACCTTGGAAAAAGTACTAGCACTTAGTCACTTTCAAATATAAACAATGGCAAGGGGACTCATCTGTAGGGTTCATACAGAATGTCATCTATGCCTCTACAGAGAGAGAATGGCAAAATAGAATGGGTGCACTCGGCAGGATTCTGTAGAAGGAAATCCAAGGCCAGCTCTACCTGTTGGCAACTGTGTGTCCTGGAGCAAGTCACACCCCAGGCTGAACCTCGGCTCTCTCTTCCAAAATGCAAGAGGACTGGATCAAAGCATCTGCAAGCTCAAATCACTGTATCAGATCCTAATTACCACTTTTATTTAACTCTATAACTATAGAACTATGTGATATTTTAGGCAGAGAAAATCGAAGCGAGTCTTATTTCTCCTTAAAATTTCCACATCTTCCTTACTTTATCACTTCAATTGAGAGTATAGATACTTTCTGAGTATTTTTAAATAAAACTTTAGATTACAGGAGGAAAAGAAGCAGTCCACTTTAACAATTCACCAAGATGAGAGAAAACTGCTCCCTACTGGGAAAACGGTACATGGCTCAATTCTTCCCCAGCATTTCTCTGCCTCGGAGTGGTCCCTATAGTTAATGTGAGGGACTAATGGAAGTTTTTAAAGAATGAGGGTTCATTTTGTGATAGACTAATGCATGCAGTAAGCAAGTCTGACTCCAGGTGGGCTGTCAGGAGGCAGGCACTGGATCAAGCACAGCAGTCTCTGGTTACTCCCTGCAACCCTACTCCTGAGCCCTCAAAGACTAAGAACAGATGTGAAGCTGGCTCTGCCTGCTCCCCAGGAGGTTATAAAAATGCTGGACTAAGACTCACAAGTTGATTGAGGTGGGAGAACCCCAGAGGTCACCTAATCCAGCCTTAATTTTAATACCCAGAATGATTACATGTTTGTATTCAAAGCCATCACTGAATAGTAGCCTCCAAAACCACAGAACCCCCAAAAGGCTGCCTCCCATTTTGAGGTTTCTCTGCTATGTTTCTAACCCACTTCCTTTCAAGTCATCTCTCATTATAATCAACAGTTCAGTCAAATCATCCCATGAAAAGTCATTGCCTGTATGATTCTGTTAAAAATTCCACATGATTCTTGGTGGAGAGGTTATTGTTGCAATTTGACAAATGCCTCAACTCGGTTCAATTCAGCAGAGGAAAGAAATGGTATGATTCTCAACTAATCAGGAAAGTTATCTCATGTATCTCACAAAAATATTACTCTCAGTTACTTTTTGTTGGCTTCAAATGTAAGGACATGGAGTTCCTTTCCATTACCTAAACTGGGCTCTGCAGTACAGGAAACCCATGGAATTGACAGCAAATACAAAGGACTAGCATTTTATTATTCCATTTGTTTGGAAAGGGAGGAAAGGAGAAAAAGAAAAGCCAAGAGTGAGCAGATCAGCTCAGAGTTTTAGACAGCCATGATCAAAACAATGGTGTAGATTTGGAAGCTAAAGAAAATTTCGCTATCGAATTTTCCACTCAGGTTTGTCCAGAATTTAACTTTTCTACACCAGTATAGTTATGTGTTCTGCAGCAAGACCCTGAGAGCTCAGAGGAGAAACAAAGGGACAGCGTTTAGACTCCTCATTGGTGCTCCAGATTATAACACAAGCCCCAAGGCCTTTGCTCGCCAATTCAGCTATGGGCATTACTTTGCTCTTTGTTTTTGTTTAAATTTTGCCAAATGACTACAGTGTGCTAGATCATTTTCTCTTTCTTCTGCTCTGCAAGAGCTAATCCACTCATTTGCCTCTAGAAATCTTTGTGGCATAGCAAGCATTAATATTGTAACCCGTTCCCTCCCTAATAGGTTTCAGACAGGTGGTGCCGGGAGGGCAGACAAAGAAATGAAAACTAAATAAAATACTACAGGCAATCGATTTCTCTCTTAGTAGTCCTCTGGGTTTGAATTTAGATCTCACTACCTAAGCAAGCATGTCCTTAGTCTCTCTGGGCCTCATCTGCAACCTGGAGATAATAGTTCTAGACTTAATGAGTTAATATATGAATGGTACATAGAAAGTTCTTGGCACATAGAAGGCAGAAAAAAGAATTGGCTTTTTTTATTTTTTAAAAGGTAAGTAGTATGAAATCAGGGCTGCCTATGTAGCCCAGCTCCAAGGGACCCCACACACTGCAATTTGTGTGACTGGTACTCCTGGAGCAATGTAGTAGGAATACTATGCAGCAGGGTGGCTAAGAGCAGGGGCTCTGGAGTCAAATGGCCCTCATATCTCTGCTGTGCCACTTTCCAGATGAACAGCACTCGGCAAGCTACTCTGTCTTTCTGTGCCTCCATTTCCTTATTTATAAAATGAGGACTATCCCAAGATTATTGTGCAGATTAAAAGCTTTGACAGAAGAAAGTTCTCAGAATGGTGCCTGGCACATACTCAATGCTCCACAAGCATCAGCTGCTTCTTATCTTTGGGTCTGGCCCGAAGCCCTAGTACCCTTTGCCTCTGGGATGGGATTCCTAATACTTGCCTGTGATGCTGCCCTGCTCCTGTCAACCGGGTCTCAGCCAACAGAGCTGAGATCAGCATCCTGCCTCCTGTTGCCCTACTTAGGTTCATGCCAGCCTCCTCCCGGCTGCCTACCTGCTTCATCTGGCAAGGCCGATTGCTCCTTATGCTAAAGCTGGGTGCAAGCCCAGGCCACCACAGCCTGACAATGAACCTCTCAACCCTTCAGCCACCCCACCAAACTCTGCATGTTTTCTGTGTGCCCTGGGTGCCCACTGCTCTCACACTGGCCTTCCCAATGCCCTGGCCTTTTGTCAAACTAGATTTGTGACCTCCATCATGCCCACCAGCTTCTGCACTGCCCTAACCTGTCATAAGCCACTGCCAAGAAAACATCCTGTAAAAAAAAATCCTGTAAGACATGCTACTACAGGTTCTTACCAAGGAGGAAAGAGGAGAGTGAGAAAGTCAGAGAGAAACAGAGAGAGACAAGGATAAAGAGGAAGACAGAAAACCCTAGCGACACTCAGAGGAAGAATGAATATATGGACTAGTTCCCCTCCTCCCTGCCATCTTGATGGCTCCAGGAAAAAATAATACTTCATAATTCATAAAAGAGTGAGCATAGGTAAGGTAAAAAATTCCCATGGCCTATTCAACTTGCCAGAAAATGACAGATCCCTTCTTATGATTGACGTATTACTCAGAAATCTCTTGCTTTCTGAAATTTCTGTTAAAAAAAATGCCAATCTCTTGGCAAAAACATTCCATACAGCTGCAATTTTCATTAACGCTACACAACTTTATTCTCTACTCTCCTCCGAAACGAACTGAGAAGACTGGTCCAACTGATCTTCTTCCTATTGCCTATACATTGGTCAGCTAATATTATTATTGCTAATTTAACAATTACCATTTCCAATTGCCAGCTGCTCTGCAATATTTTAGAGCAGTTGGGAACTCAAAGATCAACAGTACGTGACTGTTGCTTTCCTCCTGAAAGCAACCTGAGGGATGGTGTGTATCAATACTGGATATCCTTGAGACAGAAACTGAACCAAGGAGATGGTTGCAATCAATTCTGAGAAGCTCCAGTGAGAGCTGGAGAATAATTTGATTCTTTTTCTGCAAAGCTTCAGCAGGAGTGAGAAGCAGGAAAGGGGGATGGAAAGGACCAATTTCACTCATGAACAGGGCAGAAATGAGTCAGCCACCAACTTACTACATGGCCTTCGGCAAACCACTTCCCATGATTCCAAATCTGGTACAGAGAGTAAACAGTTTAGTTTCTTTTTTATGTAAAATTTGTAAAATTTTATTTTTTATTTCATTACTGCTTTTCGGTAGAAATTCATGCTTTTCCCTCCTAGCGGGAGTTTTTCTCTTTGATGTGATAATACAGTTTACGTACAGATTCATCCAATTACCTAATTAATATCCATAAATACTTATTGACCACCTACTAACTCCTCCAAATAAAAATCAGTTGTTAGCTCCTATTTGAAATCTTTCAAAGCTTCTAATTGCTCTTAAGATAAAGACCCGAATTTTCATCACGGCCTCAATGTTTCTCTTCTCACATCTCTTATTTTGCACTTCTGTTCCCTTCACTCACTGCTCTACAGCCAGCCTGGCCTTCTTGCACACATCGTATACCCTCCCCCACCACACCTCCATGCACACACATTAGTGAGACTGATGAATTAATATAAATCTTTAGAATGTGAGTTCTACGGAAAGAGGAATCAGATAGCTTCTTACCCACCATTATATCCTCACTGCCTAGCATAGTGCCTTGCACATATACAATTTTCAATAAATATGTAAATAATTCACGACAGCCCTGAACACCTTGGCTACTTCTGCACTGTGGCTGCCAAAATAGGGCAATAACTAAGAACAAAAATGAAATGCTCACAAAGTGAAATGTGTATGTTTTTTATACATTTCATCAACATCCCTAGAGAGTCTTCACCAAGTTGTCTTCATGCCATGACTGAGAGGGAATGGTCCTGTCTAGAATCAGATTCTTACAAATTCAATAATCTACATGTGATATAGGGGTGTTGTTTTAATAATGTCTCTATTTCAAAGAAAACATAACTTATAATGTGTTGATAGATTTTTTTTTCTTTTTGGTGATGGAAAAAAAGCCCCACGATGTTTCATACCTTATATTGCTACTTTAAGCTGCAGCCTTAGGCACTAGATGAGCTAGGGGAGTAAGGAGACTGACTTACTAAAAAATACTGAACTTTAGTAGCAATACTCATTCTAGATCCCACCTACAAGTAGACCTAGAGCTTTTTAAAGTACTTCTAGACTTGAGTACGGCTGTCTCAGGCAATAGATTAGTCATAGACTTCGGGTTCACAGTTTTCAGTTTCTGAAACTCACTGAACGGTAATGAGAGAATGGTGGTTTTTGATGCATGCTGCTGAACTTTGACTTCTATATTATTCTAGATGACTAAAAGCCCTAGTATCTATTCTCCATTTCCCCATTTTAGCAATAAACCCCATTCCACCCCCAATTTTGGCAAGAGATATGGCTCTTGAACTAGGAACTACATTCCACAGCCTCCCTTGCAGCTAGATGTGACCCTGTTCTTGGTAATGGAATGTGAGTGAAAGTAATGTATCCAACTTACATATCAAATCCTTGAAAGGATACTAATTTCCTACCACATCCTCTTACCCATTCCTTTAGACATGGTGCTAATGAACCAATTTCTGCCATACAGGTGAATGATGAAGAGTAATTAGGCTAGAGAAACTTGAGTTATTAAATTACCTGTGGAAAGAGCTACTCTGTTATTCTGGACTGCTCTCCTGTACTATTAGGTGAAAAAGAAAGACACCTCCATCTTATTTAGGCACTTTACATGGGGATCTCTATTGTGAAGTAGCTTATGCTTTTAAATACCAGCTGCAAAAGTAACTAAAATATATACAGTTCATTAGAGCAGGAACAAGGCAACCAGAAAAATATGCCCAGAAGGTAGGCACTGGACTCAGAAAAGGGCATCTTCTTGGTTGTGTTATTTCTTCTAATTCTTCTTTCACAAATGCTCACAAAGCCAAGATAATGGTCAGTTGTACAAATCCCCACCACCACTCATCCCTAATAAAATCAGAATATTGTTATGTAAATGCTAAACCACCATAAGTCTATTTTCTGAAACTAAACATTAGAGACAAAAACAAAATGTTAATGAGCTAAAATCATATAAATTGCCATTTTTTATACTGCTCTTTCAAAGCCCAAATGAATTCAAAGAAAATCTTCAACTCTACTGAGTTTTTGAACTGAAGTAGACCACTACAAAGGGAAAAATATTCACCACCTTTTAGCAAAGTCCATAAAAATTTCCTCATGAAGATTTGGATTTTCAATGTAGTTTCTCTTTGTTCCCAAACTGTTTGGTCATTTCCTTTGCAGTACTGAATAGTGAATTAGTTGGAGCACTAAGTCCAAAGCCTTTCCCCAAGAGGTACAAGCAGAAATAGGCTGAGTTACTTGATCTAAATTCTAATTCTCAGAAGTGATTCTTACATCAAATACTCAAGGAAAATAGCAATCATCTTCATAAAGAAAAGGATAAATTTGGGGACAAATAATAAACTACTATACATTTATACTGACTGAAAATAGAGGAGACTGTAAAAAAATAATAACCCCTTATATTTGTAAATGTGTTTCATAAATCCAAAAGCAAAAACAAATTCAGCATAGAGACTTTGGTAACACACACATACACACACGCTGGGCTTTGCAAAGTTCTTTAGCAATGTATTTTTCCTAATAACAGAAAGTGACTTCTTAAATATTTAAGAAATATAAATTGGAAATTAAAATTACCAATACTCAAATAAATACTTAGGTGCCATGTACTTTACAGCACCCTGCATTTCTGAACCTTGTGTGGGAGAGTAAGCCATAAGTACTACTTGACCCTCAGGTCTCGTGTAGCTTAGAAATCTATTTTCTTTTAAACTGAGAAAGGCAATAGCATTTTAATTTTTAATAACAGTAGTTTAAAACAAATTATTTCTAATATTCTCTCTAAGTTATTATTTGAACATCAAATTAGCTCTAAATAAGTATAAAATACTACAAGATACTAAACTAATAACTAGTGAGTCTGGAAATAATGTCAAATTATAATGTTCCCTAGGTTTCTTGGGCTCCTCTGACTGTCCATTTAAGCCCATGGATCACACGAACAAGGAATAACTGTCTTAACATAATCTGGATACGTGTACACACAATGAAACATACATAACAGACACTAATGGTCAATTGCAGAAAGCAAGGAACAAATTCATAAACACATTGCTTTCAGAGTACTGTCAGCAGGCATTAGGAAAAGGAATATTATTAGTAAATGTTCAGATTATCTTAATTTAATGAGAAATTATGAGCTTTTCCCTTCCAGATACCTTTAAAGCTTTCCATCAAAGCTTTGAGCTAAAAGACAATGTCAGTCAGATGGCCTGTGGGCCTCAACTAATATAGGCTTAATTAAAAAAAAAAAAAAGATTATCTATTAGAATAGCAAGGCATTAACCAACACAGCAACTCTTGAAATCATTACCTGATCTTCAATCAAGGAAATCAACTAAAAGTTTGGAAAGAAGAATAAAAGGCCCTGCAGGCAAAGGGATGATGGAGCTAACTTTATAACTGGAAAGTCATTCGTTTCCTTTCCCACTCGGCTCTTGTTGGTCATGTTTACCTCATTTAATGATAAACTTGATAAACATACAACAACAAGAAAGATCTGAAGGGTTAGTTAGCAATCATGGGAAAGTTTCCTAACATCACACAACTCTGAAACAATAAGAGAATAAAATGTATTTTTCATCTTATTCATTCTCCATCTACTTGTCTACTGCCATCTCTACTTTACATCTTTCTCACTTTATCCTTACTTCATCCATTCATTACACTTTCCCCCAAATCTGTATGTGTTTACAATCCAGCTTCCTGCTGCTTCTTATGTTTGAAAGCAACTTAAGCATTTTTTTAATCTACTGAAATTTTCCACAAGTCTTCTCTTCATAGATCAACTCTCTATAAAGAAATCTTTCACTGCCAGTTCTTTCACAAAATTTTTGTTTTTAAAGCATTTCCAATGAGTATATTTATTTCTCTAATCATAAATAAAACGTTTTTAAAGTGGTATTGTAGAAAACATGCAAAATTCAGAAAACTACAAAGATAAGAATAAAAAGCTACTGAAATATTATTACTATTAATACTTTGGTGTCTTTCTTTGTATGCATTTTGTTTCACATTTAGAACATGCTATATGTCAACTTTTATATTCTCTGAACAATAACTCGGGCATTTTTTCATATTGCTAAAACTCACAAACATGATTTATTAGAATTACATAATATTGCATCATATAAATATAATGTACAGTTCCCATTATAAATAATGCTAAAATTTTATTAGTCTGCAATTCTTGGGCTAGACTCCCAGATATTCTTGGGTCAAATGTATAATAAACATTGTAAGCCTCTTGATTACATTTCCAAATGTTGCATAGAAAGATTCTACCAATTTACATACCTATTAGTCTGATGTGAAGTTCTAATTCTTAGCCCTATAACCAGTAATGGGGCAAGGGAACCTAAGGGTCTAATTTTTTAATCTGTTCATTTGATATGCAAAATGTGGCATCTCGCTGCTGCTTTACTTTGCATTTTTTGCTAATGAACATATATATGTGAAAAGATATATACATAACACTGCATTTTTTCATAAGCATGGCAAATCTACCATTTCTGAGTAAGTAGTTTCCACGTTTACGTAACAGACTGTGATGTTCTTGTCCCTCTTGGGATAAGGTCTTACGAAGATGGCATCTGAGGCAATGGCTTTCGATAATGGCAGAAGATCAGAATCACCTGAGGAGATTTTTTACAACCCTCTTATACTCTGGAAACTTAAACTGAGTAGAGGGTCTGCCACCTATGTTTTCTAAAAATCCCACTGCCATTTTGGTAGGCAACTGAATAAAAAGACCACTGGGCTAAGACTGCAATGGTTAAATATCACACTTGTCAGGTGAATGAATGACTCCATGCAATTCCTTACACATATGACAAATACCATTATGTCCTAAGCTATCATTTTATTCTATGTGTTGACCTTACATCCATAAAGCAACTTATTTATCCTGTGAGATCTAATTTTACCAGGTGACATAACATTGCCCATCTAAGAATGATCTTGTTTCCCATGAAAAGAAAGTAATCTAAATACTTATGTACCTTTTGTTTATATACCAAGCAATTGGCAGTATTTACACAGTAGGAAGGATAAGCATCTAGTATGAATTTCTAGAATGGTACCTCTTCCAGCTCAGAGAGCTACTGCCTTATTCTATGGGCAGAATGGGCAAGGATAAGTATTCATATCACTTACTGATTTATGCTGGTGTTTACCAAAATATGAAGTCCCAGCTAACCCTTGGACCCATACCCAATCCCACTCCCATCTCTAAGCCATCAATTGCACTATTAAGCATTGTATTAGAACAGTTAATCGCTATTGATATTGGTGTCACATGTCTTAGCATACTTACTAACCTGACATAACCTGGGCTTAAGAAGTACCCTCATCTCACTCTAGAGCTAGGTTAGCTAACACCATATAATGGGGACGAATTCAAAGGGGAAAAGAAGATCTGATGTTAGCAAAGTTTCTACCATATCAACTCTGGTAAATCCCATCCGGCTGGAATACACTAGCATAAGAGTAGCCTGGGCACAATCAGACTAGCATAAGAGTAGCATTGCCTAGACCTGAGTGCTACCTTTAGCTTAATCTCCTAATGGGGATTACAAATTGAACAGTTATAAATCATCAGCACAAGAAGGTCTGAAAGATTTTTTTAGAGATTGTTTCTTTCCCTCTCAGGTGCTAAAAATGGTCATCCCTTATCACCATAGAGGGACCATCCTAGAAAGAAGAGAGGAAGGAGGGCACCAACCTAAGTACTTACATCAGTAAGTACTGAGCATCAATATTTACACTGTCAGGTCAGAATTAAATGAGTAAATTTGTGTCCTTGACAAATCCAAAAGTGGAAAAGTCACTTTAATTTTCCAACAAGAAAAGCAAGGAGTCTACAGCCATGCCATCCTGAACAAATGAGATCCCGTCTAATCTCAGAAGCTAAGCAGGGTCCAGCCTGGTTAATACTTGGATGGAGGCCACCTAGGAAGACAAGGTGTTGTAGGCATGAAAATAAAAAAATAAGGGATTGTAAACTGACAAGGTCCTTGCAATCTGTGAGGTTAACCAAGGATTGCCTCGCCTAAAAAAAAGGGAAGGGAAGGGGAAGGGGAAGGGGAAGGGGAAGGGGAAGGGGAAGGGGATAAAAATTAGGTAAAATATGAGTCCAAATAAATTATTTTATTTGTTCTGCAGATAAATTCTCCAAAGTATCAGCATTACTATGCCAACCACCTTGTGCACTAGGCATAAATTAACTGACAGTGATGGATAGGCTATTTGAATTTCAAAAATTAAATATTTATATGGCAATGAACATTCTTTATGGTTTACTACTACAGCTCAGAACTGGTGCTTCATTCTCTGGGCTTGGCTGAGTTTAGAGAGAAGTGAAGTGAACACTGTGTTTTATTCTGTTTATCTCTCCAGGGGCTATCTGCCTGCCTTCAGATTGTTTCTGCTATGGACTTCATCCTCAAAAAAGCCTCAGGACAGAAAAGCTTGGATGCCACTGAGCAAAATAAGCTGTGATGATACATCCAAAAAAAATAAAAGAGGCAGGGGACTTTGTTAATGTTTTGAACTAAGTGAAACAATAAAAGCATTAACAAGTGTACCAAACTTGATGATTGGAATTAACAAACCAGGACACATATACAAAAGTGTAATCACAAGGTCACACATTCACACCTAGGCATTTAGCTGTGTGTCACTGTAAATCATCAAGCCAGCACTTTCCCTCCCCTTCATTTTTTTTATTTTTCTAAATTTAGTGCCATTATAAATGCTGTTAACTCAGGTTACTTAGTACCTAGGCACAAGGAGAGTGAATCATAATTTTGATGAGATCCACCAATTTAAATGTCTTCCCTTTTGTGTATTTCCATTTCCAATGACAGTATCTCAGTCACTATGTAATATTTGCTAGTGTTCATTCTTGATGATTTATGTATCTGCATACATTTTCCTGAAAAATGTCTCTCTATATATTCATTAGAGATTGTACCCCTCCTTTTGAAAATTTGATTCTATGGTATAATTTTTGTATTCTCTTTTTATTACCATATAATTTTTTTAAAGTTTTAAGTCTTAGATGGAGGATATACTAATCTAGAAATCAAAGTAAAATCTTAACTTTTTTTCAAGTGATTGGCTATAAATTAATGTTACTATTTTTTTTTCAAAGAAAAGTCAAAGTGGACATCAGCAAGAGGAGGACAAACCAGGCTCCTATCCTATGTATTCTTCTAACTGCCTCTCATTGACTAACATCTACTTGTTTTCTGGCCCCATGAGCTCTCCAGACCCTAAACACCTTCAGTTTTATCTAATACTTCAGCCCTTCCTATGTTCACTTCATCCAAATCCTGTTGTAATCTAAAATCTTCTCCTCTACCCTATACCAGAGAGGAAAAATAGTCTGATTTAAAAAAAAAAA